>QEPC01011755.1:84988-136434 GCA_003113815.1 Sphenodon punctatus
GGGATGCAGCAGGGTGGGGGAGGATGCAGGATGGGGGGGAAACAGGCTCAGCCTAGGTGGTGGTGGTGGGTGGGGTGGGGGGAGGGGGACCCCACTCCACACCCATCCCCCCCCCAGGGGCGGGGAGGTCGGGTACAGGGTGGGGGAGGGAAGGGTCACTTACCTGCTGTCTCTGTGAATGGCAGGCAGCGGGAGCAGCAGCGCGTGGAAGTCTCTCTCTCGGGGGACATGAGGCAGTGAGGAAGCACGCATGCGCGCTGCTCCCCCTTCCTCTGTCCCCCGAGCCAAGCTATCTCGCCAGGGCTGTCAGCATGACTGCCCTGGTGAGATCTTCCATTGTGCCCATTGAGCGCAATGGAAGGCTGTAGCCCCTCCCTCCACAGCACGTCCCATACGTGCTGTGGATGGAGGAGTTCAGCTGCCCAAATCACGTTTTCCATAGGAAAATGCTTTGGGCGGCTGATGTTTGAGCCTTCTGGGACCCACTCCTCTGGAGTGGATCCCAGAAGTCAAGCCGCAGCAGCCTCTGCCTTGCCTTTGCTTCAGAGCGGAGGCTGCTGTAGCGCTGTGGTCAGTTTTCCTCTGCCTTGCCTTTGCTTCAGAGCGGAGACTGCTGCAGCGCTGTGGTCAGTTTCAGCGAAACTGACATGAAACTGACCACAGCACTGCAGCAGCCTCCGCTCTGAAGCAAAGGCAAGGCAGAGGCTGCTGCGGGTGGCGGGGAAGCGGCAGTGAGGGTTTTTTTTTTTTTTACTATGAGCGGCGGCGCGGTGCCTGTGCTTGGGGGGGTCAGTGCCCCGAAGGCCCTGGAAGGTGAGCCGCGCCTGGTTGCTTGTTATGTGTTGTCCTTTAACTAGGCCAGCTGTTGTGTCTTCCTTAGCACTGGCCAGGGTGTGATCCTTTTGCCAGTATCGGCATCTAGTTTTGTCAGTGCTAACTCATGCCCTATTACAGAGGTCTTTCTGACTGACATAATAGAACTGGCTAGAATGGGAGGAACAAAAGAACATTAAGTATAAAGAGATACGCTTGATGGCCAGTAATGAGGTCAACAGCAGAGGCCAATTATTTGAGCCAACAGCTGTAGCTCGTCAGAGGTTTCAAAGACCCATACTGGTACATTGTCAGCCTAAAATTCCTGTATCAGGAAATCTCTTGACCTTTGTAACTACTAATACTAGACATATTTTGAATTGTTTCCGTTTTAGCATTTCCTTTCCCATTTTAATTTTTGTTGTTGTTCATATTTTGCAGAAGAGCTGAAACAAATAGTAGATTTTGTATTTACAGATATTTGCATTTTCAGATATTATTTGGCTACTCAGATGGCTCTTTGCAAATGAAAGGGGTATCGCATATCTGCTTATTCAGATATCCCATTTCGGTTGCTACATTTATTTTGTTATTTTAGGTTTGGTTGTTATGGTTAGTTCATTTTGGTTGCTGCAAATGCACAATAGTACTAATAGTGCCAAAATGAAGTAACTGAAATATAAAATGGCCAAAATAAAATAACTGAAATATGCAACCTGAAACATCTGAAATTAGTATCAAATGAAACAGAAATAAATAGCTGCTATTATCCATTTCATTGGCTTCTGCAGATTTGATAGATCTATTTCATTTTCACAAATATTTGTTTCAGCTGTATTTTGCATATCTTTTAGTTTGAATCAGCCAATTAATTTTCTGGCTCTCATTTACTAGCAAATTACTGCAAGTTTTGGGTTGCAGACACTATACAAATCCAAAGTTAATGTTTTCACAAGCATAAAAATGGAAACATTTTGACTGATCTTAGGGCACCCTTACAATCTGCAAATTACTCTTTGTATGAAACAGAGCCTTGGAGTTTGGGGGTTCTCTTCTCTGTACCATATTAGTGGCAGTAAGTACTATGGCTGTCGTTACACACTTTTTCTTATCTGTTCTTTTCAGGGCAACTGTACAAGGGTGAAGGAGTTCATTCTTTCTGAGTTAGGTCCCTACATCGCCAATGTAACGAAAGCTGCAGAGGTGTGCAGCAAACATCTTTGTCAAAGCAATGGGAGATGCATACGAAGAATATGGAAAGCCCAGGACTACCTTCATTTGAATCCTGAAAGCTTCAGAATTGAAAGTTCAGAAGACCAAGAATTCACTGTGAGAGGAGAAGCATCACATACAGATCTGGAAATTATGTCAGAAAAATTCGCCTGTCACTGTTATTCCGGATATGAAGGGGCAGACTGCAAGAAAATTAAGACTTTAGAAGAGCGACTTGGCAATTTTGCCAATGGAGTGCTAGCCCAGCCATTAGTTATGAAAAGCCTGCTTGCTTTAGTCTTTCTGTTTTCTGAGCCTTTATTTATAAGATAATCTAGATGGAGCAAATACTTTCAGATTTCAAAGGACTGATAACAGAAAGGGATTTTGACAATATTGTACTGGCTTTAAAAATATCAAGCAGGTTTTTCAGCAGCGGAACAGAAAACAACAACAAATGAATCAACACAGAAGTATTTGGCCCAGAAAAGAAACAGAAGATGCTCTCCTCACCATTACAGGAACAAGATTTTGAATCTGCACTTTAATATTTGTTCATCGTGATTAGATGTTAGTTCAAAACCCATTTCTAGGTTAACATGAGCATAGAAACATTTTGCTGACACACAAATCAATGCATCATTAGAATCAGTAATGGAATATTTTCTAAACTTGTAGCTCTACACTTCTAAGCAAGAATTCACTTGCCAGATGAGGCAAGCCGGCTGCAATCAACTATAATTTGGACATTTAAATCCAAGGGTGTAGCTATAAACGGGACAGGCAATGCAGCTGCTCCTGGGCACACAAACCAGGAGGCCCATGCTCTCTCATGCAGCTGCATCCCGTGCTGCCAAGACAGGGAGCATTCCATCTTCTGCACCAAGGCCAATTCTAACCTAGCTATGCCCTTGTTTAAATCAGTTTTCAGACTATTGTGTGTCAAAGAAGTTAAGTCAAAACCAGCTGGAATATTTCAGTGTGCACATTTTCTTCTTGGGTTAAAAACAGA
This sequence comes from Sphenodon punctatus, assembly GCA_003113815.1. NCBI lineage: Eukaryota > Metazoa > Chordata > Lepidosauria > Sphenodontia > Sphenodontidae > Sphenodon > Sphenodon punctatus. Next base: position 88,026 of record QEPC01011755.1, read on the forward strand.
TGTGCAAACAGTGCAGCGACTCCCTGGGCTGGGAAATCATGGACGGCACTCTCTGGGTCAGCAAGCAGCATGATACAGACATACCTGCAACTCCTGGTGGTCAGAGAGTCACCCCACTACCCTCATGCCCTGGGTAGGGTGGGGGGACACAGCAAATGTGTTGGTGGCTGCGGGGCCGGCCCCAGGCATGTGCCATATGTGCAGGCCGCACATGGCGCTGCGGCCAGCTGGGGCCCTGCGCTTGCCTGGCTGGGCAGCATTCTGCAGCCAGCTTCTCCCCCAGTAAGTGATTCTTCCTCCCCTCCCTGGCTCCAGACCCCATCCCTCACCTACCTCTGTCTTCTAGTAGGGCAGCAGCAGTGGGGACACTCCATCCGGCTGGGAGATAAGGCTGTTTGTTTACAAACAGCTCCTCCCCACGTGCTGATCAGAAGGTTGCTGCCTTGTGAAGAAGGTTCTTCGAGATGGGTCCCAACATTCTCACAACTGGGTTGTGCACACTTACCCTAGTCAAATAATAGACCACATGATGGTCTTGAGCCCCTCTAGTATAAAAAGAACCCTCCCCCTCTGAATGACAGTTCCTTTAAACCCTTTCTAGAAATATAAGAAAAGAATTCCATGAGGGGCTGGACGGGTGGGTATTTGTGAGAATGTTCGGCGTCATCTCAAAGAACCTTGTTTACAAGGTAGCAACCTTCTGTTCTTCTTCGACTGGCTCCTCGCATGATATTTTTACATGGCTCTGCTGGCTGGGGAATCCGTGGACGCGCCAGTGCATGGGTGGGTCATGCACACAGCTGCACACGCATCTCCACTCACCCACCACTCATCCACACCCCCATAGTAACCACCATTTCCCCCAGTTGCTTCGTGTGTGGGGATGAGTGGGGGGTGAGTGGGGATGCATGTTAGGTGAGCGCGCACGCACCCCCACTCACCATGGGCGCGTGCACCACGTCATTCACACGGGGTTCCCCCACCCATGGACACACAGAAATCTGCGTGTTCATGGCTGGGAGAGGCCCGTGTAAAAAGGGCCACATTCCCACAACTGTCTTACTTATACTATCTTAGGTAGGAATTTAGGATGTAAAGCAATATCTATTCTGTCTTGGAAAATAAATCTGCAAGGTTCTGAGATTATTATGGCTGCTATTTCACTAACTCTTCTTAATGAAGTTATTGCTAACAGGAATACTGTCTTTAAACCCGCACCCCATAACCAGTTCATTTGCGCTCCCCATATAATCAATTCACGCTGCCCCGTGGGCACAAATTCAATGGTTATGGGTGGGGGGGCGGCATGAACTGATTATTGGGGGCACAACTGAACTGGTTATATGTCTCTTTTCATGGCATAATGCACTTAATATGCTGGCTGCATTTTGGGTGTCTTGTGTGTGTGATAGCAGCACCTCTGGACTGGTTGCACTGCATGTGTGCACAACGCACAGGCGGCACCAGCAACAAGAAGCAACAGGCCCTGGAGGTCAGACTGGATAAGCTCACCCCCTCTTCCAGTAAGGCAGTGGATGCAGTCAGTCTCTCTGTGCCTGCGTCACTGCCCGCTTGGCTGCCCTGCAGTGGAACCACTCCTGGGGAGTGGTGGTAGACACTCGGCTGGGGAGGGGGGGGGAAGCATTAGGAGGCCATGCTTCTCTGTGGTTGCTCGGAGGGGTGGAGAATGGGAATCCTTGCTGTCCAGAGGGAGTACGTTTTATGTAAATTTATACATTTGCATAATTAGGTGGGGCCTAATTATGCAAATTAGGCCCCGCCACAAGACTTCGCACATGGCCTCACAAACCCTGGGGCCGGCCCTGGGTGGCCGACCCTACCACCAATCTTCTCCCAGCACCCTGCCCCCATCATGACAGGCAGCCATAGTGACAAGCCATGGTGCATGGCTATGGCGGTCCGGGGGGAGTGGGGGGATGGCAAAGCTAAAAAGACATGTTGGCCCATGTTCGCCTGTGCAGGCAGGCCCTTAGCCCGGAATGGATGCCTGGGATCTTCGGGAGGACTCATTCCAGGCCAGCTGCCTACCCACCCCGGGGGAGTAGCGGGCCCACTTCTGACAGCACAGGACCATGTGTGGGTGAGTACCCGGCTCAGGTGGGCCACAGCAGGCCCACGTCATGTTTGTTTCTACCCTTGTTCTTGTGTTTCAATGAAGGCCAAAAACATAGCTGGATTTAAACAAGGATTAGATAAGTTCTTGGGGGAGATCCATGGCTATTAACCAAATTGGTCAGGGGATGTAACCTCTGACTGTTGGGAGCTAGGAGAGAGAAGCAGGGGAAAAAACACTCCGTTATGAGTGATATGTCTTTCAAGTGACTGACAGTGGTCACTGTTGGAGACAGGATGCTAACCTAGAATAACACTTCTTATGTTCTTAGAGCTTTCTGCCCTCTGCTAAATTCTGTTCTTTTCATCCCAAATTGGAAGGAAAGGTCAACATTTCCAAAGGAGGAAAATTCAGATTTTATTTTTTTTTAATTCATAACAGTCCCCTGATGCAAGTGAATTTGGATTTAGGTCAATCAGAAATAAAAAGGTTTCATTTTGGGTACACCTGCATAGAAACATACGTTTCAGGTGTGAAGTGGGATGGCTGTGTGGTTGAGTCAACTTGAGTGGCACATAATGGAAACTTATCCATGGGGTTATTGTAATTTGTGAAGTCACCCCAAGAAGGAAGATGGGATGTTGGACTAATTCTTCCTAAGAGTCCTAATCTGGCCTGAAACTCAAGAGTTCAGGAACTCTCCCTCCACCACAGCACAGAAGGTTGTTATAGCCTCACCCAAAGCCTTCAGGGGAGTGATGGGACCTTTTCAAGCTATTTTCTGGAGGTTCTTGCAATGAACCTCTGTAATGCTCATTATACATGTGGGTATTATCCAGATTCTTGATGATTAAAGAGTGTCAAAATATGGACTTATTTGGAGTGAGCAACTAGCCTCTAGATCATAAAATTAAACACATTTTTTAAAATGTCACTGTGTATTACAATAATTATTTAACTTGGGAATCTCTTAAAACCTGACAGAAGTTCTGTAATCCTTTCTTTAATAAAATTCTTAAAACTCCTTTTATTTTGAAGAAGGACATAACTACTAAATCACAGACAATCAATAAGAAACTGAGTTCAGAATTTGGTATTACAGATGTATTGTTTCTTCTAAAAAATGAGTGTAGGAGCTCAGTCACAAACATTTTTAAGAGGGCTTTTTTAAAAAAACAGAAGAGTCTTTTAAAAGAAATTGTGTAAATTCAATTAGTATTTGTGAAGAATGTGTGGCTGAGGCTTCTTTCATGTGACAATCTAATGTAGCTCATATGCTGAGTAAATTCACATAACTGTTCAGGGCAGAGTATCCTGATTAATAAGCAAGTCTTGATCTCATTTAAAGCTGGATGATTCTGTCGTAAAGTTGGGAATGTTGGCCCTTTTGGTCTGAGTGGCAAACTAATTACAGGGCATTTTTGCAGGAAATTTTCCATTTGGATGAGAGATTTGGAAATAGTCAAATATCTGTGATGCAATCTTGTTTTAAGCACAATATTATAAGCAAAAATCCTGTTTCAAACAAGAAGCAAAGCAGGAAGCTAGCAACTACAGGCAGCCTCCTTACTTTAGAGAGTCCCAAAATATTGTTCTTAGCCAGGCTAGTGTTCTCAAAGCTCCGTTTCTCTCCAGGGCTCATCTAGGTTTACCAGATGTCCTTCATTTGATTTCAGAATCCTATAGCTCCATAGAATTCCAAAATACAGACTCTTGCAGCTCCACAGGACTAGAACTGAAAGGAATAATCACTGTGAATACTATATTCAATGAATGAAACAAAATTTATATTTGTATACAAAAAATTTGGTGGTCAGATTCAAATCATGTTTGCAAAATTGCTGTCTGTTTTCACTTCAGTTGTTCGTCACTTTGGGGCTCTGATACTCAGTTCTTCATTCATTTTGTTCACTTCATTCTTGGTTATTTTTGTTCAATACTTCATGTCTTTGGCAATACTACATGGTAGGGATTTTTTTGGGGGGGTTTAAAAATAGTTTTTAATGTGAATTTGGTCAGGCCATCTGTATGATGTAGTTTAATCGAAAGTCATGAAAAGTGCTGAACAACAACAGTGTGCAGTTCTGGTTGCCCCATCTCAAAAAAGATATAGTAGAACTAGAAAATGTTCAGGGAAGGGCAACAGAAATGATAAAGGGTACAGAACGGCTCTTGTATGAAGAGAGGCTTGATAGATTAGGGCTGTTCAGCTTGGAGAAGAGAGGACGGAGGGGATGATGTAACCAAGCCAAGCGTGTGCACCTGGGACCTCACATCTTTGTGAATGTTACACTCGTTTCTCCCTCTGTTCCCCTTCCTTTGTCTCCCCCCCCCTCCACATCTCTCAGATTGTAAGCCCTAGGGGCAGGGATCGTTTCTATTCCATTACTTTGTAAAGCGCCAGGTACATTTCTGGCGCTATATAAATGCTTGCTAATAAGAATAAAATAAAATAATAAAATAATAACAAATAATAATAATAACAAAAAACGTTACAGTTTAAAAACTGTTAAAGGCAGAACTATTTCCAAAACAAAAAACTTTCCTTTTCAAAGCCATTTCACAAAATATATTTCCCCCTAATTTAAACTCCAAAAACCATGAAAATTACAATTAAAAAAACATTTAACATACATGACAATGCCAAAAAGCATGGGAATTATTTACAGATTTTCTATCTATATTCCATAATTTATCATCAACATTAACGTAATATATATACTTAATTCCTTACCATACATATTTACTCTTATTATTCATCACTAACTAAACTATCACATTTTCTTTATTGATCATTTCCTTATCATAATTCTATGACAAACAATTTTTTCAAAAAGCCTTAACTCTGTCATTTACATGTATACAAATCGTATACACGGTATACAATGAACTATTGACAGTGTCAGTGTAGACAACTTTATACAATCAGTTGTACACAATGCAAATATGCACAAAAGGACAGAGTTAAGGCAGTTTGAAAAAATTGTCACAGTATTATGATAAAGAAATGATCGATAAATAAATAACATAATAGTTTAGTTAGTGATAAATAATAAGAGTATGTATGGCAAGGAATTAAGTATATATATTTCATTAATGTTGATGGTAAATTATGGAATATAGATAGAAACTCTAAATAATTTCCATGCGTTTAGGTGTTTAATTTTTGTTATATGTTAATGGGTTTTGAATTTTAATTGTAATTAATTTCCATGTTTTTTGGAGAAAATGTATTTCGTGAAATGGTTTTGAAAAGGAAAGTTTTTTGTTTTGGAAATGGTTCCACCTTTAATGGTTTTTTAAACTGTAAAGTTTTTTGTTTTAGAAAATATCCAGTTTTTTGGGATGTGATTAATATAGTAATGAGAACGTTAAAAGATATCACATATGTCAGTTATGTGATATGTTCACATGTGGATACACAGTAAGGAATGATAGAAAGAGAAAACCAGAAGCATGAAAGTCATATCCATCTTTGCCAGCTGTTTTTAACAGTCATATCCATATTTAAAATATTGTATCCATATCCCAAGGGGCAGGATACAGACAGGGAACTGGGAGGGAGATGCAGAGCTATGGAGTAAGGCAGGAACTCCAGGTTTGGGGCACAAACTGGCTGGGCACCCTCCACTCAGATTGGCAGCAGGTTCATCGCTTCGGAGGGCATGTCTAGCCTTCTAGTCTAGCACCACACAGGGATGCTTGGGGCTGCATGCAAATCATATGCAGATATATGCAAATCAACTCATTAGTCTGTATTGTTTGTGCAGAATGAGTGAGATCTGTGGTTTGCCTCCCCAGGACAAGGGGGCAGCTGTGGGTGTGATGCTGCAGGGAAGGAAAGGGTGGTGGTGGAGATGAACCTATAGAACTGCTCCCCCCATTCATTTTTTGAATGGGTGGCTCTCCCTGCTGCCCCTTCCCCAACAGCTGTTGATGCCACTCAGAAAGAAGGGGAGAGGCAGGCAGGACTATTCTGCACTGCAAGTTTAAGCCCCAGGATGGGGAAGTTGTCAGGGTGCTGGGAGGGGCAGATGGAAGTGCAGATGGGGCAGGTTCTGAGCACAAGCAGCAGGGGGGCTGTACTATGGGCACCGTGCAGCTGCACTGGGGATGATGAGGCATGATGTCCCCCTCCATGGCCAAACATTGAACCAAAATTACTCCACTGATGGCAGCTCTACCAATGGAAAATGGAGGGCAGAGTGAGGGGGGCACAGGGCAGGGACAGAGACCGCCTAACCTTCCCACAATCCCTTGTACTAGCAGTCTCCTCCACGCCTCCCCCCCACCCCCCCGGCTACTGTTGAGCTGGGTCTTTGGGTCAGCAGCCTTGGAGCGTGAGATCTAGATGAAGTGCTGGTATAGTGTGATAATGATTGGTGCAGCCAAAAATGAGTTATTAAGCATTAAAAAATCAGTTCTGCTGGCTGGCAGATGCACAGTTGAGCAGCCTCTGACCACCAAAAACAGCATAAGGAAAGTTACATGACTCTGCTTTTTTGTAACTTTATCAGGAGCCAGCTCTATCACAAAGACTGTAAAGCTCTAGTCAGTTTCATGTCAATTACCCACTTACCTCAGAAAGCCAGAAAAAAGGAAGCTCTAGTAAGTTTCATGTCAATTACATCCCCTTGCCTCACTTCATACTTTTCACTCTATATGAAAGCATGACTTATTCCATTCCATTTTTAATTTATATCCTGCACTCTCCCATTCAAAATGACTCAAGGCGGCTCACATAAATCAGCAAATATACATCCATAATAAGCATAATACATAATAATACATCATATCATCATCATAATTACAACATTAACCACCCCCCATCACAAGAATATAATAATACAGTACATCAATGCCTCCATAAACAATACTAAATATATCAGGCATCACTCCTACAATCCTCTTGTACATACACACCAGTAGTCCAGAGGTGTAGTCCTAAACTACATACTTATCTCCACCCTGCTGCCACCAGGGGGAAACCCACCCTGAACCCTCCTGCTCTCGCCAGGAGGGAGAGTCCCATCTCAAGCACAGAATATATAATCTTCCCCTCCACCCCACTACTTATCACACCAGCTCCATCTCCTGGCCCCAACCGTTAGACCCAGCCGGAGGGCACAGCCAGAGGGCAAGCCCCTTTGGAAGTGCCCCTTTGGTACGGGCCCCTGGCATGGGCTGCCGGCATGGCCGTCAGCTGTTCCCTGCACTTTAGGGAGTGACCCGGCGGCCAGGCTCCTCCAGCCCCACCCCCTTCCGGGGAGGGAAGATGCTGAGGATAACCTGCCCCACCTGTCAAAAGGCAAGGAGCGTCCCCTAGCCCATTGCACGGAGTCCCCAACAAGAGGCATAGAGTAGACAACCCCCCCCCAAATTTTCAAATGAAGGGGGGCAGGGACGATCACAACTGTCCCCAGCTGCAGCAGCCTCCGGGGGTGGGGCGAACAAAGCATGTCCCCTATCAAGTCCATCCACGGGGGAGTAGAACACTATACCCCCTCATGTATAGTCTCTAAGGGGGGAAGGTGGGCACAACCAGTTCCCAACTCCATCACTAGTTACCACCCCCGACTCTGCATGCTTCTCCGGGATCTGCTGCCACCAGCCCAGTCACCCCCAACCTTCTCTTCTTCACTGCTGCCTCCAACCACTGCCTCACACCCTGAAGCTGGAACAAAGGCGCTAGATGTTCATTACTGGAGCTCCCTTGGCCATTCCCTGCACTTTAGGGAGCGACCCGGCGGCCGGGTTCCTCCAGCCCCACCCCCTTCCGGTGAGGGAAGACACTGATGATAACCCGCCCCACCTGTCAAAAGGCAGGGAGCATCCCCCAGTCCATTGCACGGAGTCCCCAGCGAGAGCCATAGACAACACCCCCCCCAAAAAAAATCCTCAAATGAAGGGGGCAGGGACGATCACAACTGTGCTCGGCTGCAGCAGCCTCCGGGGGGCGAACAAAGCATGTCCCCTATCAAGTCCATTCACGGGGGAGTAGAACACCATACACCATCATGCATAGTCTCTTAACGGGGGGAGGTGGGCGCAACCAGTTCCCAACTCCATCACCGGCTTCCTCCCCCAACTCTGCATGCTTCTCCGGGATCCACTGCTACCAGCCCGGTCACCACCAACCTTTTCTTCTTCGCTGCTGCCTCCGACCACTGCCTCACACCCTGAAGCTGGAACAAGGGCGCTAGATGTTCCTGTTACCGGAATGTTATTCATTCACTCCATGGGGAGGATTTTGAGTGATCCATATCTCCTCTCCTCAGACACGTTGAAACTTCAGACTTCACAGTCTTGGAGCATGAGATCTAGATCAAGTGCTGGTGTAATGTGATAATGATTGGTGCAGCAAAAAAAGGCGTTATTAAGCATTAAAAAAATCAGTTCGGCTGGCTGACGCATTCGCAGTCGAGCAGCCACTGACCACCAAAAAACAGTATAAGGAAAGTTACGTGACTGCTTTTTAAAATCACGTAACTTTATCAGGAGTCTGCAACTGTACTTTTGACTCCGTATGAAATGTTGCAGACTTTTGACTCCGTATGAAAGTCATGTAACTTTCCTTATGCTGTTTTTTTCTAACAACACAAATGGCAGTCAGTGGCTACTCAACTGCGCATGCGCCAGCCAGCAGAACTATTTTTAATGTTTAATAACTCGTTTATGGCTGCACCAATCATCATCACACTACACCAGCATGTGTTCTAGATCTCAAGCTCCAAGACTGTGAAATCTGGGGGCTCAACTTGCCAGGGGGGAGGAGATCTTTATGATTCAAAATTGTCAGGATGCTGTGCATTTTGACCACAACCAATTAATTTTTAAACAGTTATAACATTTGATTGTCTTGCTGGATCTTCTTCATGCTTTTCACATATGACAGTCCCTATAAATATAAGCCATGGATAAATTTTCAGAACTGTAGCTCAAGTGGTTCCCTCATTTTGGGGTTTCAGTAGTCCCCTGTTTATAATGGAGAGCAGTTCTGCCTTTAACTTTCTTGCAGCTACTGCTGCAAGAAAATTATAAGAAGTTTATAAAATTCTGAGTGGTGTGGAACGAGTAAATAGGGAATGATTATTTACCCTCTCAGCTAGGGGACACTCTATAAAACTGGTAGATTTAAAACAAATAAAAGAGAGCATTTTTTTTACCCAATACACAATTAATTTGTGGAATCGGATGTCAAATGATGTGGTCAAAGCTGGTAGTATGGCCGGGGGGGCGCCATGTTGGAGGTCCCCTCGGTTTCCCGGGGGGCCACACAGAACAGGGTGTACTTGGTGGCCACGCCTGTGGAACTCCCTCCTGGTGGGCGCCGGACCTCCTGGCTTTCCACAAGAACTGTAAGACCTGGCTGTTCCGTCAGACTTTTGGCGAGGGAGAGGGTAGGGTAGGGTGGGGGTTTGTGTTCCCCCCCTGCATTTGTTTATTATGTTTTAAATTGTTTTAATTGTTTTATATTATATTTTTATATTGTATTGTTGTTAGCAGCTGCTCTGGGCTACCGTGAGGTAGGAAGAGTGGGATACAAATATGATAAATAAAAGAAAGAAAGAAAGGATTGGATAAGATCTTGGAGGGCAGGGCAGGTCCATTAACAGCTATTAGCAAAGAAGGTTCAGGGGACATAATTTCTTACTGTTGGGTGCGGGGAGTGGACAACAGGGAAGGATTAGCCACTGCTGGAGACAGGATGCTGGGCTCAATGGACCACTGGTCTGACCCAGTAGGGCACTACTTATGTTTTTATGTACTTAAAAATTCTGAATAAAGAAGTGAAAGAAACAAAGCAAATGAAGCACCAAAAACTGAGATGATGAGCAACTGAAGTAAATGAAATACCAAATATTCAAAGTACTGAACTGATGAACAACTGGAGTGACTACCAAGGTTCTGAGTACCAAAGTACTGAAATGATGAGCAACAACTTAAATGAATGAAGTACCAAATCCTGAAGTACTAAATTACAGAAGTAGTAAAATTCACCATAGCAGGGTGAAGGGCTCACCCTGCTTTAGGATGGGAGACAGCTGTGGGCACTTTAAGATGTCAGCCCTTTTAATTGATTAAAGCCCTTCGACCGAGACGGGATCATCTGGAAGCAAGCTTAGGTTAACTAGCTTGAGGATGGAAGGTGGGCTTGGGTGCTTGAGTAAATGGGGCACACCGGAGAAAGAAGTAACAGGTGGCTTTATGCCACAGACCAGGAGAGACCAGCACGGGCTGGAGAGCCAAGGCTGCTGCAAGTGGCAGGTGAAACTGACAACCCCAGACAAGTGGCGCCTCTGAGAGGAGGCTTCCCAGCAGAGGATCGCTGACTGGTCCTGAGCTCATAGCGGATCCCCCAGCACAAGAGAAGGATGGAGGTGCCTGGAGGGACCCCAGAAAACAGTATGCTGGAATGAGCTGCAGGAAGTGAGCAGAGAGGGTCCTTGAGAGGCTACATATGTTTGGGACTGGGAGCTGGAAAATAGCCGTAGAGGTGACAGACTGGGTCCAACCAAGTACTGGGATGCGGAAAGAGCAACAACCCTCAGATGAGAAGCAGTGCAGGCTGAAGCTAAGCTTGGAGCCCCGCATCTTCTTTACATACTCCCCCAATTTCATTGCATGCTGAATCCTGCCATATGCTCAGACACCACAACTAAGCTATTTGCCTCACAATACCACCTGGGCAGGAATAGGACCGAATCCAACCCTGAACAGGTAGTTCCTCTTATATGAATGGTTTTCTTAATGCTGGCCCATTGCAAGACAAATAATTACAATATTTTTAGTCCAGGGCAAAGGAAAACTGCAATGATTGAAGCTGCTTTCACAACTGCTTGAATGGGTCCTTAGAAGCTTGGGAGAGGGGACATGCATATAAATCAGGCGCATCTGATCAGGTGTGAATGTCCCGAGGTGGGTGACTGAAGCTTTTATGCGTGTTTACAAAGGGGATTGACCGATCTGCGAAATCCAGCTCTGTCAATTGCCTTTGTGAACACGCATAAAAGCTTCAGTCGCCCACCTTAGGACATTCACACCTGATCAAAGATGTGCCTGATTTGCATGTGTATCCCCTCTCCCAAGCTTCTAAGGACCCTTTCAAGCAGGTGTGAAAGTGTCCTCATTCTTCCTGCTAGGAGTTACAAGTATTATTCATTAGATAAGGGAATATTTTGAGAAAACAATTCAGTCTTACATTAAGCATTACGTGCAGTGCTAAGTATATACAAAATCTCGAGAAGTTGTACCCAAACTCTCATAGGGTATTCATGTGATGATGTATGCTTTTTATTGTGACAACTGGAGCCAAAAAATAGCACACTGATCACAAGGCTATGAGGGCAGATTTTGTCCTAATGTCGCTGTTGTATGTTAAAGCATACCTATGAAATGATATGATGGGAAAATTAGTAGTCGGCTGGCACATGCCACAGGGGGTCCCCTAGGTTCTTATTGCAAACTTTGATCCATCAATGGTTCTGCTCCCATTGACTTTAATGGTGGAGGGGTGTGCCCAAAGTTATATTATTTGTAAGCACAATAGACAGCCAATATTGTCCTAATAAAATTGGAACTAGAACAAAATATTTTGGTTGTGGGCTTTTCATTACAGATCATTTTATTACCTAAGCTCCCTAAATGCTAGCTACAAAACCCTATAAACTTACTTTGTACATTAAAGTTGACACACCTGCTTTATTCAGGGACTATGTGGTCCGCGCTTTCCCCTAATACAATCTATACTTGCGCTTCTCAACTTTGCTCTTTGTGTAATTGGAAGCTGTTCAGTTAGGACATGTAAATAAAAGAGGATAAATATATGAAAAGGTATTTCAAAGCCCACTGAGTGCAATAGGAGGATTTTCACAGAGTTCGGTGGGGGGAAATGGGAGGGGGGGAGGAGGAGGATTAGGTCATGCATGCTTAAGATCTATCTAGATGTATGCCAGCAAGTGTCCTTGTGATTTTCATAAATTCCTCTTTTATGATTTTCATGCCTCCACTCTGCTATCGTGGATCAGCTGTAGAGTCATCCTACATCTGTAGGAAAGCAGGATTAGGAAAGCCTTATTTAGTGTTAGGTCTGGAGGGGGGAGATGGAGGATTGTTAGAGAAGGGGGAGCACAAGCCTAGCAACACACTAAATGCCCCTCAGGATCTTGTGGTAGGATGGCAATAAGCCAAAACCAAAGTTAATCACAGGGGAAGTGAGCAACAGGCTGTGGCTGGAAAATACCACTAATGCCAGTAGATGGCAGCAGAGCTGAACTCAATGCACACACAGAGGGATACAGTGAGGCAATCAGGGAATTGTGGGGAGGTAGGTGGAAGGGCGAGGCTCCCACAAGAAAATGCACAGAGAGTTAGGGAACACAAGGAGGGGGAAAGGGAAGCTGGGGTACAGGAGGAGGAGAGTGAGGGCAGCACAGGAGAGGGAATAACTGAACAGGGGAATAGGCACGAGATGGGCAGGGGTACAAGCAAGGGGAGCACTATCCCTATGGGAAGGGTAACTCACAGAATCCACAAGGCAGAGAAGCAGCAAGCAGCAGGGAAGCAGCAAGAGAAGACAACGGAACCAGGAACTGCTCAAAAGGAAAGGTAAACAGAAAGAGGGGGCTGACTGAGACTTGAGGGGAATCCAATAGCCAGCAAAGGCTTAGTGCAGTTGGGATCCATTTAAAGGGAAGGGCAACGTCAGATGCTGCCTCTATAGTTGCCTAGCAACTCCTGCTGTTTAGCTGTGCTGTTTAAAGGGACTGCATCTCTTTCTTGCCTGATACTTGGGGGCAAGCCTTACTCTACCGCCTGGGCTGTGACATTTAGTTATATAATGGCACTTAACATCCCCATTTCTCCTTGTCATCAAAACTGTCAGGAGAGTTGATGAAATGTCAGGTTGTTCCTTATAAATTTCAAAGTTATGGTAGTCAAACACAATAAAAGAGTGAACTGAATAAGCAAAAATCTAAGAATTTCCAGGGTCACATGTTCTGTCGCAACAATGGGGGGAAGGTACCTTGGACCAAAATAAAGGTAGAATTTCTGTCCTGATTTAAAGGCAAAATAGTTCAAATGATTTATATCTTTATATTAGGGCTGAAATGAGAAGCAATTTTGCTTCTTGTGAAATTTTTCATTAGTTCAACTACTGGGACCTTTCAGTATGAACTTTTGATGAACTAAGAAACTATTTTTTTAAAAAATAAATAAAAATAAAGTTGTTAAACTCACTGTGAGCTTGAAGGGGGCCTGACCCATCCTTAGCCCCAGCAATGAGGAACCTCCACTTCTTCTTTGATGGAGATCAGCTGGCTGGCTGGCACTGAGTCCCACTCTGCACAGCTGGCTTGTTAATTTCACCCCCTGCTGGCCAGCACAATGCGCTGGAAGCTTAGGAACCCAAGGAACTGGCCCGGCCCCAGCCCAGGACTCCCAGCCCAGCAACATGGGAGTCTCTTCTGCTTGAGGGGCTTCCAGCCTCAAAGATCAGCTGGTTGGCCAGCACAGCACACTGGGAGCTTGGGGGGGGGGGGCGAGAAGGGGAAGCATCCCGAGCAAAAGAGGGTCCCACACTGCATAAGCCAGGCCAGCTCCTTTGACCCACCCACCTCCCAAGCTCCCAGTGCGGCATGCTGGCTGGCGGGAAGTGAAATTAACAAGCCGGCTGTGCAGAGTATGCATCTGTTCCAGAACTCAAGTGCTGGCCAGCTGATGTTAAGGCCAGCCCCCCAGAAGAAGCAGAGACTCCCCCCCACAGCCCGGCCTCCCCAAACTTTGGGGGTATTTTTTAATTATTATTTTTAAAATAGTTTACTGTTTCTTGTTGAGAATCACAGCGAGACACTGCTTGTACTTGGTCCCTGAGATGAATCAAGAACCAGGATTCTCAACGAGAATGAAAAAACAACAAAAACAACTTTCAGTCCTACTTTATATTCTTTACAGCTCCTTGCTGTGTCCTGAAATCATAACTACAACTCCATCTTGTGTTTAGGACCACACAACAACCACACTCTTCCAAATGTCTAATTTGGACAGTGTCAACATGTTTAGTCAGCTGATCCACTTATAAAGATTTGAAATTCAACTGCATTTTTGTACCAAGGAGCTGTGCTGCTATATCTTCTTGATTTAAACCTGTAACTCTTGGTTGATCCTTCAGAAAGGGTCTTCCCACAACATAAACCCTGCCTATACTTACCAACAGAAATTGGATCAATAAAACAGATTTCCTGAACTACATCTCCAGCTCTTACATTTGGGACCAAGATGGCAAGCACATTCTCTCTCTAGATGCATAATACTGTGCAGCTGTTTGAATGTGAACAGGAGGAATTTTTAGCAGGAAATCAATATCAACGTTTTGGTGCTGTGAGAGGGCACCTGTTTGTTATCAGCTGAATAGGGATGCAGGAATATTTATTTATTTTATTTATTTTATAGATTTTTATCCCACCCCCTCCTGCAATGCAGCTCGGGGCGGCTAACAACAGTAAAAACAATTAAAATCAATTAAAATACAAATATAAAATACATCAGTAAAACAGGGCAAAAGACAGTAATAAATAAATACATGGGTGGGGGATTAAAAGTCACCCCCCCCACCCTCCCTCCCAAAGGCCTGGGCAAACAGCCAGGTCTTACAGTTCCGCCGAAATGTCAAAAGGCTTGGGGCCAGGCGAGCTTCCTCCGGAAGGGAGTTCCACAGCCGCGGCCCTACCACCGAGAATGCTCGCTCCATCGTGGCCCCCCGCTTAACACGGGGGACCTCCAGGAGGGCACCCCCGGCAGACCGCAGGAGCCGTTCCGGGGCGCGAAGGGCGAGGCGGTCCCTAAGGTAAGAGGGGCCAAGGCCGTATAGGGCTTTATAGATCATCACTAGGACCTTGAACTTGGCCCGGCACACTATCGGCAGCCAGTGCAGCGCTCGGAGCACCGGTGTAATGTGCTCCCGGCGACCCGTCCCCGTAAGAAGACGAGCCGCCGCATTCTGCACCAGCTGCAGCCTCCGGGCCAAGAACAAGGGAAGCCCCACGTAGAGCGCGTTGCAGTAGTCGAGCCGCGAGGTGACGAAGGCATGGATGAGGGAGGCCAGGTCCGGGCCAGAGACATACGGACGCAGCCTACGTACCAGATAAAGCTGGCGGAAGGCAGCCTTAGCGACTGCCTCCACCTGCCGCTCCAGCCGCAGGTCTGCGTCCAATATGACCCCCAGACTCCGGACCTGCTGAGCTACAGGGGGGCAAACCCCCCCAATCAGGGGGGCCACCACCCCCTTCGCCCTCCCCACCACCATCACCTCCGTCTTATCTGGGTTGAGCTTCAGTCTGCTCCGCCGCATCCAATCCGCCACGGCCTCCAAACATTGGGATAGCACCGAGACAGCAGGGTCTGGGTCAGTAGAAAACGAGAGGTACAGCTGAGTATCATCAGCATACTGGTGACATCGCACCCCGAACCCTCTCACGACCTCCCCCAAGGGCTGCATATAGATGTTAAATAATAATGGAGACAAGATCGATCCCTGCGGAACGCCACACGGTAAGGCGCGGGGGCTCGATGTTTCCTCCCCCAACACCACCCGCTGGCTCCTCCCCGAGAGGAATGAACGGAACCATTCAAGAACAGTCCCGTCCAGACCCCCCCGGTCACGCAGTCGTCTCAACAGCAGCCCATGGTCCACGGTGTCAAAAGCGGCCGAGAGATCGAGCAGGATGAGAAATGTCGAACATCCCGCATCCATCTCCCGGCGGAGGTCGTCCACCAAGGCCACCAACGCCGTCTCGGTGCCATAGCCGGGGCGGAACCCAGATTGAAACGGGTCAAGGAGCCCGATATTATCTAGATGACCCTGGAGCTGGAGCGCCACTGCCCGCTCAATAACCTTCCCTAAAAAGGGAAGGTTAGAGACAGGTCGGTAGCTGGCGAGCGCGTCTACGTCCAACGATGGTTTTTTCAGCAGGGGGCGCACCACAGCCTCTTTTAAGCAAGGCGACAACCTCCCCTGCCGAAGGGACGCATTCACCACCCTCGCCAGCACCGTCCCCAACCAATATAATGGCTTTGTCTACAGTTTTCCGTTCTATCATGTATCCTATATTAAAGCCTAGCTCTAGAGGTTGCTTACACCTAGGTGTTACCCACTTCAGAGACTCGCTTTGCATTAAGCGTGGTGGGAATTTGAAGACTTGCCTGCCTCCCTGTTCTATGTTCCAGCTCTCAACACAAGCTGCTAGGCTGTACTGTAGCTACCCTGGGGGGAGGGTCCAATCTATACAGTTTCTAACATATTCCTGTGACGAGTCCAGAGGGTTCGAAGGAGAAGATAATGTGCCATCAAGGTTGCATTATCTACCGCAAGGAAAGGAAGGAAAATCTTTTACGTAGGGTTTCTTTTGTGTCCACAGTGAGGGCATTCTCTGGTCACTATTTGTCAGCCCCCACCATTGGGGGCGTCCGGGGAGACAGCTCCAGGGTCCCAGAGGGCCGCGGAGAACCACCTCCCACATCCCTGCTCAAGCTGCGGCAGTGCTGTCGCTTGAAACTGACACGGCGCCCGAGCAGCCGTGTTGCCGCATCCGGTTGGTGAGGCCACTAACAACAGCGCCGATCCTGCGGAGTCCCAGTCTTCAACCTCACGCAGTGTGAGGTCATCACTGGAGCCTGTGCGGCATTCTGCACGGCTCCAGGCACGTCAGAGGGCGGAGCCTGGACTACAAGCACCGGCGCTGCGAGACACACAGCGCCGGTAATCAGAGCCTGAGAAGCTGGCTCACGAAAGCTAAGTATGATTTTGTTGCTTGTCTTTGCCTTTGCCTGTGCCTTTGCCCTTCCCTTGCCTTTCTGTGTTTGTCCTTGTCCTTGTCTTTGCACCCTGACCCTGACCTTGTCCATGTCTCCCACCCTAGTCTGGGTTTATTGTGAGAGTATGTGTCAGAACGAGTGTGTCTCCTTGTCTTTTCCCTAGGGTTGACTGTGTGAGAGTGTGGTGGCTGGGAGGAGCGTGAGCCCTTTCCCCCATCCCTGGAGTTTGTTCCTTCCCTCGTGGAGAGCGAAAGCCCCCCTTATCCTTCCCCCTGGACCTGGTCCCCTACCCTTGTGGATCCCCACAACTACCTCACTCGTTCCCTTCCCCCCTGTGGTCAGTGAACGTGTGTGGTGTGAGGCCGTTCTCTCACGAAAGAGCTCTGCGCCCTATGATGATAGGGGCCTGATGTCTTGGAGATCTCAAAGGCCACAACACTATCCTGATGGGCATTACTTCCCAGAGAATTCCTTGCAGAGCGTGAGTGGGAGGGGTCTCTCCTGGTTCCTCTATCCCTCTTCCTGTGACACTATTAAATGTGTTTTTAAAGCATTGTCCTTTTTGTATCTAGGTGCCATTACGTAAACTGAAGAAAACTTTAATTTTCCCAACGCAAAGGAAAACAAAGCCACTCTCTTTTCCCCATAAGTGAAAACCATTTACCCAAGAGAAATAAAAATCTAAGTAGCTCATTCTGAACAGCACTAATTAGCTCATGTTGGCAGCACGCCGAAGGCAGAGAGCACTATCCAAGTAATAACGTAACTAGAAAGCAATGGGTGTTAACAGACAAGACAGTTGCATGGAGACCAGGTTCACTCTGTGCAGCCCCCATGGAGCCACTACTTATGGGTTTAGAGTGTCCAACAGAACAAACAGGCAGCACCCTGCCTGCATGTGCTTGTGGCAGCCTCCACTCAGTGGCACTAGTGATCTCCCTCCCTCGGGCCACCTGTCAGCTGTCTGGGCTTGCTACGAGCCATTTTTCTGCCTCTCAGTGGAGGGAGTTATGGATCTTGTGGGCACAGGGATCAGTCTGTGGAGAGGGGATCCCTGAGCAGTGGAGACTCTGGAACAGCAGTGCGCTCAGGAAGCATGGTGTCCTCAGGGCTGGGGAAGGAGTTCCCAGAGCTGCAGGGATGTAGGTGGGGCGCAGAGCAGGTGGGGACCCCAGGATCGCAGTTCTTGCAGCAGCAGCAGCAGCAGGTGAGTGCCGGCAGCAGCAGCACTTTCAGCTTGGGAGGTGCAGGCAGCTAGAAGCTGACCCTGTGTTTAACCCACACAGGCTGCACCTTTGTAAAGCACCCCCACACTGCCCCAGGTACTGGCAGTGCTCAGTGTCTGTGTGATCCTCTCTAAAGGGTGGGAGTTGGGCACTGATCTGCCCTTCCTACACTCCTGTGACAGCTCCTGCTACCCACTGGCACATCCTGAACCTCAAGTACTGCTGCTGGCATTTGCTGCTGCTGAAACTGCAATCCTGGCCTGCTGTACGCGGCTCTGCTCTGATCCCTAGAGCCCTGGGGAAACCAGGCTTCACCAGACTCGTGCTGCAGCCGTGGGAGACAATTCTCTTAATGGCCTTGGGGAAGCGCGATTGCTAGCTCTCCCCTCTCTCTCCCTCTCCCTTCATCAGTTGCCTGGGTGTGCAAGTGCTGGCTCCAATCGCTTCTTCCCTGTCTATGACCCCACTTTCCATGCCTACTGTTCTCCTTTTCTGGCAGGAAAGGAGAGGAGTGGGGATTAAAGTCAGTGGGCACCTCCTCCGGAGGATCGGGTCAACTGTGCTCTTCTTGGTTCTATTACCAAATGGAGAGACAAGTATAGTATGGGAGGCACGCAGATTCTCTGGAGAAGGTTTTTCCTGCCCCCCCATCTCACTTTCCTTTTCCCGGACTGCCTGTCAGCTGGATAGCCATGCCAGTGACTGCACTGTCCCTGGGCTGCCTGCCCATCAGGGACGCGTGAGCACTGGCACAGCCACCCAGCTGACCTGGGGACAGTGTGATCATTAGCTCTCTTCTCCCTCTCCTGCCTGTAAGCAGTCTGGGCATGCTAGGCACACCTCTGTGGTGCTGGCGGATCTGGATGTGGGCAAGGCTACGGGTGAACTTGGTTAATGAGATGTGGACCCTGTGGGCCCACGTAACCCCACACCACCATATTCGCCTGCACAGTGGGCTCCACATTCTCCAGGACAACGCCATGAATGGGGCCCACGGGGCACAGGGGTGGTGGGGGTGAATGAACATCTGGAGGCCACCTAATAGGCGGGCAAACGGCCACCCATCTGATGTCGGCTATTGTGGGCTACAGTCCTGTCTGTTAACACCCAATATTAGGGATGTGAAAATACAATTACAATACAGCCAACTGTGCTTCATTAAATAAATATTAAACTCAAATTAACCCAGCAGCAAGGTATTGCCTTTACAATATTTATCACACTGGAACTTTTTACAACCACGTTTACTTCTTAATTTGGTAACAATTAAATGGTTTGCTCCTATAGAACAGCTAGTATGTGAAAGGTTTGAAAGTGAAGCACTAGAGGTCAGAAGAGAGGCAAAGTAGAAAGCTCTCTCCTCCTTTGCAGCTGGATCTGAAAACTGTTTGAGAATGCTGCTTCTGTTGCTTTTCTCTGCATTGGTTTGCCTGCCACAATTATTATGATTAATTATTATTTGTTTAAACTTAGGGCTGCCATATATGCACATTTTTAGAGGACACTTATGAGAAATACAGGTTGCAGAGCTGCACTGGAAGCAATGCAGCTCTGCAACCTGTATTTCCCAAAGTGTCCTCTAAAAATGTACATATATGGCAACCCTATTTAAACTTATAGCCTACCCTTTGCCTAAAGCTCAGAGCAGATTACAACATAAAATCCCTATAAAATCGAAATACATAAAAATTCCCTAGGAAGCCCCCCACCCCCTCTCCAGTCCATATACCTGGCTTCCAAACTCTCGACCATAAAGGTTTTACATTGCCTCCAGAAAATGCCCAGGCTGGGGCAAGAACCAGAATGCCTCTCTCTGTCCCCTTTTCATATTAACCTGATAGACAGATGATTCTGCAGGAACCATGACGGAGCACAGTGGAGGAGACCATGCCTTTGAACTCTCCAGAAACTCCTGTCATCACAAAAAGGCACTGTAAGGACAGACTGTGGAGATGTGGGAATTGCATCTAGGTTTGAACAATGTGGCGCTTTGGAGAAGAGACCACTAATTTTTAGTTTGTCATGAAATTGTGGTGACACATACAAGTTAGTTTGCAGAGTGGTCGCTAATGGTTATGGGCCAACCTCCCCCCCCATTGATGTAAATCAGTATAGCCCCACTAAAGTCAATTAAGTTCTGCCAATTTACTCAAGGGGAAAACCTGCTTCTACGTATTTAAAGAGAGATGGAGAGAAAGTAGTTGAGATATCTTTTACATCTTAATATCCTTTAAAGTTACTTGCCAAGGATGAGTCCTGTGTGACCCGAAAGCTTGCATATTCTCATCAACTGTAGTTGGCCCAGTAAAACATCTCATCTGAACTACTTTGCCTCCACCTCTTAAATCTGGGAGCAACATGGCAACCTTGGTCTCTAGACTATATATTTATACTAAGGGGGGATTCAGACGTTCTGATTTGTGCAATTTTTTTAAAAAAACGAATGTTTCATGCCTGTCTGAACACCTAAATTCGATTAAATGGAGTCAATATCGCACTAAAGCAATGCGTGTTGAAAAGCTACTCAAACCTACCTTTTTGCTGTCCGTTTTCAATAAATCCGCACTTAACAGCAGTGTGAAAGCAACATCGTACTGGTTTTAACTAGTGTGTAATCTTTTCTGATGTGAATGCAACCGTGCTTCCAAGTGCGCTGTTTTACTCCTGCCCCTACCGGAAGCAGTGAGACCAGCTGGAGCCCTGTAGTTGCCTCGCTGGGTGCAGGCTGCAGCCAGCTTCTCCCCAAAAAAGTTCTTCCCCTACATGTTTCCCCTCCATGCTTCTCCCCAAAAAAGTTCTTCCCTCCAAGGGACTTTCAATCATCTCTCCTAAACTCTACCGTAGTGCTGCAGCAGTAGCAGCAGCGGGATACCGGAAAGAAACCAGGGAGAGAAGCAGCCTCACTATGCGAGGGGCTTCTTTCCAGCAGCCTCAGGCTCTCCGTTTTTATTCCCTGATTCTACAAAGTAGCAACCTTTGCTACAAAGGTTGTAGCAAAGGTTGTTGCAAAGTTTGCAAAGTTGCAGCAAAGGTTGTAGCAAAGGTGTACTTTGCTACAAAGTAGCAACCTTCTGGCTCCCCACAGGGCACTTCCTGTAACTGAATCGCACTGAGCAGCCGGGTAAGCACGGACTACAAAGAAGGTCTGAATGCATTATTTCGCTGTACTTAAAATCGGTATGGCATGCATGTGAATGCAACAGGACTTGTTAACAGCGAACTATTGAGAACCAGTTTTTAAAAATCTAGAGAATTGCTGCACGTGTGATTCCCCCCTAAGATAGAGAGAAAACTCTCTCAAGTCAATGCAATGTAGCTCAAAAGTTTGGCAACTGGCTGAATTACTGCTGAGTGAATAATACAGTTTATGCCAAAGGAGTGCCAATGAAATATTTAGGAAATTTCAGGTATTCTGTGTGTGCCTACTGCACTTCAGAAGTTCCTTTAGTAATGCTTTAGAAATTATAAAACTTACAAAGTGTCTATCTCTCTCTACTTGAAAAGGAAGTTTCTGCAGGAACACAAATCCACCGTTACAAGCCTGAGAGAGGGGGAGAGAAAATAAGAACATTTTAGAACAATCTAAAATAGCTTTTCTGAACATATGTCCTGTTTTTATGGTGAGAAATATGTCAAACAAAAACCATTTCTATTGGAATGGGAAAGTCAGTCCTTCTAAATGCTACAAAGTTCACAATTCTACTTCTGATATATCAGACCTTAAAATCATCTTCAGCACTGAGAATTTCCCATTCCATACATTAGGCCAGTGTGGTTTAATAGAATTCTTTTGGCACTTCACTTCCTGGGTTTGGGCACTTCACTTCCGGGGGGGAGGACAGAAGGTCACATTATATACATTTGCCATGTGAAATTGTAATGGAAACACTGTACATTTATCTGAATCTCTTCTAAAGAACTTATGTGGAGACAATTGCAAGACAAGAGTCACCCCCTGCAGTGGCTAGCCCTAAATTGCCCACACATGCTCTATGGTTACTACAGCAGGGATAGTATTCTAGTGTATATTTGCATTAGCAGTCATGTAGGATTTTTAGGCTGTTTTCACACCTTACAAAATGAGCTATTATAATAATGAGATAATATTGGGTATTATAATGCCATTATTTTTGTACGGTGTGAATGCACTATTCCCTTTTTATGCTGTGAGATCCAGGGTCACCAAATGTAGCTTTTATGATGACCCAAGATCTCGCAGAATAAAACGGAATAATGCATTCGCACCTTACAAAAATAACGGAATTATAATACCCCGTATTATCTCAAGTTATTATAATAGCCCATTTTGTAATGAGTGAAAGCAGCCTAAAATTTCTCCTGAGCACCTGCTCAGGAATTTATTGCCACTTAAATTCTGGACCTCCCATTGATTTAAGATCTCTCTCTCTGGTTAATATTTCTTTGGCTTTTAGTGTTATTTTTTACTGATTGCAAGTAGAACTAGTGAAACCTACAAACAGCACTCTCTACCTGATGAATACTATATCGCATAGCAAAACGGGTGCAAGAGACAATCTCCTGTGTGAAAAGACTTCCCCAAAATATCACCAAACTCACTGCAAGAGACAGAGGGCACAAGCCTGTTCTCAATAAAGCTAATTGCTCAACTCCAAAACTGGCTTTAATGGGTAAAGATTTTCCTCAGCGGTACTAACATATCAGAACTCAGCTGATATTACTGAGCTTTTCCTCAACATCAGCTGTTCTTCCATCATTTTAACTATTTTCTCTCGCTTTCACATTTGGCACCAACACAGTAATAGAATGGAAAGAAATATCTGATGTGAAGATCGTATTTGACAAATTTGTCTGCTCTGATTGGGGACCAATGAAACAGACAGAAAGTGCTGTTCATTCCTGCTTTGTTTATCCATTTTGGATATTTGTTATTAATACTCCATTCCAGTTATTTTGGCTCTTTCAGGCATATTTTGGTATTTTGTTTAAGTCATTGGTGCATTTTCTATTAGTACTGGAATAGCAGTAAACAGTCCCCAAAAGACTGAGTAAAGTTCAAAATAACAAAATAAGTGAAATATCTGAATATTTATTTGGACAATTTTCAAAATCTGAACAATAGTAATATGAAATTAGCTGTGGGTCATTTCAGATGTGATGGGCCCAGAGGCCCGTCATGCTGAACCCTGGACTGGGATCCGTCTCAGATTCCGGTCCGTGATCAGGCCAGCCGTCCTCTAGAGGGGGATCGGGGAGGGGACGAGACTGGTGGCGCGATGTGTGTCTGCACAGCCTCGCCCCCCCCTCGCGTTCCCCTAGCCACCCGCCCTCGGGGAGACAGGCGGGTGCAGCAGCTAATGCGGGCACTGCACCTGATCCCATCCTGCGGTCGGGGCCATGATCCGGGCTGGACTGAAGGTAACATACATTACCTTCAGCGCATCCCGGATCGTGGCCAATCTGACCACGGTTCCAGCCCTGAGGCCCGGACTCGTGGTCAATCTAACCATGGTTCTGGACCTCTGGCCGGCTGGAGGTCCAGAACCGTGGTCAATTTGATCCCGACGAACATCTGGCCAGGAGCAAACTGACGTGCACAGCCTCGCCGCCACCACAGGGGATCCACTGTGGTGAATGGTGATTTCATCTCATCTGAAATCACCCTGTCTGCTTCAGCATTACACAGTAACTACATTCTAGACTCCAATGACAAACACTGTTTTTAGATGAATCCGCCTGGGGTGGGTGGGTCCGTGTGCGCTACTTCCGGTGAGTTGGGGGGGGAAGGCTTCAGCCAGCCGGGGATGGGTATGGGGTCACCACGCACCACCCATCATGCATGCCCCCATGGGTGGGCAAGCACATGGATCGGAGTAGTGCACACCTCCACCCAAGCTGCCTTCAGATGGGTGCCCGGGTCCATGGGGGATGGGTGGATGTGGGTGGGTGTGTCCCATCTGAAAACAGCCAAATATACTCAGCTGTTGCATGAAGAAAGTCTCCCTCAAGCAACCAAATTTTACCTGAATATGTAACAGATCTCTGATTTTATTCTACATCTCTGAATTTTGCATTACAATAATTCATATGATAAGTCATCTTCCCGCCGTGACCTCTCATGTGGTGTTCTTCAATGTTCTATTCTGTCCCCGCTCTTGTTCAACGTGTACATGCAGCCATTAGGCGAGGTCATGAGGCAGTTCGGAGTGAGTTGTCATCAATATGCTGATGACACTGAGCTGCACCTCTCATTTTCATCAGACACAGGACCGGCAGTCTCTGTGCTTTCCCAGTGTTTGACAGCTGTGGGGGACTGGATGAGGCAGAGCCAACTGAAGCTGAATCCTGACAAGACAGAGGTAATGTTGGTGGGGAGAGCGGTGGGTGTGACTCCCCCGTCATTGACGGGGTTTGTCCCACGCTGGTCTCCCAGGAGTCTAGGGGTGCTCCTAGATTCCTGGCTCTGCTTGGAAATCCAGGTGGAAATGGTGGCAAAGGGGGCTTTCTGCCAGTTACATCTGGTTCAATGGCTTCGGTCTTATGTCTCGGACTCTGACCTGGATACCATCATTCATGCTTTTGTTACCTCAAGACTTGACTACTGTAATACGCTCTACGTGGGGCTACCCTTGGTGACAGTCCGGAGGCTGCAGCTAGTGCAGAATGCGGTGGCCCGGCTCTTTACGGGGTCAGGTTGCTAGGAGTACATTACACCAGTACTCCGTTCTCTGCACTGGCTGCCTATTGTCTTCTGGGCCTGATTCAAGGTGTTGGTTCTCACCTTTAAAGCCTTACACGGTCTCGGCCCGACCATTCTGCAGGACCGCCTCACTTCCCGGGTCCTGGTTCAGCCCCTGAAGTACGCTGGGGGCGCCTTCTTGAAGGTTTCCCAAGTAAATCGGTGGGCCACTATGGAGAGGGTGTTCTCGGTAGCCGCACCTCAGCTATGGAACTCCCTCTCGGAGGAGGCTTGCCTTTCCCTGACTGTTCCACCAGGCATTTGGTGGCGGGGATGGCTGAGGGGGGGATGGGGGAGAGGGGGGAGATGGGATGATGGGGGGATTTTATATTATATTTTAATTTAATTATTATTGTTATTTTGTTTTTATTTGTTGTGAACAGCCTGTGGTCAGAGAGGGTGGAGTATAAGAATTTTAAAAAAATAAATATTTACTTATTCAAACGTTCCTGTCAATGAGCTCTTTCATTAAAGAATAAACAGGAAAGAAACACAAGGGACTTGAACCCAATCAATTAAGTTAATTTAAAATTCTCAATGAGTATTTGTGATTTCTTTTTTTCAGTAATCACTCAGCTCTCCTCTTCCTTCTCATAGGGGTATATTAGCACACCACTTATAAACATAGGCTGAGATTCTTAAAAGCTGCCTAGGGAATTAGCATGATTAATTTTAATGTGACCTGAACATCCAGATCACTTATGCAACTTTGAAAATCTCAGACAGGGCCTTGACCCCACCAATATGTTTCACTGGCTACATTGGAACTTTCCAAAGTGGCATTTCTGAGAAGTGTTGTCTGTGAATGGTGGGAACTGCAGTTTATGGAAACTTACAGATTTGTTTCCAAAACTTGCTGAATAAAAATGTCATGCAAAGCAATGCAGAGAAGGATTCATTCTGTTTTTTTAACAGCCCTATTATCATATTTACCATCCTCTCCCATTCTCAATTAAGTTAGCTCAACACAAACCACAATGACTCAATGAAGATGTAATAAATAGCTTTTCTGCCTTATCATTTTTGATAAGCTTTACAAGTGACAGTCCCAAACAATGGGTCATGGCCCAAATTGAAGTCACGCCATCTGCAGATGGGGGCGCAATCCTGATTCCTATTTCATGTAGCTTGCATGTCTTTGTTCTTAACTGGACAATGGAGACAAAGTAGTACAGGAATATCTTTTATTGTACCAACTACATTTCAAACATCACAGCATCCTTTATTCATCAGTCAAGTCAGGAGTTAGAACTGTAGTCAGCAAAGGTACATACAATGGTTGGAAACAATGGTGAAGGAAGGGGAGGGAAAGCAAGGGGAGGGGAGGAGAAGATGAGAACGAGTCTCGGGTAGGAGGTCCGCAGTTCAAAAGGGTGGAATACAACATGATGGGAAGAGTAAGAGCTACTGATTTTGCTGTAAGGAAGTTAAATGCACAACCACTCTCCAGTCTCCATTGTAAACAGGGGACTGTTGAAGCCACGATATTGATGAAACAGATTGAGCTACAGTTCTGAAAATTTTATCCATGGTTCTGTTTGTGAGGACCATCATACATGGAAAGTTTGAAGAAGTTTGAGTCAGAAAATAAAAAGTTACAACTGCTGAAAAGTTAATTGGTTGTGGTCAAATGCACACCGTCCTCATGACTTTGAACCATGGATATCTCCTCACCCCAGATGAGTTGAGCTCTGAGACTTCACAGCCTTGAAGTCTGAGATTGACACCAAGTGCTGCTGGAGTCTCAGGGCATTTTGTGCAGCCAAAACAGAGTTATTTAAAATTTAAAAATCAGTTGTGCTGGCTCACACATGCGCAGTACTGCCTGTGCTTCTCGGGCAGAGGGGAAAGCTGGGGGGAAAGCTGTGGTCCCGGAGGAGAAGGGAGGCAGGGGAGGGACTGGCGGCCCCTTCCTCCCACTCACTCCACTGCTATCAAACTCTGTCTGATGCTCCCCACCACCGCTAGCCACCTCGAGGCTTCTGCTCCCCTTCTTTCACCTCCACTTGGGCTCCGAGTCCCAGCCAGTGTGCCCTTGTAGCTCCCTGGAGAGAGGAGGAGCGGCAGCAGAGCAGGAGCCAAGCCGAGAGTCGGGGAAGCAGGTCAGTGTCATGTCAGTTACACAGTGCCCTGCTTCCCTGGCTCCCTGAGAGTGGAGAGTGGAGAGGAGCAGGGCGCTGTGTAACTGGCATGACACTGACTAGGCTAGTCAGTGTCATGTCAGTTACACAGCACCCCGCTTCCCCGGCTCCCTGAGAGTGGAGAGGAGCTGCTTTGGCTGCCCCTCAATGCACTGGAAAAACAAACGGAAGAACTGCTAACAAAACAAACGTGTATGTTTGTGAGAGAGTGGGGGGAGAACGGTGCATGTGTGTGTGATTGTGAGAGAGAGTGAGTAAGAGTGTGGGGGAGAAAAGTGGATGTGCATATGTGTTTGTGAGAGAGAGAGTGTGGGGGGGAGAAGAGTGTGTGTGTGCATGTTTGTGAGAGCGAGTGAGAGTGGGGGGGAGAAAAGTGGATGCGTGTGTGTTTGTGTGTGTGNNTGTGAGAGAGAGAGACTCAGCTGGGGGGAGAAGAGTGCATGTGTGTGTGTGTGTGTGTGTGTGTGTGTGTGTGTGTGTGAGAGAGAGAGAGAGACAGAGTCGGGGGGAGAGTCTGTGTGTGTGGGAGAGAGAGAGCGATTGGGCTGGGGTGGGGAGAAAAAGTTGGGAGAATCTTTCCCCAAACACCTCCTGTTTTGATGTGGAGGCTATGTTTAAAAAAATGTCACACACCAAGTTCCTCCACAAACTCCTTTGACTCTTGTAGAGTTACTCCTAGTTTACACTAGGGTTAGAGGGGGATAATCATTCCCATTGACCCTAATATAAACAAGTAACTTGATATATGCACAACTTAAAAGTTACACAACTTTTAAGTTAAAAGTTCTGTAAAATATACAACTTAAGTTATGCAACAACTGATATATCAATCAATCAATATTTTATTATAAGCGTGGCCTTTGGCCACATAACATACACAAAATCCGACACAACAGCAACTGATATATTAATGTGCTGATATATATCGCACAGAGCCTGGACATTTACCAAAACAAATTTGATTTACCAGATCAGTGTGACTCTAGATTAAACTCCAAAAAAACATACAAATTCATTACAATTACAATTTTAAAAAATTTAACTACATACATTGCAACAAGACATAAATGCAAAAAAAAGGAAATTATTTCATAATATCTAAATTGAATCCATTGTTCTTTGTATCTAGTATAGCTATGAATTTTTGTTCTCAGGCTCACCTTTTGAAGGTGTTGCATAGGTTTTTTCCTTTTAAGATAAAGGCAGAAAAGTCAGAAATAGAGTGGTCACTTTGTGAGAAGTGAATGCCGACAGTGGAATCTGTGCTCTTGTCCGTGATCTTTTTTTCTGTGTGAGTTCATGCGTTTGTGCATGAAAATTGCACTAAATGCCTTATGGGAACTATGCAGGGGAAACCCACCAACCCTTGACAAATGCAAGGGTTTGACAGCCCACCAACCCTTGAGGGCCTTTGTATGAAGGAAGAATTTTCTGGAATTTTCTAGATAGTTTTTGTATTCAGAGCTCTCTATCTTACCATAAATTTGCTTATCGTTTTTGCCTATTGTAAAATAAACAAATGTGTTTATTATTTTAAGAAAGGAGGTTTAACTTTTTGGGGCTTGTTAATATCTAGTTAAATATACCTCCTAGACCCAGGTTGTTTCTCCTTTCTTTGGTTAAGCAACATATTGACAACATATTTCATCATAGCAACACCATGTGTAGAGTTTCATCTCACTGAACT
Source organism: Sphenodon punctatus (assembly GCA_003113815.1). NCBI lineage: Eukaryota > Metazoa > Chordata > Lepidosauria > Sphenodontia > Sphenodontidae > Sphenodon > Sphenodon punctatus. The sequence goes on from QEPC01011755.1 coordinate 116,686, forward strand.
ACATTTTGTACATGATATTCAGGTGCTGTGTGTGAGCGGAGCAGGAGTTGCAGAGGTTTCCCCCCCCCCCCCTATTTACCTGTCAGCTGCATTGAAGCGGAACCTGTGGTGGAGCAGGAGTCCTGTGGGAATAAAGCTGCAAGTTAGTCTACGGCGGTGCTGTGCATGAGCGGAGCAGGAGCTGCAGAGGTTTGCCCCCCACCCCCTACTTACCTGTCAGCTGTGTTGAAGCAGAGCCTGGGGTAGAGCTGGAGTCCTGTGGGACTAAAGCTGCAAGTTAATCTACGGCAGTGCTGTGTGTGAGCGGAGCAGGAACTGCAGAGGTTTCCTCCCTCCCCCCCCCTTTCTTACCTGTCAGCTGCGTTGAAGCGGAGCCTGGGGTGGAACCGGAGTCCTGTGGGAATAAAGCTGCAAGTTAGTCTACAGCGGTGCTGTAGGTGTGCGCCGGGGCCACGTGCACAAGGGCGCGCCCTTTTGCATGCTCTTCAGCGCGCTTTGGAGCAGGAGCCTAGTTACTGTGACTTTGTACTCTTGGAGGCTGCAAAAGCCTGCTGTGTCTGACTACCCATTTCCTGATTTGGTTTTGCTTCGGAGGTCAGCTGATGAGGGGAAGAGGAGGCAGCTGTGGAATCCCAGTTCTTGTGGTGGCCGCTGGGCCTTGCGAGCGTCAAACTGGGTCGGGTAACGCAACTTGCTGGAGCCGCCGTATAGAGATTTGGCAACTATCGGGACAGTGAGCGGGCCTGTGAGTTGAGGGGCGCCGGTTGAGGAGGCTGCTCCCAGGATTAGAGTGATCGTGTGGAAGAGGAGTAAATTAGAACAGCGGGATTCACTGGGCTGTTAACTACTCAAGTAGCCCAGCGCCTGCGGACATGGGGCTGTTTCTGTGTGCGTAGCCTTCGGCGCTGGTTAGGGGGTCAGGATTTCACGATTCTATGACAAGTTGAAGTGAGGACTTGTTTATATCTTGAAGGCCATACGGTGCTGCCTCTAGATGGATAGGAAGAGAGGTCAGGACTCCACCTCCCTCTCGCTGGATGGGGACTTACCCTCCAAAATTACCAAGAGCTTGGCGACTGAAGAAGCAAGTGACTGTTTTCCTACTCAGAATCGTTTTTCAGCTTTAGCAAATCTTGAGGAAGACATTGGAACTTCCCTGGGTACCTCTCTGCAGGCAGCTGTCTCTTCTGGGTTGCTGCCTGCTCAGGGGCCTGGGAATAAGCATGCGGATCCATGCACTGACTATCTGTGGTGTCAAACAAGATTAATAGCCAGGACAGTGGATGCCCTTTTTTCTAGTATAACAGATCTGGATAGCTCTGTTAATAAGGTCAAACTCCAGCTGCGTGAAGTGGTGAGCAGGCTGGAGGATTTGGCCAATCACTTTTTGAAACTATCGGTATCTGAGGAGATTCATTTGAACCAAAGTCCTTCTGTGCTAAAGCTGAACTCCTCTAGATCTCCTGTCCATTCTCCCCTAAAGCAGGCTGAAATTTGTGAAAAGGAGATCTATTTGTATGTAGGGTTGGACTCTGACGGCACTTACCGCCCTTGGGACAATTTGGATAATGTAGCCAGTAATCTTTCTTCCTTACTTGGTAACCCAGTTAGACCATCTTATATTACTAATATCAGTAGATCTTCCTGGGGGAATTGGCTTTTTAACTTGAAGGTTTCCTTTTCTAGCAAAGTTTGGGTTAAGGAACTATTTAAGGCATGGAAGTATTTATTAAGGAGTGGTATTTCTATCGACAGAGTCTTGGTTTATAAAAAATGTTTAGATATAGGGGAGAGTAAATCCAATCATCTTCTATGTCCTTTCTCTTCACCTAACCTAACACCTATTGGTGCTAGGATGTTAGGTACATCTAGAGTAATTGCTTCTACAGAGGCCAAGGAGCCTTCCCTGGTCCCAGAAAGTCAATTACAGACCATCATGGAGGGCCCACTGGATTTGATGGACTTAGGAGTTGACTTAGTATCTCAGCCCCAGCCTATTGAGGTCCAAGTCTCCCAGTCTCGCAGTGCACTTCAATTGGGTCTTATTAGTTCTCAGGTTCTCCCCCCCAGTTCAGATTACCCCAAAAGGTCATTCAGAGATAATTACAGGGGCAGCTAGCCAAACGCAGGACTATAGACACCTGAATGAAGATTTTGCCACTAAGGTAGGATCCTTTTTCTTGGGTCAGGTAGCAATAGATGACCCGGTCTATATTTGGGAACTGTTCTGTAAACTTTCAGTTATTGATCAGGACAATTTTTTACCCCACTTGGGGCACATTAGGAACTTTGTCCAGTCTGTAAAGATAAACTTCAAGGCACCAGACCTCAAAGAGGATTATTGCCCTCAATCTCATCCAGAAGTATTAACAGAAGCTCGGTATTTGTCAAATGCTGAGATGGGTTCTCCACCTAAGGACAGCAGTGGCCTAATTAATGGTTCCCCGAAGGGGGAGACTACACAACAAAATCAGGGGGCCACTGAAGGAACTCATGTAAGAGCGGTGGTCCCTATGAGTAACGTGGTTACCTTGGATTCAACCTTATTCTCAGCTGAGCCTGCCCCAGATGTCTTCTGACAGGAGGTTGTCCAGGCAGTCCCTACTCTACGAGATACAGTTAGAAGTGCTATGCGAGAGTCTTATAGGGATACCTTGGGAATAAAATCTCCTATGGGGGTTAGGGAGGGTTTATTCTCCCTGGCCTCCTGGAATACAGCAGGACTAAAAACTAAAATTAGGGACAAGGAGTGGGTAGAGGTCTTGGTAAGATTTGACCTTATATATTTTCAGGAGTCTTGGTTGAATCATGAGGCGACTCTGATCTTAGAGGGCTTTCAGATTTTTTTACATGGGGGGCAGAAGAAAGGTGGTAAGGGTCGAATTTCAGGTGGCCTTGCCTTTTTTGTATCAGATCTTAGGGTGGGATTATTTTGCCCTCTGGACTCGCCAAGGCCTGAGTACCAAGTGGGTCTACTTAAATTGGGTACTGATTCAAGTAGGTGCTATGTTGTAATCAATGTTTATATTCCTCCTACAGTATCAGAATATTATAGAGCACACGTTTGGCCAGCACTGGAAGAGACAAGACTAGAGTTAGGCAACCAATTTCCCCTTGCAGCGTTTGTTCTCGTAGGGGAATGGAATGTTCATCTGGACAAAAAAAAGCGAAGGGCCAAGATAACTTCCGAACTCGAGCCGGAAACTGAGTGTGGTAAACCCTCTAGCGTTTTCCATACCATGTTCCATCTCGAGGGATTGATGCAGAGGTTTGATTTGGTAGTTGCAAATCAAGATGTTGATGATAAAGTGGGAGGTTTTACTTTTATGAGCCCACAAGGCAATAGTAAGGTGGACTTAATTTTGGTAGAGGCTGATAGGCAGGGCCAATTTGGGGAAGTTAGTCTTACCCTTAGGCCAGAAAGTTATCATCTTACTTTAAGCATTGGGTTGCAGATGGATATGACCAACAGGTCTGGTTATCCGGCAGTTGGTACGAGTGACCGACTTAGGAAATTAACCCCTGTGGCACTCATGGCTGAATTTCAGGCTATTGGTAGAGGAGATAATATTATCCAATGGGTACAAACGATACAGGAGTCTCTGGATTTGGACCTAATACTGAAGTGTTTTGAAGATATATTAAAGTACCTCCACAATAAATTGTTTAGTGGAAGTAGGCCTATAAGATCAAAGCAGATGTCTCGCAATCTTTGGTATGACCGGGAATGTAGATCTGCCAAAAGGAACCTGATTAATCTGAAAATGAAATGGGCCAGGGACCCCTTGAAGGGCCTATGGGAGGAGTATAGCCGTCTGAGGGCCTCTTATGCACGTCTATTAGGGTGTAAAAAGAGGGAGCACCTTGATAGAATATGAACAAAAATGGCAACAGACCTAGCTACTGGCCACTCAGGCGGTTTCTGGTCCTCCCTGAATAAAATTATTAGACCTAGGGGATATCCAACTCCCAGGCCATTTGGATGGAGGTATGGGTTGATTTCTTTAAGAGATTATATTCAGATCGCCAGGTGGCTCTGGAGGACTTGATAATTTCTTCTCAGATATATGACCCATCCGAATGGTATCCAGAAGATTTTTCTGAGGATAAAATCATTAAGGCTATTATGTCACTGAAGCAACAGAGGGCCTCCAGGCCCCGATAAAATTACAGCTGAAATGCTCCAGGTAGCACCAGGATGGTGGGCCATGATCTTATCAAGATTATTTTTTATGGTCAGCAATGGCCTGAAGATTCCCCAATCTTGGTCCAGAAGTTGGATAGTACCAATTTTTAAGAAAGGCAAGGTACAGGACCCTGGCTCCTATAGACCAATTAGTTTATTATCAATGATTGGTAAGCTATACGCTAAATTTCTTTATGAACATTTGGAGCTGTCGGTTAACGAGAAAGCAGTGATCCCGCAGGAACAGTTTGGGTTTGATTGAACTATATTCCCCAATAATCTTAGTTGCCATTTGACCCCCTGCCACAATACGCTACTTATAATAAATGAAACAAAATGCAGTCCCGCCCCCCCCCATGGGATACCGGTGACATGTTGTTCACACTTTTGGTGCCAGAACATAGGAGATTATGCAAACCCTTAATCCTATTAGGAACCGGTGTCATAGGATGTTTTTTTTCTATTCCATTATCCTCAGCAATCACCACCACCACTAACTATGTAGTGCCAACAAAGTGCCAGCTCCTTGCTCCATGGGGCTTAAAATATAGGACTGACAAGGGAGGGGAGACAAGGGAGGGGGAAACATAAGGAGAGAGGAATACATTTGTTAGGATGAGAAATCACAGGTGCTTGGTTTAGTTACAGGAGAGAAGTGGACCTTGAAGGATAGGCGAGAAGGTGCGTCAGTGAGCAGTCAGTCTTTTATCTATAAAGGTTGTTTAACACAAGACAATAAAACAACTTGTTTAGCTTAAAAACATGTAAAATGATGTAAAAAAACAACAAAAAGAATTGTATGAAAATAAATCCAAAGGAAACTATTTTGCTTCCCTTACACGGAGCATCTTAACTCTGAAAAAAGGGATCACTGGCTAAATCCTCTCCAGCTACCTATTGATAATCCTTTTTCACAAACATTCTGATGTGCCTGAAAATGTATTCCCATACACCCCACAGAGGTGTCAAACATTAGAATTGGTAAGTGCTATTAACATTTGCTTTTAACAAATGCTGCCGAGACAAAGTGTATTAATTTTATATCTGAGATATTCTGTACATCTGTATGGCATTGCACATTGTAAAATATCAATGTAAGAAAAACGATCAGTGGTTGGAATATTAACAGCAATAAAAAAAATCTGCCACTTTAACTCAAGGTGAAGCCTTTTGATTGAACTCAATGGAGAAATTAAATGGTGGCAAGATTTCGAAACTCATATTTCCTGGATGAAGCAATGAAAACAGGAGCCAAAGCAATAAGGGAAGAGTTTGAATTAGATCTCCAAGGCTGAAATAAACTTGTAGGATTGATCTGAACAATCCTTTCATCTCATCCAAGCTACTTGTAGCATAAATGGGAAAACAGGTGCCATTGTGGCATATGTACAAAGTAGGCTAATATGATATCATTCCTGTCCAGTAAGGCTGAGAAATAAGGTGAATAAACATCTGTGAGGGAGTGATGTAAATTAGTTAGTGAAGGGGCAAGACTGTGTGGTCCTCCAGTCACTGCTTAAATCACTGAAGGCTCAGGATTGTTTTCTTGTTTTTATAGTGTACCCACCATCGATACATACACACGGTATACATGCACAGCAGAGGTGGAGAACCTCCAGCCCATGGGCCAAATCAGGCCCGCAGATATTTTTTTTACCTGTCCCCTCTCCAGTTCCTAAACAGGGCCTGTGGTTCCAATCCCTTTCTTCAAACACTGAAAGAGCGTTTGGGGAAACGCTATGGGGAAAATAGCAAAAATGAGGACGCTTATTCAAGGACAGGGGATGAATCTATGGCACTAGATCCATGATCTAGATCAGGGATGGCCAGGCATATAGTGTTTGTCATCTACTTGATGCAGGCGTCAACTGCAGGTGATCTACTAGAACATCACTGATTCCAGTGCTCCAGGCGAGCACCCCACCTGCTGCTTCCCAACTCTAGGGTATCTCAACAACTGGTCTCAAGAGCGGAGGGTAGGGAGAGCCTTCCCCACCATACTGGAAGAATGCTCCTAGCCCATATCCTCGACTGGTCCTGCTCTTTTCCCCAGAGGCGATCTGCAAGACGCTGGTTCCCCTGTCCATACCATGATCTACTGGAGATCAGCTTATGATCTACCATTAGATCATGATCTACCTCTTGACCACTCCTGATCCCTCTCTTCCCTCCATCCTGAGAATACCCTTTAAGAACACCCACCTTTGCCTCCTATCTGGCCAATGGGGCTTGAACTAATTTTCAAAGCGTCTCACTGGAGGGAAAAGATCCCCTGTCCCTGCTGTAAGGAGTCCCCTGTAGCTTAATACAGCCATCTAAGGCATGGGCATAGCAAAGCTTTGAAGGGCCTGGACTCAGGCCACAAATATGGGCCACCCTATGGGTGACTCAGAAGTAAAATAATTAAAACTAACATGAAATTAACAAAAAACAAAACCAGCACACAAAACTATATTGCCGCATATTACAGATAAAAACTCTGAAATATACTCTCACATTGTTATGGCATTGAGAAAAACTGATTAATCATTTTAGGTTATACTACACAGAATTAAAGAATGTTATTTTCTTACTTTCTGCTCTGCAAAATGCTCAATCATATACTTAGTGCAGATGATCACACGTAATAACCTAGTCACCCCAGCCACAAGTGCCAATGCTACGAAGATCAGCTTCTTGCATTGCTGTGCTTTTGCTCTGGTTGCTTTGCGATGGGAGGGGTAGGGTTGACATCTCTCTCCTAGAGACGAAAACTGGACATTGTTAATTTGCAAAAATGTTCTTGTGTTTATGCAAATTTGAAATAGCCACTTGCATGGAACTGACTCGGCACCAGTGGGTATTTTCAGACGTGACGAGATCACAGTGAACCACAGTGAATACCCACCTGTGGTCACTGTGCCCTGCACGTCTGTTTGGCGGCTGCCAGATGTTCGCCACACTGAATACCCACATGGGGTCAATTTCAACCACGCTTCCTGGGCTCCCGGCACAAGAATCTGCCGAAGCGTGGTAAAAGTGATTCCAGGCGGGCATCAATAAAAAGTAACGTCTGGTCGGCTATCACAGCCCGGAATCCCCGGCGGGATTCTGGGTCGTGGTGAACTCGGCCAGACGCTACGGCGACATTGGCCTCACCGCCCGCCCGTCTCCCTAGAGGGCGGGCTGCGAGGCAGCGTGGAGGGGGCGGGGCCATGCGGCCGCACCCTCCCTCATTCCCCGCCAGGATCCCCGGCACGTCTGTTTGCCATGCCTGGGTGTTCCCAGCGGGGAATCTCTGGGTTGTTTTCGGGACGGGGCGAAGCCGCCCCGTCACGTCTGAAAACACCCAATGAAAAAAGCTAGTGGCATGGGGATGAAAGGTTCATGGAACTGCACATAAGTACCACCATACTGGGTCCATACTGGGTCAGACCAATGGTCCATCTAGCCCAGCATCCTGTCTCCGACAGTGGCCAATGACAGTGGCTTGGGAGAAGTACCCAACAGGTCACAATGGGGGATCCATTCCCTGCTGTTTTCCCCAAACTCCCATGATGTTTCCTGATCCTGTCTGGCTAATGGCTGCTAATGGACCTATCTTCCAGAAACTTGTCCAAACCTCTTTTAAACTCAGCTATAGTACTGGACCTTACCACAGCCTCTCACAGTAGATTCCACAACACAATTATACACTGAGTGAAAAAATATTTTCTTTTGTTTTAAACTTGCCTCCCATGAGTTTCATGGAGTGTCCCCTAGTTCTTGTACTAGCTGAGAGGGTAACGCAGAACTCCACAGACCTACACCTCTTCAGATTAGGACAACAAAGCTCCATAGACACCAGAGATTTGCAGAGCTCCACAGAACAGACACTGTGGGGTATGTGCATGTGAGGGTACACATGCATGTAGGGTGCTTCTAGCATAAGTGTGTATGCATCTGTGTTTGGAGTGTAGGCTGCTGCTAGCAGGGTTGTGTGCCGGACATGAAATTTCAGATCAACCTCTGGGAGCCAAAAAACCCCAAACAGATTCAGTCACCAGACTTTTTCCTGATATTAGACTGTTCTTGCCCGCACTACACCCCTGAACTAGCTGACAGCCTCAGTTTTCTGGGTGCCAATGGCTCCCAGGCATCTGCAAATTTCACGCCCTGGTTGTATGTTCATCTGTGTTTGGTGGGTAGGGTGCTAATGGCAGGACAAAATGCTGCTTTGGTTAGCTTTTATTTGGCTACTGAATCCACTTCCTGCATCTGGACCTTGGATCCAGTTCCTGCCCACAAGTGCTGAAAGACTGGGCTCAGGGGAAGGAATCAGAGATGAGGACTTGAACTGGACCCTCCCTTTCCTTTTCCCATCCTGAGTGCACTTCTTAAGCACCTCCTTCCCCAACTTCTACCTTTGCTCCCCCCTCAGCACCCCCACCCCCTAACGCCACACTCTGCCCTCTCTTCTCTCCACCGCCTTCCTCCCCTAAGCAGCCTGGGCCCTCCCCTCACCCCCAGAATCCCACCTTCTGTGATCCCTGCCCCTCGCCCCTTCCCTCAACACACCCTGTGCTTTTCCCACCCGGAAAAGGTTTGGGGGAGGATTACAGGGTTGCCAGATATGCAATTTTTTACTGGCCACTTATTAAAACAATGTACATTGCAGGGCTGCATTGGTGCCAATGGACCTGCAACATGTATTTTTCATAAGTGGCAGGTAAAAATTTGCATATCTGGCAACCCTAGGTGGGAATGGCGCTGGGGTGGGTGCTCACTTGGGGTTTGGGTGCTGAAGGGGGAGCACTGAGGGTTGGGGTGCTGGGGGAGGAATGCTGAGGAGGGGAGGATAGAGGATGGGGTGCTGGGGAGTGGTGCGGGGACCACAGACTGCTGAGGGGAGGGGGTTGGGTGCTAATGGGGGTTCAGGGAGCACAGACGGTGAAGGTACTGGGGTAGGGATGATAAGGGGTTGGGAGGCATGCGTTGCTGAGGGGAGGGGCAAGAATGGGGCTGGGGTGGGTGCTCATTTAGGGCTTTGGATGCTGAGGGGGGAGCCCAGAGGACTGGGGTGCTGGGGAAGGGGTGCGGAGGGGTAGGGGGGGCACAGGCTGCTCAGAGGTTGGGTGTTCATAAGGGAGCACAGAGGGTGGGAGGTACTGGAAAAGGGGCACTGAGGGGCTGGGGGCACAGGTTGCTGAGGGGAGGGAGCAGGAATGAGGTTGGGGTGGGTGCGCGATGCAGCTTTGGATACTGAGGGGGAGCCCATAGGACTGGGGAAGCGGTGCTGAGGGGCAGAGGCTACTGGGAGGGGGAGGCAGGTGGTTATGGGGGGAGCACAGAGGATGGGGATGCTGAGGGGCTTGGAGAGGAGGCAGAGAAAGGTTGGGGGCACAGGTTGCTAAGGGGAGGGGTAGGAATGGGGCTGAGGTATGCCAGCTTGGGGGTGTGGAGATTCGGGGAGGTCCATGTGGCTTCTGGGGGGCTAGCCTATGGGTTCCCAGGCACTCACCACAGCTCCCTGGGCAGGTCCGAACTGGACTGGGCAGGCTTGAGGCTAGAGATGGCAGCAGCAGCCGGGAGAGTGCACTACAGGGTCCCTGCTCAGGTGGCTAGGATCAGGCAGGGAGCCTGTGTTCCATGCCTGCTACATAGTGTGGGGCACAGTCTGGAGCCCACCCCACCTGAGCCGACTGGCAAGGGCCCCCATAATAATGGAGGGTCTGGGGTCTGGACTCAATTGAGCCCCCTTCCATCATGGTAGTTACACCATTGATCTAAGGACGGAACTCTTTCTCTGTGAAAACAGACGAGACAGTAGCCCAGATTAGCCCCCTCTGGATGCGTGGCCATCTTCCTATCTGTTACCTTTTAATAAGCTGCTGGTGTTAGTGACTAGGGTACTGGCAAGCTAAAGAGCTCATCCTGCATGCACAGCATTCTACCACAGCATCAGAGTAGAAGCTTAGGTGGAATGGGCCCTGGTGCTGGGTTACTGGGACACCGGGAGGCATGTCACTGGGGGCAGGAAGGAGCAGTGGGAGCAAGGGGGTTCTTGAGGCAGAGTGGGGGGGGGGGGTTGCCAACCAAGGCAGGACCATTGCAATGGCAGGGGGAATGGAGCAAGTCATGATGGCAAGGGGTCTCTGAGGCAGGGGTCATGAGGAGATCACCAGGACTGCTAAAGCACTGGGTCCCATAAAGTCCCTGCCCCTTTTTTAGCCAGAGGTGGTGATGTGGCTGATGCCGGACATTCAGCACAAGGTGAGAAGACAGTGACTAGCATAGGAACTAGAGGAGGGTCCTGGTTGGGAGGCCTCACTGCATTTCCATCACCTGCACCTACTGTAGCTACTCCGCTGCACAACATCATTTGCTCCTTTTATAACATTCAATCCTGCTAGGTTGAGTGCCTGCATATTCTTCTTGCAACAAAGGGTAAAAACAGATGTGACAGCGAGCCACTGTGGCCCACTCTGGCATGATCTGGCCTGGACCTCACCTACACATATGTGCAGATACTGGCAGATGTTGGCCCAGGATTGTCCCGCGCCATGTCAGCAGCTAGTCCAGACTCTGACCTCGGGGAAACTCCCAAAGTCAGAGCCCAGGCTAAGGCTTGCCCATCTGGGCCAAAGTGGCCCACAACAAACTATCATGTATGTTTTGCCTTTCCATGATGCTGCCTGTCATGACAGGGGACTGAGAGCAGGGCAGGGCTGGCCACCTGCATATCTGTTGCGGCCCATCTCCTCCCCAGGCTGCGCAAGTGGGGGGACGGTGGCCCAACCACGGGCACGTATGTTCGGTGCCCTGACTTTATTTATTTATTTATTTATTTAAATGCTTAATACCCCACCCCTCCTGCGAAAGCAGCTTGGACTGTGCCCTGGACTGTGTCCGCTGTGGATTTCTTCCCCGGGTGCGCTGCCGTCACCTGTGTTTTTGCCCAGAACCTTTTGTGTCCAAAGTCATCAGCATATCATGGATTCTGTTGACTATCGTATGAGCAAGATATCATAGAAAACACAGGATAGAAGTAAAACCAGAAAATTCTCAAATTTTATGGCAAGGAGGGAAAGAGAAAAGGGGGCATCTTTGGAGAAAAAGCATAGGCAATATTTTTCTTTGAATATGTGCAACCACCTCATCAAGGGTAAAATTACTCATCAGCCAGAAGGGAGGGAGATGCAGCAAGCAACAAAATCCCTTTAGGGATGCAGCTGTGTATCTCTCTCAGATACAAAAGGGACAACTACTTATTTATTTTATTAATATTTTTAGATTTGTATCCCATCCGTCTCCAAAGGCTCAGGGTGACTAACAGTAAAAAAGAAATATGTAAAAAAACCAAAGATAAACCCCATAAAAACATGCATAAGATCCCTGGCTGTAAAATATACCTAAAATCCTAACCCTGCCTGCTAAATGCCAGGCTACATAAAAAAAACTTGCATTGCCTCCAGAAGATGCTCAGGTCAATGTCCAAGGGAAGGGAGTTCCAAAGCTGTGAAACAGCCACTGAGAATGCCTTTTTTGTGCTCCTGCTGTGTGGAGGTGTTGCAATGACAGAACCTACAAGAAGGTGCTCTTGGCTGATCTCAGAGGGCCTAGGCCAGGGGGAGGTGAAAGGATCTTTTAGATATGTAGGGCCCAGACCATTTAGCTACCAGGAAAGCATGCTGGGAAAGGCACCCATATAAGAACATATCCAAATTAGAGTACAACTGCAAGCAGAAGTAGTTACTTCACAATCTCTCCCTAATGGTCATTACAAACAATGTTACTCATCTCTTTTTATGTTGAAATAAATTAGCAACTAAGTAAAAACCAAAGAGGAATAGGTATTCATCATTTTTTAGGAGTACATACTTCACTTCAGTTTAGAGCTCTTGATGTGTAATTGATTTATGAGTAAAAGTGATTTACAGCTTAATAACTATCTGTTCATTGGATTGTGGCTTGAAGGAGCTACAGTTATGCAATATAGACATGGGACATTTTACTTCTCTGTAAAAAATACTCTGGGGTAATTTACCATGGAGTGTTTTCACAATCTAGGATAAGAACATAAGAAGTGCTATACTGAGTCAGACCAATGGTCCATCAAGCCCAGCATCCTGTCCTCTGACAGTGGCCAATCCCCATCGCGTGGGAGAAAAACCAGCAGTCACAATGGGCAATCTATTCCCCGTTGTTCACTCCCAGCTCCCAACAGTAAAGAAGTTCATCCTGTAAGATACTTGGTTAATAGCATTAATGGACCTACTCTCTAAGAACTTAACCCGTCCTTTTTTAAACTCAGCTATACTACTGGCCCTGACAATGTCCTCTGGTAACAAATTCCATAGGTTAATTATGTGTTGAGTGAAAAACTACTTCCTTTCATTTGTTTTAAATCTGCTGGCAACTAGTTTCATGGAGTGTTCCCTAGTTCTAGTACTATTTGAGAGGGTAAATAACCGTTCCCTATCTACTCGTTCCACACCACTCAAGATTTTATAAACCTCTAACACATCCCCTCTCACTCTTCTCTAAGATGAACAGACCCAGCTTGTCAAGCCTCTCTTTGTATGGAAGCCGTTCCATACCCTTTATCATTCTCGTTGCCCTTCTCTGTACCTTTTCTAGTTCAGTTATGTCTTTTTTGAGATGGGGCGACCAAAACTGCACACAATATTCCAGGTACGGTCGCACCATCGATTTGTATCGAGGCATTATGACATCCTCAGATTTATTATCTATCCCTTTGTGAATAACTAACATTCTGTTCACTTTTTTGACTGCTGCTGCACATTTGGCTGAGGATTTCAGTGTATTTGTTCACAGTCACTCCCAGATCCTTTTCCTGAATGGTAACTCCTAGCTTAGTACCCAGCATTGTGTACTCATAGTTTGGGTTATGATCCTGTTGCAGTTCTTCACAGTCTGCTCGTGTTTAACTACCTTGAATAACTTGGTGTCATCTGCAAATATGATCACCTCACTCTTAACGCCCTTTTCCAGATCATTAATGAATCAATTAAACAGCACCAGTCCCAATACAGATCCCTGGGGCAGACCACTTTTTACATCTATCCATTGTGAAAACTGACCATTCAGTCCTACTCTTTGCTTCCTATCCTTTAATCGGTTACCGATCCATAGTAAGACACTGCCTCCTATCCCATGGCTTTTTAATTTTCTCAAGAATCTTTTATGTGGTACCTTATCAAATGCTTTCTGGAAATCCAGGTACGCTATATCTACCGGGTCTCCCTTGTCCACATACTTATTTACACCCTCAAATAATTCCAACAGATTAGTGAGGCATGACTTACCTTTGCTAAATCCATGTTGACTCTTCATCAACATGCCCAGTGATTCTGTTCTTAATGATAGTTTCCACCATATTGCCTGACACAGACATCAAGCTTACAGGTCTGTAGTTTCCAGGATCACCTCTGGTTCTCTTTCTAAATATCGGGATTACATTTGCCACCCTCTAGTCCTCCGGTACAGTGGCAGATTTTAGCAATAGGTTACAGATTACTAACAGTAGGTCTGCAATTTCATATTTGAGTTCCTTCAGGATTCTGGGGTGAATACCATCTGGTCACGGTGATTTGTTAGTATTTAGTTTGTCAATTTGCTCTAGGACCTCCTCCACAGTCAAGTTGATTTGTGACAGCTCTTCCAATTCATCACTTACAAAGTGAGGTTCAAGAGTGGGTATCTCCCCAACATCCTCTGCAGAACTCATTCAGCTTCTCTGCAATGTGCTTTTCCTCCCTAAGCACCCATTTCAGCCCCTGGTCATCTAACGGCCCAACTGACTCTCTAGCAGGCTTCCTGCTTCTGATGTACTTGCAAAAGTTTTCATTATTAGTTTTAGCATCTTTAGCAAGTTGCTCCTCAAATTCCTTTTTGGCCTGCCTTATTAACTTTTTACATCTACTTTGGCAACGCTTATGCTCTTCCGTATTTACCTCTATGGGACTCTCTTTCCATTTTAAAAAGGATGCCTTTTTGGCTCCAATAGCCTCCTTCTTAAAATCTAAAAACTGCTTTTAGCTGGAAAACAGAAATTCTGCTAAAGAGTTTGATTCTAGTGTATATTCTTTGTAAAACTTCTATTGAAGTTAGTTGGGCTATGGCACATGGTGCAGCTGCAGTGTCGGGTCAGAAGAATGACAAATCTCTTTTTTATTGTCTTTTTTATTGCTAAAGTACTACTCATCCTGTAACAGCTTCTTATTTCAAGAATTATAGCGTTGGGAGGTGTGACCATTTCTACTGTAATTGTGAAAATTAATTTTGCTATAAAACAAAAACTAAGCTGTCAACAAGAAATTTGGACATACTGTAGATATCATTCCACAGATCACACTCTGAAGTTTGGTCAAGGGGTGCCAGTTACAGACCATGGAAATTTAGAAGTGCAGGGGACCACTCTTATGGCAATTCCCCCCCACCCCTCTAGAATAACCAGTGGAGGGAATGGTACTCTCATGATTGAACTTGACATGCAGACTATGGGGCAGGGGTGTACTAGAGGCCTTCTGTAGAGCTTGTTTGGTTTTAACCCTGGAACCATAAGTTGTAAGTATAAAGAGTGCTTCCTTTAGGGTTGTCCAGATCTCTGAAAGGCAAGATCTTCAGTATGGTCTGTATCTTGGAGACTAGATTATGAACACTGAATCCATATTATCTCTTGGTGCACAAAGCAGTAGACTTGGGCTGCTTGCCCATGTGCTGATTTTCACGTGAGATTCGGTCTCGCGTGAAAATATTCATGTGAATTTTGTGGTAGTCTGTACACCCACGTTACCTTTTTATCTTGGTCATGGGTCCATTATTAAAAATAACAGATCTGTGCCCTTGTTACCCTTTTTCTCCCCCCCCCCTTCAGACTCGGCTGGGTGGGGGGTGCCAGGAAAAGCTTCCCCCAGCCCAGTAACTCCCTCACCTCTCCCCGCCAGCCCGGTGACTCACCTGGTGATGGCGGTGACGTCTCCAGCCGCCTCTCCATGACTTCCTCAAGTTGCTCCCATCCTCTCCCAATGGGTCCTTGCAGGGCAGCCACAGCTAGCTGATATCATCCAGCTGCGGCTGTCCTGGAAGGCCCCGTCGCAGGGGAATGAGGGCAGCCAGAGGAGGCTATGGAGAGGTGGTTGCAAAGGTCGCGGCTGCCGCCGCCACCACCCAGTGAGTTACTGCAAAGGGGAATTTCACCATAAGTTTATCTTATGGTGAGATTCCCCTGCACACGTTAAAATTACACGTGAATTTAAACTCACGTTGAGTGACAGGGCTGGATTCACATGTAATTTCATCATGCATGAAGAAGGGGGTTTGCCCACGTTACTTAATCTCACATTAGATAGCACCTGGGATCTCGCATCTTCATGAATATTACATCTCTTCTCTCTCCCTGTGTTCCCCTTCCTTCATCTCCCCCCCCCCTCCCCCACTTCCTGTGTCTCACATTGTAAGCCCTTGGGCCGGGACCGTGTCTATTCAATTACTTGGTAAAGCGCCAGGTACATTGTTGGCACTATATAAATGCTTGCTAATAATAATAACATTTAGCCACACAGGCAGACGTTTGGTCCTCTTCCTACCTTTCTTAATTTAAGGAATACTTTTAATCTGGGCTTTCAAGAGAGTGTTTTTAAGTAGTCTTCATGCTGCCCGTAGACACTGAATTTTTGCAACTGCTCCTTTAAGTTTCCCTCTAACTAGTTTTCTCATTTTTATATAGTTCCCCTTTCTAAAGTTATATGTTACCACAGTGGTTTTATTTGGCATTTCCCCTCCTGTGAGTATGTCATATTTGATTATATTATGATCACTATTGCCCAGTGGCTCCAGCACCATTACCCCTTGCACTAAATCCTGCACTCCACTTAGGACTAGATCCAGAGTGACTCCTTCTCTTGTTGGTTCCAGGACAAGCTGCTCCAGTAAGCAGTCATTTACGACAGCTAGAAATTTTATCTCTGCATCTCGCCCCAAGGAGACATTCCCCCAGCCAATATGCAGGTAATTGAAATACCCCATTATTACTGTGTTTCCGACTTTAGTAGCCTGTCTAATCTCCCTTAGCATTTCACAGTCAGTCTCACTGTCCTGGTCAGGAGGACGATAGCATAGGCCGACCGCTATGCACTTCCCCGTTATACATGGAATTTCTAACCAGAGATTCCAGAGTAGCGTTTGCTTCCTTTACAATATTAATCCTGCTTGACTCAAAGTTGTCTCTTACATATAGCACAATCCCACCACCAGCTTGATCTACTCTGTCATTTCGATATATTTTGTATCCTGGTAATACAGCGTCCCATTGGTTGTCCTCATTCCACCAGGTCTCTTGAGATTCCGATTATGTCTATATCCACATTTAACGCAATACACTCAAATTCTTCCATCTTACTTTTCAGACTTCTAGCATTTGTATATAGACATCTAAATGTATCCTTTTAATTTTTAATCTGTTTATTAAATAGTAATAGTAATCTGTTTATTAATATTAATAAACAGTTTATTAATATTAATGCCAGTTTATTAATGCCAGTTTTGACCCCTCCTCCCTCTCTCTTATTCCCCTCCTTTGAGGCTCACTCCATATGCCTCTACTCCCCTCTCCACCTCCATGTTGCTGACATCTACCGCCCCCCCGGTTCCGTCTCCTCCTTTCTCTCCGACTTCAAGTCCTGGCTCACCCTATTCCTCTCTGATGGCATCCCCACACTCATCCTTGACAACTTCAGCATTCATGTTGATGCACCCTCTCAGCCTTGCATCACCTACTTCCTCTCCTTAGCCTCCTCCTTTAATCTCCACCTCTGAACTAGCTCCCCTACCCACACTGATGGTCATTCTCTTGATCTCGTGTTCTCTAGGAACTGCTCTTTCTCCGATCTCTCTTACGAGCCCCATCCCATATCTGACCATTTCCTTGCCTCCTTCAACCTCTCCCACTGCTCCCCCTCCTCCTCTTCCTCATCTCTCAGTACCTTCCACGATCTGCAGGCCATTGTCCCTCAGGACTTTGCCTCCTCCCTCTCTCCTCTTCTCCCCTCTGCCTTCTCCTCCTCCTCCTCCACCGACTCTGTCATCTCCACCCTCGACTCTCTTGCCCCCCTCTCCTCCCACCCAGCTTAGTCCTGTAACCCTCGCCCTTGGCTCACCCCAACCATTCGCCATCTCTGCTCCTGCACCCGGGTTGCTGAGCGCCTCTGGCGCAAATCCCACGACCACACTGACTTCCTCCACTTCAAATTCTGCCTCTCATCACTCAATTCTGCTATCTCCCTCGCTAGACAGCAGTACTATGCCTCCCACATTGAGTCCTGCTCCCAGGATCCTCACCACCTCTTCTCCACCTTTGACTCCCTTCTCAACACTCCTGTCCTTCTCCTCCTCCCTCTTCTCTCTCCACTCAGGATCTTGCTCTCTTTTTCACCTTCGACAAGATCCACCTGGAAATCATGTCCAAGTCCTCTCCCCCTACTACTCCCCCCTCCCTCTTCCCCCACCTCTCTCCTGCCCTCCTTCCCTTCCACCTCCCTTGAGGAAATCTCCTCCCTGCTCTCCTCCTCCAACCCCTCCACTTGCCCCCTGTATGTTATTCCTTCACGCCTCCTGACCTCCATTGCTTCTACCATTGCCCCTCCCCTCCTGTACATCATCAAGCTCTCCCTTTCTACCGGCTCCTTCCCCTCTGCTTTTAAACATGCCACTGTCTCCCCCTTCATCAAAAAGTCCACTCTGGATTCCTCTGAACCCTCTAATTACCATCCTGTCTCGCTCCTCCCTTTTGCTTTCAATCTCCTCAAACAGGTTGTCTACTCCTGCTGCCTTGACCCCCTCTCCCCCAACTCCTCCCTTGACCCCCTCCAATCTGACTTCCACCTCCTTCACTCCACTGAAACTGCTCTTGCTAAGATCACCAATGATTTTCTTATAGCTAAATCCAACAGCCTTTACTCTATTCTTGTCCTCCTTGATCTCTCTTCTGCCTTCGACACTGTTGGCCATTCGCTCCTGCTTGACTCGCTTCACTCCCTTGGATTCCGGGACTGTGTCCTCGACTGGTTCTCCTCCTACCTTTCTAACCACTCCTTCAATTTTTCTCTTTCTAACTCCTCCCCCTCCTCCTCCCTACCCCTCTTGGTCGGGGTTCCCCAAGGCTCTGTCCTTGACCCTATCCTCTTCTCTATCTACACCCAATCCCTAGGCAAACTCATTGCCTCTCATGGTTTCCAATACCACCTATATGCTGACTACACTCAACTCTCTCTCTCCCCACTCCTTCCCTCTCCCCCTCTGTTCAAGCTCATCTCACCCACTGTCTCTCTGATATCTCCGTCTGGATGTTTCCACGCCAACTCAAACTGAACATGGCTAAAACTGAACTCCTTATCTTCCCTCCCAATCCTTCCTCTCCCTCTTCCCTGTCAATTGCCATTGATGGGCCCCCTATTCTTCCTGTCCCCAAAGCCCGTAGCTTGAGCTTAATTTTTGACTCAAATCTTACCTTCAGACCCTACATTGACTCCATGGCCAAATCCTGCTGCTTCTCCTTCCACAACATTGCTAAGATCCGCCCTTTTCTGTCTGTATCCTCTGCCAAAACTCTCATCCACACCCTAGTCATCTCACGCCTCAAGTACTGTAACGTCCTCCTTGCTGGCCTTCCCCGCTCTCACCTTTCTTCCCTCATCTCTGTTCAAAACACTGCTTCCAGGATCATCCACCTTGCCCATCGCTTTGACTATGTACAGCCTCTCCTCTCCTCTTTAATTAATCTTTAATTCATAATACATCAGATTATACATACATACTAATACATAAGATAAACTCATGAGAGTTAAATAAAATGAAGGCCACTATGATTAGAATAAAACACAATGTTAAATCACTACAATCGACAAGAAATATAATGAGGATAATTAAAAGATAACTGCAGAAGGGAATGATGGTCGAACAAAGAAAGACTTAAAGAACCTGCAAACAGGAATTAAGTTTGCCCTCAACTGGCCAGGTTGAAGAATCTCATTTACCCTTAGTTTTATCATCTAAATCCAAAATGAGAATCCTTTGCAAATGGGGGCTCTCAAGTGAACCAAGTTCAGTTAATAGAAGCAAGTCCAAGCAAGAGAATCCACAAAGTAATGGAAACATCTTCCTTTTGTTCCTCTCTTACATCATCTTTCCTTTATCCTCAGATACTAATTTTTATTGGATAACAACTTTTGCTGGCTAAGCTAGTTTTTTCCATAACATGAAACTTTGGTTTGGTTAATGAGTTGCCACATGCCAACCTCTTGTGCACAAGGTCACCATGTTGTTTTCATTTTTTGTTTTCATTATTCAAAAATGGCATTTTTGTTATCGTTAACAACAATATCATTTTCATTTTTGTTGTTGTTATCGTTTTTGTTATCATTTTTGGTATTGTTTTCATTACCGGTATCGATATCGGTATCATTTTTGTTATCGGATCGATATTTATCATCATTATTGATATAGGTACAATTTCAAACAAAGATTTTATTTTTGGCATCAATATCATTATTGATTCCGGAGCCTGGCCTGTTCTCCCCCCCCCC
>QEPC01011755.1:145889-160611 GCA_003113815.1 Sphenodon punctatus
GGCGAGTGGCTTCCTCTCTCTAACTGTCCCAATGATGATAAGGGTTGCTCTCTGAACAAGAGAGAAAGCCCACACTCTACCCTGAGGGACAGCTTACCCCTTAAGGGGGAACCCACGCAGAGAGGAAGTTGCCCTGTGTCTATTTGTGTGTTTTTGTTGGTGTGGGGGTCTTCCCCCCTATCCCTGTGACACAACCCTAATTGGCTCAATGGTTGCCCCAGGGGTGATAACCCTTAAAGGGCCAGCAAAGCCCCAAGGAGATGGGTGGTCACAGAGTACCCCATGAGCCCGGCATTCCCGGAAGATAGCTGGCAAAGGAGGGAGGCAGGTAAGCAGGCAATCCCCTGCCCCACATCACAAATCCAATTCCACCCTCCTCAGGGAGAGGGATTCCTCCCATCTTCCCCCAACTCATCCCAACCACCCTGATTTCCCCTCCTGTAACAATAGGACCACCCCCTTCCACCCACTATGCACAACCCCCAGGAACCCCACCCTCCTTCCACCCCATGGCAGTACTCTATCCTCTCACTGAGGGATCCTGGTAAGTTCTCCCACCCTCTTCCTCCCCAAGCCAATACCCCCCCTCTTTTACCAAAGGGTCTAGCAAGTACCCCTGCCCCCCATCTTCCACAAGTCAGTACTCCTCCCCTTTCACCAAGGGGTCCTGGCTCCTGGCATGTTCCCCTGATCCCTATCCTTCTGAAGCCAACACCCCTCCCCTTCCTTTCATTGGAGAGTCAGGGCATTTCCCCCCATCTCTGCTTAAAATACAACAATTTCCCCTCTCCCTCAAGGAAAAAAAAATTACAAGGTCCCCTAGCCCCTATGGTCACTTACTGGCCACATAACAGCTGGTGTCTGTTACCTTCAGCATGGCTAGTTGACACAGGTTGCCTCATTTGAAGGGGCTGGGTGGGAAGCAGCCCAGGTGCAGATGGTAACAAACACAGTCCTCTTAACAAATTAACCAGATAAGGGTCCTTTTAGACTTAAAAGTAAATGGAAATCTTTTAGCTAAATAATTTCATTCCTTCTGGGTCAAAATTTAAACTAATACCAATCCCAAGGAGTGAAGAATCATCTTTTCTTCATCCCTCTTCAATAAAGAGCAGGAATTTTCATAGCCTTGCTCTTTTGTTGTTTCCCTACCTTTCTCTGGATTGCTTCACCTCTTTTTCTGATAATTAGTATACCCTGAACCTTCCTTTTCCCCTTTGTTAAACCAAAGCACTTGTGCTACTGTGGTATGTTTTGTTACCTGTTTTCGCAGGCCTTCTCTGTAGTGCACTTTTCCAGTTTTCCTCAACTCAGAGTTTTTCAAAGAAAGAAAAGATTGGAAAATCCTTCCATTTTGTCCTGGACATATCAAGTCTAGTCCTATTTCTGAGAAAAGTAAAATCAGTGGAAGATTTCTGTTTCTGTGGCAGCTCTAGTGGCATAAACAGCAGTAATTCTTATGGCCATATATCACTACTAGCTAGTACTAATAATTACCCCAAGGTCCCTTCCTAATTCATATTATATATATAGAATATGAAATAAGAAGGGACCCTGGGCTAATCATTTCCTTATCAAACTCATATGATTCTGTTGGTCTTAAGAGAGAAAGGATGGAATTCCATTAGCTGCAGCTCTTTACAGACGCTCACTGTGAAAGAAAAATAAAGTGGGTTTAATTTAAAGGCCTCTTTCTCAAATAGGACTACTCTGAAGTAAGCAGTTTTAGGCCGCAATCCTAAAACCACTTACAGTACTAGCAATTAGTGCCATTGTCTTCAGTGGAACCACTTACAAGTAACTGGCTTCAAGATTACTGCATTAGTCTCCTAAGTGCATTTTGTGGCTACACTGTCCGAGTGGATTGTTGTCCCCAGAACAATAGAATGTTAAATAAAATGCATTTGATGGCATCTGAAAAGCAGCTGTCAGAGAGTCTGAAAAAGTATAAATTGGTATCAGTTTATTCCCAAGTGCTCAAATTTGCTCCAGATTGATTCAGTGCTCAGCTCAGGTTTTTTGGTGTTTTTTTAAAAAAAGGCTTGCTACGTACAGCAAATCCAGCTCGAGCTTCAGGTATTAGGAAAATTTTGGACACCTCTGATTATTTGCTGAGGATTAGCATATATGGTATCTTCGTCAGAACGGGTTGCAAATCAAAATCCTTCGTAAATGATTTACATGTGTCCTTCAGGGCAAGCTGTTACTCAGAAAGAAGCATATATTTCCCCCAAGAGATATCTCTTTAGTGAATTGTTAAAGATGTTTACAATCCACATTTATATTGAGTACAATAAAACAAAAGTCCTTCTTCTTTGCTAGTTAGTTGTTTTTGAGAATGAGAGAGCTATTTCATTATTTGGGACTGAGTTTCCAGAGATATTTACTCATTGTCAGTGCTTCAGTTTGATGGCCTAATCTCACATGCCTGCAGATTGACCTTTAAAAGTGCTGGACTGGTGTCATGGACACTCAGCAAATGTGAAAAGAATTTGCTTCCATTCCCAAACATTAGTGGAAAAACAGAAGCTTCAGTTATGAATGTTCCCAGTTCCTAAAGTACATGAGAGTGGCTATCAGTGTTAATAATCTTGCATTTGTTGAACTCTATTGAAAATTGATGGGGAACTTTAATACTGATTTATTCCCATTTTTTATATACTAGGCACTATCTGTATCTTTTTGGGGGGAGTGGAGGGGGAACCCCGTAAGCAGAAGCGAGATTCAATGGCAAATTCAAATCATTCAGAAAAATCAGAACAAAGCCAGTTTTTTTGCGGCATTTTACCCACTGCGGGTTTGATTAACAGATGAAAATAAAGCTCACTTTTGTATCAGTTCAAAATACTTTGGTTTATTAAGTTTCAGGAGTTTAGAAAAAAGTAGACAAATTTATCAAAAATGGTAATACCAGCAAGGGGTTTGGTCTATTTTTGTTGTCAAAAACTGACAAACAAAATAAACATTCTGACAATTTAGAAATTTCAATAATGTCCAAATTTAAAAAGATATTTTTTCAAGTTATTAATATGCTAATTTGTCAGATTTAAGGCTTTAAGGTTACAGTCTCCTGCTTTAATTTTTTTTTAATACAATGTGCATTGGAAGGAAGGCACTCCCATCCTCCCCCAACCAAGAGAGGGTAATATGATTCAGTCTGAAGAAAGTACGTAGGTCAGTGTTGCGTATGTAATTAACTAACATGCTGAGGCAGGACTTGTGTTTTACCAACAGTAATTGTCACTGATAATTGCTCCACATCATCAGGGCACTGTACAAACATTCATCATAGAAAGACTTCTCCTTGTGGTAGGTGGAGGAGAGAGGTGAGCATTAATTTATTTAACCTTGTTCTTGAGAAAGTCTTTAGGTGACAGTGGAGTTGCACAGCCTCTCTGAATGATAAATACTGAGTTTAGTGGAGAGAAGTTACATATAAATTGGAGATAACAGACTTCTGAAATGGATGAGAATCCCATCGAGAGTATGAAGTGACCTGCTCTTGTACGGCTTCTAGATGACTGTGTAATAAAGTTTTGTGGATGAATGCAACTTCTGTCAAGGGTAGGACGTATCCAGCTTCTGCTAATGAGTAGCCAATTGCAGATTTTTAAGAAGGATGTTTGTAGTTTGACTGAATTCAAACAGATACTTTTCAAGCAACTGACTGTTCTCCCAGACCTTGGCCCAGAACTGAAACTGAGAAAGGATACCTAGGAGTGAATGACATGGAGTGACATTTGTTTAGTCTGCTTCAGAAACTGGTAAGCCTTAACTTGAACAAACTTTAATTCAAACTTATTGTGACAGGGTATTATTTCCTAGCAAGGTTGGGTGTGTTTCTCTCATTCTAATCTAAGAACGTATGTAGTATTAGCTTAGTATCACACACACATTCTGACAGGGATGTTCTTCTTTTAGTCTGATATGTATTTCCTATCTGTTCTTTGTTACCTTTTCATATAAACATCACAGACTTACTGCCCCAGTTTATAAAAAAATAAACAAAATTGCCCGCCCCCCAACCCAACAACCTTCAGACAAATCAAAGGAATACAGTCCTAAATAGGTTTTCTTTCCATTTCCTTTCTCTGAGTTACCTTCCTCACTTTTATAACGATACACAACAATTGAATTGTTGTGGCTCTCAGAGCCTGCTGTCTCAGAGCCTGCTGTCAGGCTCTCAGAGTGGCAGAGGAATAAGCTAAATTAGTCTGCCCTGTTTTATTCAAGCATTTCAGAAACATATAGTGTCTTCGTATGGAGAAATTTACAGTGGGACCATCCACAAAAGACACTAAGTGTCTTAAATGAATGGTTGAAGAATGTCAAAAATCCCCTGCAGAAATTCCACTGACATATAATGAAGAATCACACCACTCAAAATCAAATGCAACCTGATAGAGCTTTCACTGAAAGCGACATTTCCCAAAGCAGTCTCTTCCCAGACCTAAACACAATTGGGCAAGAGTATTATTGAAGCACAGTGTGCTTTTTATAATGCACATTAATATTTTAGGTATCTGTACAATAAATAACCCCATGAAAGGACTGACACCATCATCTCATTTTCCATGGGCCCTTTTGAATGAATTTTGGTATTAACCTTTTTGCTCTGTGAAGTTTTATTTTCACATCTCTTTAGTATGTAGATGCATAGACTGGGAAGATACTTTATCTTTGCTGCTCAGGAGCTAAACAACCTGGCCACCTTTATAAATTGTAAAACATCATCCAGGAGAAAAAAGATTCTGCAAACACCTAAGACAGTTTTAGAGAGCACAGAAAGCAGGTTTTCTAGTCAGCATTGTTTGAGTATCAGGAAAAGCAGATGGGTATTTGTATGTTTTTCCAACAAACTTTTCATAAAGGAAATGTTCAATTTGTTTTGCATGGGTAGTAGCTTGGCTGATTCCTCAGGCAGTCTAATAAATGGCAGATTAACAAACCTTCCTTTTATGCTTAAAGAATGTCACCCTTTCCAAGTTATTTTGCAAGCAAAATTTTTTAACCAGGGCATGGAACAGAGCATTTATGATGTGTCTAGCAAATATTTTTGTGCTGCTAAATTTAAATTCACACTAGGCCATGAAAATTTGATGGGCCTTATTCTTCTGTCATGCTGGCAGAAGTAGAAATAATTCTACTGGAGCTGTACAGATACAAGGTTGTGCTCCCTCCAAGTGTGCTATTTGTGATAATTTACCCCCAGATAAAGTAAACCAAAGTACCAGAAGCCACACAAACAGTCTGGAACCCACATAGGGTACCACATGTCCACTGCAAACCTACACCACAGTTTAGTAGGATGGGGATAGCATATCCTAGGAATCCTGATTTCTAAACTCCTCCCTATGCATGCTGTCAATTTTTTTTTTTGTTGCATTATGATTACAAGGGACTCTTGGAACAGCTGGAAGACTGCTTACCACAAATCTAGCATTCAAAGTAACACCTGTGGTAAACTAAACTTTATGGTAAATAAAATGCATTCTGCCCCAAAGTGATGTTTCTACAAGTGTTACCTCACATTACTCCAAGTGAATTGTTTGGTTGCTGCAGCATTAACCGTTAATTTTGTACAAAGAAACCCAAAGAAAGTGTAGGAAGGGAATCAGACCCCAATATTTACCTTTAAAGAACACCTCCATGTTGTAACTTGCGACAGTAGCAACATTTACTTATCAGTATTAGAGGGTAAAGTCATTCCTTGAAAATAAATGTTCTGTATCCAAACCAGAAATTTATTAAATATTAAAGTTACTAAAGCTTCTCTGAAGAGCAAGTGGAAGATTTTCATCATTCTGACTTTTTGCCACGTACAGTCTCAGGCCTGCCTCTGGAAACCTGCAGAGTTCCTTGGGATAAAAAGGGTTTACTGTTCTGGACTTCCTTAATCTAGGGAAGGTAGGTGGGGGAAGAAATCTTAGTAGGAAAAATCTGAATAGTTAGAAAAAACAGATTTAATCTTGGAGGAAAATAAATGAGATCAATGTAAACACAATGGAAACAAAGCAATTGATCAAACAGATTGTTGGTTAACAGATCAAAAGATAGATATTGGACCATGCCAACCAAGATGATCTGACAGTATTTTACACAGAGTCCCTCCTGCTGGGCTATTCAAGTGTTTGTTTCTATATGAGCATAACACGCTACATTTCACAATACAATATTCAAGTGCAAATCTTAATCCTAAATAAATGTTAGAAAAATGCTTTAACACACTTATTTAGAAGAGTGTTTTTATTTTTTTATTTTTTTATATAATTGTTTTTATTGGTTTTTCAGCATACAGTAATTGCATTTCAACATCCCCCTCTTACAATATGTCTAAATGCATGTGATTTCGTGTACATTCTACTATGCATACTGTCTTTTTTAACTCTTTTATAAACCGCCCCTTCAATATTGGGGGTAACCTCAGCCAGCTGCTAACCAGACTGAGCGGTACTCCAACTTAATAGGTCATCCTAATAATTTGCTTCCTCAGTTTCTACGTTCAGTTCCAAGGCAGACTTTTGTCTTTTTTTTTCAAATGTAAAAGTCCACCATGTACGCTCTTTCATCTTCTGTAAGAGGCTTGTCCTGCATCTGTTGTAGACACTGGGTATTTTCAGACGTTACGAGATCAGTCAACCACAGTCAATTCCCTGTGGTGGTAGTGACTGCGTAACGTCTGATGGGGGAACGGATGTTCCCCCCCCAGATGTTCACCACGGTCAATCGCGGCGGGGAATCACATTCACCACGTGATCGGCTGAACCGGCGAGGCTGGTGGTGATCACGTGGTGAAGGCGATTCCCCGCCGTGATGAACCGAGCCGTCACGTCTGGACGGCGGCCACAGCTCAGAATCCCCACAGGGATTCCGGCCCGTGGTCAATTCGGGCAGGCGCTGCGGCCACATTGGCTGCAGCGCCCACCTGTCTCCCCGGAGGGCAGGTGGCAGGGGAGCGTGGGGGGTGTGGGGCCGTGCGGCCGCACGTTGTGCCGCACAGCCCTGCCCCGATTCCCCGCTGGGAGACCCCGGCATGTCTGTTGGGCAGTGACGCGGTGGCCCGGCGGGGGATCAACAGATTGGTTCCGTGACGGGGTCAGTTGGCCCCGTCACATCTGAAAATACCCACTGTCTCCATCTGCTGTGTAGTTTGTCCGTTTTATCATGCAATTTTGCTAGTAATTGCTCCATTGAGAAAATAAACCACAGTCTGTTTAACTATTCCCCTTCTTTAATGTTTTTGTCTGTTTTCCAGTTCCTAGCGATTAAGTTGATTGCCGCCAGACAAAATATTATACATTGCGGTTTTATTTTCTTCAGCACTTCACAGTTGGGGTATACCCCCAATAAGGCTGTTTCGGGGCAAAATGGAATTATAAAACCTGCCATTGCTTCCATATTGATCCATACTGTCTTCCACAGGTCTTGAACTTTTTCACATTCCCACCAACAGTGTAAGGGTGTATCATCTTCCCCGCATCCCCTCCAACATTTCCCTGAACTTGTTTTGTCTATGTGTTTAAACTGGTTGGGTGTCAGGTAATATCTCAGAGTCAGTTTCACTTGGGGTTCCCTAGCTTCCAGAGAAGCTGCTCAGCTATCGTAATGAGCTATTATTTCTTTTTCTTGTTGTTCAGTGAATTTTTGCCCATTTCAATTTCCCTGGCCCTGATGAAACCATAATCTTTTTTGTACCACACTTCCTTTAGTGCCTTATATATACGCCCTAACCTCCCTCTGTTGATGTCCCTTTCAAATAAGACCCTTTCAGTAGTGAGGGGTGCTCTCCCGTATTCTTCTGCAGTCTCCTGTCACATGAGGGCACTTCTTAGCTGGGTATACTGAAAAGGATCAATTCCCTCTTGCAATAGTATTTCTAATTTGTCCTTATCGAGCATTTCCCCTCCCTCGAATAGTTGTCCCACTCTCTTA
Organism: Sphenodon punctatus; assembly: GCA_003113815.1. Taxonomy (NCBI): domain Eukaryota; kingdom Metazoa; phylum Chordata; class Lepidosauria; order Sphenodontia; family Sphenodontidae; genus Sphenodon; species Sphenodon punctatus. The sequence continues at coordinate 153,822 of QEPC01011755.1, forward strand.
AGCTGTTTCTTTTGTAATGCTGCCACTCTGCCACTCTGTGTTCCCTGAATCTCCACAAGTTAATCGGAGTGTAGGGGGACTTATTATTTTTACTGTTAGTTCTCTTCATTACCTGTTGCCAGAATTTCCAGGCAATCCCTGCAAAGGGGTGCTCCTTCTATCTTTTCCCTTCTATTGTACTTTCATCCACTAGGTATTGCGGGAAGGTGTCTATCCCCAGCATATGTGCCTCTAACTTCACCCAATCTTGATGTTCTGTGTGATGATACCATGGTTGGAGGGCGCTTAGGACCGCCGCTCTGTGGTACAATCTAAAATCTGGAAGATTTAGCCCTCCCGCTTCCCTTGTTCTAAACAATGTTTCNTCATGTAGTATGGCAAAGAATTTCCCCCATTTTCTTCTTTTAGAAACTGTCACTGCCGCATAATCTGGGAAGATTCTTATTGCCTTTCCTTTAAATTCTAAATTCTGCTTGCTCCTGGCCTGTCTTAGGATTTTTTCTTTTACTTGGAAATCCAAAAACTTGACTATGATTGTTCGTGGCTTGTCTGGCTGTTCTGCATGCCCGTTCCATTCTGGCCTGCTGTATCTCCTGATCCCCTGGAAAGAGCTCTTGGAGCAATTCTTTTATCAGTTGTCTGGCATCTCCTTTTTCTGATCCCTCTGCTAGGCCTGTAAATCTTAAGTTTGATCTCCTGGAGCGGTTTTCCAAGTCCTCTGTTTTCTCTTCTAGAAAGTTCATTCGTTCCTTTAGTTTCCTAATCTGGTCTTCTATCCCTGTTATTTTAGTCTCTACTGTCTCCATTCTTTTTGATAGTCCTTCTAGCTTTTTTATATTAAGGTCTGTTGCCACCTGCAATTTGTTCACCTCTGTTGCCAGTTTTTCTCTGGCTTGAGCTGCAGCCCCCCGATCCTGCCTCAGGCCTTTTATTAAGTCTTTTAGTTCCCTGCGTCAGTGCCTCCCTCTGTCTGGTTGCTCGCGTCCGCCATTTTGCTTACCGGCCTGGGCAGTGAATGCTGGTGGGCCCCACTTCTGTCCCACAGGTAAAACCGTTCAATATTGGGCTGGTTGGAGGGTTTTCTTTTCTCCCGGTGTGTCCCAGGCATTTGCTGCTGCTTTTTTGCTGGCTGTGGTGCCCTGCGGTGCTGAGAAGGCTGGTTTGGATGGCCCTGGGAGGGGAACTCTGTTTCCCGCTTCTGGTCGCCGTGCATGCATGCGCAGTCCCCCCACCATTTTCCTTGCTGCCCCAGCGGCTGTCTGCTTCAGAGCCCTGCTCTTTTTGTGGGGGGGGTATGAGCGCTCTATTTTCTTTTAATTTCTGGTCTTTCCTGTTCTTTGATTTGTTCCTGGCATTAGTTCGCCTTTTTTGTCTGGCCGCAGCACTCCGCGGCGCTTTAGGAGCGAGATTTTTCGGACCTGGGAGGGGAGCCCTGCTCCTCCACATCTGCTCAAGGCGCGTGCATGCTCAGTTCTCTGCATCCAAACACTTTGATGTGTCCCACATTAGGTTTCTCTCCATACCAGAGTTCGTACGGAGTTTTACTTGCTGTTCTTGAGTAGAGTCAGTTCTGTAGATATGTCGCTGTAATTACTGCCTCGCCCCAATATTTTTCTGGCAGTCCGGAGTCAGTCAACATGCACCTGATCATTTCTGTTAAGGTTCTGTTCTTTCTTTCAGCTACCCCATTTTGCTCAGGCGTGTATGGTACCGTCTTCTGGTGCTGTATCCCGTGGGCTCTCAGGAAGTCTTCAATTCTTTTTCCTGTGTATACGCCTCAGTTGTCGGTTTGAAGTGCGAGTGGCTTGTGTTGGAATCTGTTGCTTGTCATGGTTATGTAGTTTTCCAGTACTTCATCCTTTTGCTTCATGAGGTATGTGACTGTGTAACTTGAGTAGTCGTCTATGAATGTCATTATGTATCTGTTCCCTCCAGGTGTGGGTACTTTCATGGCGCCACACACATCGCTGTGCATGAGGTCAAGTGGCTTGGAGGTTCTTGTCTGGCTTGCCTTGGGGAGCGTTGCTCTGGTGGCTTTAGCTTTGCTACAGCATTCACATCTCATGGTCCAGGGACATGCTGTTACTATCAGGTCTTTTGTCAGATGCTGTCTTTGCAGTTCCTTTATGCTTTCCGGGTGCCTGTGACCCAGGTATCGATGCCACAGATGAAGTCAGTCCTTGTGTTGCTCATGTGCAGTGAGTTTTGCTTGTTCTTTGGTTACACTCAAGCGATACAGGTGCTCATCTGCATAGGCTCTGGCGAGGACCCTTGTCTCCTTCTGGATTGTGCATTCATTACCCCAGAACTTTACGGTGAGCCCTTTCTCTGTTAGGCGTTTAACGGATAGGAGTCCTCCCTCTAAACCAGGTACATACAGCACATCCTTTACCGGTATTGCTAGTGTGCCTCCGTGTGGCTTGTTGCAATTTAGAATTCCTTCACCAATACCTTCTGCAGTGATGCTGCTTCCATCACCAAGGTATATCTTTTCTTTGTTGCTTCGGTCCAGAACCATGAAAAAGCTCTTGTTGCTGGTCATGTGACTCGTGGCTCCAGAGTCGACACACCAGTCCTGTGATGAGTTGATCTGTGTTGCTCTAAAACATCCTCTCCACTGTTCTGTAGTTGTGTCACTGGTTATGGCCTTGGCCCTTTGCGTAGGCACTTGTGGAGATCACTTTTGTTGTTCTGCCTTCCATATGGAGCAGTCTTTCTTTAGGTGTCCTCCTTTCTTGCACCGAAAACATGCCTGTGTTTCCTTCTTGTGCAATCTGTTGTTTGCAATTCCCAGGGCAGTTTCCTTGTCCTGGTCCTGATTATCTTGCATGATTTCTTCCCTGCGCTGAAATTCATCCATGAATCTCCCTTTTACAAATTCCAGTGTTAGATCTGCCTCAGGCCTTGTCTCTAGGGCGTTTATGAAGGCACTGTATGATTCAGATAGGCTGCAGAGAAGTAAGGCCGCCATGTGGTTGTCTTTTATCTCTTCACCTATCCCTCGCAGTTGTGCTATCACTTCCAGCATTGAATTTATGTGATCCTGCATCTCCTTCCCTTTACCAAGTCTCATCTGGTACAGTTTCCTTAGGAGAAACAGCTTACTGTTCAAGCTGGTCCTTTCATGCAGCTTCTGCAGTGCATTCCACATGCCCTTTGCTGTGGCCTCCTCCCTTATGTGGATTAACTGGTCATCTTCTACTAGCAGGNGTTTACTGCCTTTCCTATGTTATCCAGTCCCAGCCGCCCTGGGATGAATCCTACTTGGTCCCTGTGTATTAAATGTCCCGCGATTGCCGCCAGACAGTTAGCTAGACATTTTGAGAATATCTTGTAATCGCTGTTCAGCAATGAGATCGGCCTATAGCTTCCACAATTTTTGGGGTCTCTTCCTGATTTGGGAATCACTACTATCTAGCTTCGTAAAAAGAGTGCGGTAAAGATCCCTCCTTTAGGGCTTGGTTAAAGACTTCTGTCAGAGGGGTTGCAAGTTCTTTAACAAAACATTGATACAATTCAGTAGGCAACCCATCCGGGTGCACTGCTTTGCTTTTGGGTAGGTGTTTTATCACCTCTATTACCTCTTCTATGTCTATTGGGGCATCTAAAAATTTTGTTGTGCTGTGTTTAGTTTTGGGATTTCATATTTTCCCAAGAAGTTGTTAATATCACTAATTTGAGGGTGAGTAGTGCTATATATCTGTTCATAAAATTTCTTAAATTCTTTTTGTATTTCTTCTTCGTCTGTTGCTGGTGGGCCCTCTGCTTTATTTATTTCCCTAATTATATGTTTAGTGTTTACTTTCTTGGTCAGGCGGGCCAGGATCCTTCCTGATTTGTTATTTTGTTCAAAATGTTTAGCTCTAATTATTTTCAGTTTTCTTACCGTCTTATTTACTTCTTCCGTATTTATAGCCTCTCTTATTTTTAGCAACTGTTTGTGGCTTCTCATTGTCGGGTTTTGTTTCTGGTCGGCTTCAGCCGTTATCAGTTGCTGGTACAGTTCCTTTAATACTTCTCTATTTTTCTTTTTGATTGCTGCCCCCACTGAAATTATGTTACCCCTTGTTACCGCTTTTGCCGCCTCCCACAAGGTGTTCCAAGAGTTCACTGATCCCCCATTTAATTTGAAGTATTCCTTGATGCCTTGCTGAATTTGGGTGCAGAAGAATTTGTTATATAGAAGCCCTCTGTCCATCTGCCAGGTACTTTTGCCCTTAGCTGATCCTGTTTGTCCCCATACAAAAATTGTGACTAGGCCCTGATGGTCCAATATGGTTTGGTGTTTAATATATGCTTTACTACAGTTCCTGAGTTCCTCACTGACGGTGAAAGAGTGGTCTATTTTTGTGAACACCTTATGGGGTATCGAGTAATATGTGTACTCTCTCTCTCTCTGTGGTTCAATTTCCTCCAGACATCTATCAGTCTGTAATCAGTGACTCATTGCTCAATTTTACTTTGCCACCCTTTCAGTGTTTATTGCTAGAGTGATCCCTCCATGTTATTGGAGAGTTGAGATCCCCTTGTATGAAGAGTTTGCCTTCCAGGTTTCTCTTAACTTCTTTTATAATTTTTTGTAGAAATGCCATGGTTTCCTCATTGGGGGCATAGAGATTTACCAGCGACACCTTCTCTCCTTTTAGTGTGCCTATCACCATCAGGAATCGCCCTTCCCCATCTTTAATTATCCTTTTTAAATTGAAGTCTATACCCGCCTTAATTCCTATCAGAACGCCTGCTTTTTTTTTTATGGGCGCAGGAAGTAAATATGTGTCCAAATTTTTTGTTCTGGAATCTGAATATGTCTTTCTCTATTAGGTGTGTTTCTTGCAGGAAGAAGACGTCACATCGTTCTTCCCAAATTAATTCTTTTACTCTCCACCATTTTACTGGCTCATTCAAGCCTCGTACATTCCACGTCAATGTTTTAAGAGTCCCCATCATTTGTTTTACATGTTCTTTGTACTGTCATTAGAGTTATTTTATGTCTTAGTGGTGTCTGCCTTGTTATTTTAGCTCTAATTTGTGCCCTAGGATGACCTGTAACAAAACCCCCAACCCCTACCCCCTCCCGCCCCAGCCCCCTTCTTCCTCCTTTACCCCTTCTCCACTGAGCATGCATCGTGGTTGTCTCTTCTTTTTCCCATGTGGGTTCCCTCCCAGGTCCCAATGTCCAGGGTTTCCCCCCTTTCCCCCTTCATATGTTACGTTGTGTTTTTGTGTCTCACCTTGCTCATTGGCCTTTTATGCCTTAATCTAGGTGCCAGGTTTTCCATATCTTTAAACCGCTATCATTAACATTACTCTAGCCCACTTTGACATTTGAAACCTTACAGATATGGTTTAAATTGTTTACATTTGCCCCTGCTTCTCCCGGTAGATTGAACTAAATTAACATTTTAAGCTTTACACACATGGTATGCACTTTCTACCTCGACAACTGCTTCTATCAGTAATTTAAACATAGTTAGCCGTTCTTTATTTGCAACTGCTTCTACCAGTTCATTAAACAAAGTTAACATTTTGGGCCTTGCCCCCTAGATTTATCCTTTCTACATTTTGGCTTTGAATGCCTTTTTAGTCTGGGTGTCAAGATCACCTATCCTTAAACATCTATACTTAACTTTGCTTTAGCCCACATTAACATTTTAAGTCTTACACATACAGTTTAAATTTTCTACAATAGCAACTGCTTCTACCAGTAAATTGAACTAAGTTAACTGTTTAAACCTTACACCCATGATATGAATTTTTAACCTTTTCCTCTGCTCCTAGCAATGAAATAAACAGAGTTAACGTACTACTCTTGGCTTGCATGGTTTGAGCTTTCTACATTTGCCACTCTTCTCTCTCTGCATTACACATATTTCAAGTTTTAGAGCTTGCCCCTTTGGTTTCACTTTTTTGCATTTGCAGTGGCTTCTCTCCTCCAATTAAACAAAGTGGGCCTGTTCAGTCCTGCCCATCTGTTTTAAATTATCTACAATTGCAACTGCTTCTACCAACAGATTAAACAAGGTTAACACTTTGAACCTGATCCATTAAATTTTATCCTTAACTGAAAGCACCCTGTCCTTTTAACATTGTAGCTCCCACCCAGGTGGCTTAGATATTCTGTCTTTGCAGTTGCTTCTTTGCTGCAATGAGCAATACTTTAGTCTTATGATCCCTGGGCAAATGTTTTACCTTTTCTCGATATGGGGCTGTCTTAGCCCACAAGTAACAGGAATTAGTTTTTTGTCTCCCTGGGTCTGTGGTTTCCATTTTTCTACATTTGTTGTTGCTTGTATATCTTAGGCAGTCTTGTTCCCTCCATCCTTCCAACCAACAATACTTGTCCTTATTTGAGGCTCCTGTCCTTAGCTTCTTCTCCTTTTATTTGTCCTTTTCTATTTTTGTTTATTTCATGTATTCATCGTTCAACCTTGCTGCTTTTATTCTGCTCTCCCTTTTTCCTTTAGTCTGGGTTGCTGTCCTTTAGGAACATTTCCAGCTCCTCAGGGTCTGTGAAGAGTTTTCTCTTTCCTCTCCAGGAAATGCTCATCCTTGCTGGGAATCTCAATTGCGGTTGCAGCGTCTTTTCATGTAATATGGCAAAGAATTTCCCCCATTTTCTTCGTTTATAAACTGTCGCTGCCGTGTAATCTGGGAAGATTCTTATTGCCTTTCCTTTAAATTCTAAATTCTGCTTGCTCCTGGCCTGTCTTAGGATTTTTTCTTTTACTTGGAAATCCAAAAACTTGACTATGATTGTTCGTGGGTTGTCTCCTTCCTTCGGGGCTTGTCT
>QEPC01011755.1:162227-183748 GCA_003113815.1 Sphenodon punctatus
CCCCACCCCCTGGGACTTCCCCTCTCACAGGGAGTCCCCCCTTCCTACCATTTGGGTTATGCCTCCCCATCTCACTGGGAGACATAGCCCACTCCCTCACCCAACCCCCCCACCTCCCCACCCCCTGACTCTCCTCTGCCACCGGAGAGGCAGCTACCACCCCCCTTGGTCTCTCTCCCCCTCTCTCACTGAGGGAGAAGGCCATAGCCCCCCTACTCCCTTCCGCCCTCCCCCTCTTCCCCCCTGCCCCCCTCTGCCACAGAGGGGCATCCCAAAAACCAACCCACCTGTTTCCCCAACCAATTGCATTTTTTCCCCTTCTGCCCCAACCCATAGCTCCCCACCTTTGACTAAACTACTTTCCCTCATAACCTCCAAGAACACCCCAACCACAGTTACCCGCCCCCCACCCTGATCCCACCAAGGGCCACACCCAAGCATCCTTGGGTGTGGCCCTTAGGCGCACGTGCCTGCAGCACAGTTGGACTACCGGCTGCCTTTGGCCCCTCTGGGTCGGAAGTCTTCTCAGGAGTGCCATCCCTGCCCCCTCCTCCAACCAGGGGAGGTGGAGATGGACACAGGAGGCCGGCAACTCATGGTTCTGGTGGGGCCCAAACCTGGCCCTGCTGCTTGCACCCCCGTCACTGCCCCATCCCCCGATGGGTCAGTTGTTGTTGGGGGGAAAGGGGGAAGGAGGGATCTGCGGTGCAGCCGGGCCACCGGCTGCCTTTGGCCCCTCTGGGCCGGAAGTCCCCTTGGGAACGCCGGCCCCACCCCCTCCTCCAACTGGGGGAGGGGGAGATGGACACAGGGGGCCAGCAACTCACGGTTCTGGTGGGGCCTAAACCTGGCCCTGCTGCTTGCACTGCCACCGCTACCACTGCACCAGCCCCGATGGGTCAGTTGTTGTTGGGGGGGTGGGGAGGAGGGATCTAAAGCAGTGCTGTCCCCATCTCCTATCCACCCCAAGGAGTTTGTACTAATTTTCCCTGCAGGAGGGAAAAGGTTCCCTGTCCTTGGTCTACACCAGGGGTGGGGAACCTCAGGTTCGGACGCCAAATGCGACCTGCAGCAAGTTTTTATGTGGCTCCTTTCCATTTCCTGCTTCTGGCCTTGGGATCCAGTTCTTATCTTCAGTCACTGAAAAACTGAGCTTACAGGAAGGGAGCAGAGATGAGATCATGCAAACAAGGATAGGGGAGAGTTCCATGGCACAGATCCATGATTTGGACTCTTCTTTTCTTGAGTATAACCCTTAAGCACTCCCACCCCAACTTCTGTGTGGCCCTCAGAGCTTGTGCAAATTTTCAAAGTGCCCTCCAGGAGGGAAAAGGTTCCCCACTCCTCGTCTACACTGAATTAATTTGATGATCTTGACCATAAAATTCCTAATGAAAAGTGTCCACATCATACAAATCCACAGCCGCTTCTACCCTTGTTAGCCGTGTCACCAATACGAGCAAAGGTTCAATAGGCCAATTTGACACTGTTCTTGGTTTTAGTGAGTCTCCCTGAAGAAGAGAGTTAGAGCATATCTGAGTGGGGAAATTTGCTATACCTGTCCTGTGGAAGGGAGCTAACTTTATTATCAAGAGCTGGCGAGCATGCATTTTTCTTAAAGACTTAATTTTTCTTTTCTTTTGGCAGGATCATTATGTAATAAAAATGAACAAAGTTTTAAAGCCTGTTGGCCACAGGCAATAGTTATTGAAAGCTGCAGAGAGATTAGCAGTGTAATGCCTCTTTACAAAGCAAATGTGCTGCTGACTTTAGCCATTGGTTTCTACAGTATTTCATGTCCAGCTGGACTGCTAGTAACTTCTTCCTGATACTTTTTCCAATGTTCCCTAGCATCACTCTATCTATCAAGATCATCTATCTTATTTTCTGTTACACAGGTCACAACAACTTTCCACAAGGGCCATTAACTCTTACATCCTATTAAAAGAATTAAATGGAGAACACTGAGTGACTCAAGTTAAGATTTATTTTTATTTTTTAAGTGTTACTACTACCCCCATTTAAAAGCCTCAGCTGGTAACAAACTTTGGGGAAGCTATTTATTTATTATGTTTTTATCCTGCCCAAAGTAAACCCAGGTATTAAAACACCCAAGTAAAAAAAAGTAAAAACAGATAAAATCCCTAACCCACAACACCTGAACCCACCATCAGGGTTCTGGGGCCGTCATTGCGGTCACGGGGAACCATCACCTGGCAAGCACCTGGCTAAACAAGAATGTCTTGCATTGCCTCCAGAAGATGAGCAGGCTCGGGCTTAGACGAATCCCAAGGGGAGGGAATTCCATAATCGTAGGGGGCAGCCACTAAGAACGTCTCTCTGCATCATGTCCTTATTGTAAAAACTTGACAAGCAGGTGGTACCCGCAAGAGGGTGCTCCCAGCTGACCTCAGAAGCCACGATGGGACATGAGGAAAGAGGCGGCCTTTCAGATATTTGGGGCTCACACCTAATCCAAGAGGAGCGGTGGAAGGACGTGGATGTGATATCTTGGCTTGACTGAAGTTAATGGAAGTTCTGCAATTGATTTTATTTTAACTCCAAGAGTCTACTATTGATGTGTGGGCAAGATAAGTGGAATCTTGAGTTGAAAAGAACTTATGACTTTCAGTTCAAAGGCAAAAACATGCTTTTAGTTAACCATTAATTATCTTCCTGCTGTTAGTACTAATGTAACCTATGCATGTTCTTGTCTGCATCTCATTTATCATTCACTTGGAGTCAGATCACTGCCCGTAGAGGTTAATGGAAAGAATCCCCTTTACTTCAGTGAGCACCAGATTAGCAGTTGCTGATTCAAACATAGATACTGGAAAAAAGTAGGAAAAAAATGAATTTCCTCTAAACTGTTTAATTTTGTTCTACACCCAATATGCTATAAAGGGCCGTAGTCCTATTTACAGCAGGATATTAAAAAAATATAAAATTTGTTGAAAAACTTAAGGACAACCAGGTATGACAGAATGGAGCTCTAATCAAACATCTAATTAGAATTAGGAACTGCAAATTGGTAGCGTCCGAGTTACTGTGCCACAGACCTACCCTTTTCCACAAAGCAAATCGAATTCTCCCACAAGCTACCCATTTATTCCAGAAATCTATGCATTAAAGTATTATGCATGCAGGTAAACATTTACCACTGGTTTTCCATCTTCAATGATTTAAAGGTTTCATTTTGGAGAATACTAATAGTACATTCAGTTTGCATTTCTTTGTAATTTGACCTCAAGGTACAGGCGCTATGAAAGTTTTGTAACAGATTATAGAACAGGATCTTTTCAGAAACATTGTCAGTGTTCATTCTGCATAATCAGCTGAACTGCATGTGCAGTGCATGAATTATTTCTCATGTACATAACAAAAAACTCCTCTTGTAGTTCACTGGCCAGTTAGCACATATCTTGATTTATTTTGTACCCAAATTACCTCCTGGGAATCCTGACAAATATGTTGTGTGCTGCAGATATTTGGTATACTGCTGCAAATGTTATTAAGTGAAGTGTGAATTATATACCTAGATCAATAATTAATTTAAATTGGATGAGAAAAGGAGAGATTTAGCTTATATGTGTGGGAATTAGTTTGAGTTTCCCCTTCTTAAAGAGACCCTACTTAATGTTAGAGCTGAGGCCACAGAGCTGACTTTACAGGTTTTGCTACCATAGACTTTACTCCCCATATATGCTGCAGCGCTGCTGCTCCTCCTGCCTACCTGCAGTGCAAGCACGCAGGGGAAGCACCACTGACAGCATGATCACCGAGAAGCAAATTTAAGAGGCTGGCACAATGACCCACTTCCTTTTGCTGCTCTAGACTTCTTCCTGTCTGCCTGTTAAAGCCAGGCCTGACTGAAGGGCTGAACTCGAAGTCTTAGAAAACTATAAAGCAAACTCCATAGTGAAACGTGAAAATGTATTTGGGCTGATTCTGAACTTAATGAGCATTTAGCACTAAGGACAGTTCAGAGTGGAAGTGCCGAAGTCTCCCAGGTTTCCGCAGGGCATGCCCTAAAGGGACAAGCATCTCCCACCCTCTTTACAGATGCCAAAGTCCCTGGGTTTCTCCTGCACCCCCATGCCAGGCTTAAATAGCACAGCTGTGCAATAGGCAATGGGGGGAAGGGGAGAGGGGGCTATAGCAGGCCAGGCTACAAAGTGGCAGAAGGAAGGGAGGTGATTGTTACAAGGATTGTTCCCCAGCTGAAGGAAAGGGGGGGTCACTGCTGGAAAGCCCCCTGGGATTCCCCCATTCCCCTTTCAGCCCCGAAGCTCTCCTGCAGGGCTGGTATAGTGCCAGTGCGCAAATAAGCAGCAAAAGTGGGGTGGGGGGGAAGACCACGGCACAAACGCAGCACGGGGGGAGGTCAGCATTCAAAAAGCCCCTGGCTACTGGAAAGCCGCCCCCCCGGGGTGTCAGTCAGGGCCAGCCTTACTGCAGGGTAGCTAGGGGCAGCTGCCCAGGGCCCTGCAGATTTTGGTTAAACTTTTATTTAATTTTTTTTTTAAAAAAAAATTTAAATTGGGTCCAGGCTGGGGAGGGTGGGGGGACAGCAGGAGTGAGGGAGAGGCAGACGCCTCACCTCTCCCACACTCCGTGCCCCCCCTCCACTGTCTGGCACAGTCTATCTTGGTCAGGGGAAATGAGGGAGAGAGAGGCAGAGGCCCCACCACTCCTTCATTTCCTCTGGCCGAGAGACACTGACAGGCACTGGGGGGGGGGAGGCCATCCCCCGAGTGAGGAAGAGACGAGGCCTCTGCTTCTTCCCACACTTCCACCGAACATGAGGGAGAAAAAGGCAGAGGCCCCGCCTCTCCCTCACGCTGCTGGCCCCTTCTGCTGCCTGTCTGACTGTTTCGACCAGGGGAAATGTGGGAGAGGGGGGCCCCTGCCTCTCTCACCCTCATTTCCCCTGGCCGACACTGTGCAGGCAGTGGTAGGGGGGACCCAAGCCTGGCGCGGGGCCCAGGCAGGAGCCAGTGGTGGCAATGCTGGCGGCACCAGCACCGGATCAGATAAGTGATCCGATTTGGTTGCTGGAATCTGAATGGCCACTCAGGCTTGGGGATGGGCGGAGGGGAGTGCCCCTCTGCCCATCCCTGAGCTAAGGCCCAGGCCGGGGAGTGCCCCTAGGCCCGCCGGCCACCAGCGGCTTTACTGCCACTGGAAGATATGGGTCAGGGCCCCACTTAGGGTGAGGCTGGCTCTGGTCTCAGTGCAAAAAGTCCCCCGGGGGAGGTCAGTGCTGTAATGCCCCATGATGAAAGCCCCCCAGAAGCTGGGGGGGGGCAGTGCTGAAAAGCCCCCTGGAGGGGAGCAGTGGTGGAAAACCCCAGGCTGGGAGCGCTCAAGCAGGGCCAAGTGCTAAAGCTCCCCACGCACCTGCAGCAATTTGCAAACCCAGGCCAACCGCATGGCCTATGAAAGCCCCTAGCTGGAAGCCCAGTGCAATGCAGGAAGTGAGAATCTCCTTGAGAAGAACCCAAGTACTGACATAGTCCTAGAATAGTCAAAGGGTGCCTATCCCTGCACGAGGGGCAGGCGCTGCGGACCAGCATGCTCCCCCTCCATTGCCTTCCCCCCCCCGCCCCCATTACCCAAAACCAAGAAGATCCTTGAGTCAATGAAGAGATTCCTGGCAGGGGAGAAAAAACCCTCCTGTCCTCACGGAAAGAAGGGGAGGCACAGACATTTATCTGACCCTCAGCCCATCCCCAAGGCGCCTCCCCTCTGTCCCAATTGGCCCCGGAAGTAACCCCCCCCGCTTAGTTTAGTTTAGTTTATTTGTGGCCAAGGCCAAAAACACATGACAACAAAACAACAGTCAGTCAGTTGAAACAAAAAATCAAAAAACACAAGAATAAAAGCATCACCCAAATCTACACTACTGCCAGCTTGGCCCCCAAATTTACATAAATCAGAGTAATACCTCAGTAGAATAGTACATGATGCATAGTACACAGGTAACCTTAGGACATAGAGAGTTGAGATTGCAAAAAAAGGGCACAGCGACTAAAAGCAGCCACAAAGAAAAGCGCCACCGCCTTAGTAAGGCCAGGATCTACATCTGCCAAAGCAAGGCAAAGCAAATGATGTTCAGTCCTACCTGGGTACTTCTGAAGGAAAGGAGCAAGAAAGGCCACACAGCTCTCATCATATAAGTGGCAGCTCCAAAGCAGATGCTGTGTTGTTTCTACCGACTGGGCATCAAAGGGGCAAAGCCTCTCAGAAAACTCTACTGCCCATCTATGCCCTTCCAGCAGGGCGGTGGGCAGGGCATTAAACCTGGCACACGTAAGTAGATATTTGCCTCTAGATGGAATGTCTGAGACTAATTAGGTAGCCATGCCTAACCGAGGCGGGGGGAATAGGAGAAAGTCACGGAGATGGGGAGAGCTTCTGATGGCCGCACATTCCTCCTGGTAATCCCTATCCCTTAACCATGTCGCAATTTCCTTCACTATGTATGCCAAGTCCCTGCCCACCCAATACTCCGGGTGGAACCCTAACTTTGCCAGAAAGAGTTCCACATTCCTCTGCCATCTCTTGTATGTATCCGATTTCCAATGTTGGATCAACCCGTAATCACATGACTTAGATAATTTAGCCCAGAATTTTAACACTGCAGCCCATGCTGTCGTAGACCACCTTTCTTGACCCACCTCCAACCTAATAGCAGAATGCAGGGTGCCACGGGGCCTTCAAAAGGTTTTGAAAGAAGAGAGCCTGGAGACTATCCAGCCTCCTCGCTCTCAAGGGGAGGAGTGGCCCCTGCTTAGGGAGGCACAGGGAAACACCCCATCGCCCCATCCCCTCAACCTGAGCCAGGTTTGGGGGAAGGCGGCCACAAATCCGTATCTTTCAGAGATACGGCCATATCTCTCAGACTCCGACCTCGCCACTGTCATCCATGCCTTCATCACCTTGAGGCTGGATTACTGCAACGTGTCCTATGTGGGGCTGCCCGAGAAGCTGATCCAGAGGCTGCAGCTGGTTCAGAATGCTGCGACCCATCTCCTTACAGGGGCGGGCCGCAGGGAGCACATGACACCAGTGCTCCGGGCTCTGCACTGGCTGCCTATAAAGCACCGGACTAGGTTCAAGGTGCTGGTTTTGACCTTCAAAGCCCTTCATGGCCTGGGCCCTGCCTATCTGCGGGATCGTCTCACTCCCCATGTGTCCGTGCAACCCCTGAGATCGTCCGTGGGGGCCTTTTTGGAGGTTCCCAGGGTGGGACGGGTGGCCACTGATGTGAGATCTTTTTCGGTGACTGCCCTCATGCTGTGGAATTTGCTCCTGGAGGAGGCTCGGTTGGCCCCCACCCTCCTGTCGTTTTGACGTTTGTGTAAGACCTGGATGTTCCACCATGCTTTTGGTGAGGGATAGGGGTAGGGTGTGTGGGGGGATAGGGTTTGGGAGGGAGGGTGAGTTTTTATGATTTGTTTTAAAATTTGTTTTTTTATTGTTCAATTTGTGTGTGTGTGTGTGTGTGTTGTTCGCCGCCCCGAGCTGCCTTTGGGCAGGAGGGGCGGGATATAAGTTTTAAATAAATAAATAATAAATAAATACAAATAAAAAATCCAGACACCCCCTCCCCCCCCAGCAGGTGGGCATTCTTTTCCTCGACTTTCCATACTCATTGCTGAAGGAAAAAAATACTGTTCTCGAAGATACTGGAACAATTCTGTTTCTTGTGTAATTATTGACATACACCAGACACAAATTTGGTCCATTGTTTTAAAGATGAAGGTTTAATGTGTCTTGGTAATAAATAATTAGCCTTTTAAGATTAGTGGAAGGGTCCCTTTATCAAAAACGATATGATTGTACTGTGAATTGGTCTCTGACCTTTTGGGAGGCTGAAATAACTGCTAAATTAAGTTCACTATTGTATTGCTTAGAAAAATTAGGGTCTTGCAAAACCCATTCTGTCTACTTTACTGACATTTTCTAGGACAATTTCTCTTCTGTCTAATGTATTGAAATTTTCCTAAAGCCTGGATAATTTATCATGTTACTACCGGAAGGTAGGTAGCACCACTTTCACTCAGGAGAATTATATAGCAAAAGGGATCTCTAAGTCAACCAAAATAGTGCTTTTGATAAGCTTCTGTGCTGGCACAGGATTTGGGAGAAATAAAGATTTATACTTTTTCTGATCAGGATTTAAGATTCAAGTTTTCAAAATAAGGTCCTGCAAGTGGGGAAAAGGTATGCTTCTGAACAATGTGTGAAATTCTGGTTGTATTAAAATCAAAGGAAGAGGAGTTGTTGACTTCAGTGGAAACAGAATATTACTCTTTGATCAAAAACCTTCAGTTTAACCCTCAAACGCAAATGGGGTTGCACGGTACTACAGAAGAAAATTCACAAAACTTTTTTTTAGCAAACCTGTACCACTTCATATTCCATGTATTCTTCAAGGATGTGGTGTCTGTGTCCCACTAGTTCATGCCCCATCCCTCCCAGCTGTAGTTTGTTTTTTTTAAAATTCATGACTAATAGATTATTGGGGTACAATGGACCCCCATTGGAATGAATGGGAAAAGGAAAGCACTATATGCCCAAGGTTGTGAGATCATATGTGCCCAAAACAAATTGTAGATTTTTGTCTGTTTTTATAATATGCCACCTTCTGTGTGTACAGAAAAATTTCAACACAAGTGCATTGGGAGGGTCAATTACACCACAAGTTGAAAACTCTAGTCACCAACATACAACTTTGCTTGATTTTTAGATTATTTACACATCAGTTAACCCTTTCATAGTGTGAAGCTTCAATGATGGTTTTTTACTTGCAAGGTTGTGTTGGGGGAAAAAAAATAACTCGTTGGGCTAAAGGGGTCATTTCAACCCCTCTATTAGTTACTGTGGCAGCTAGCTATTGAAATGCAAATAAGCTCCTAATAGCTCTTGATAGCTCAGGCTCTTGAAATACAGACAAGTTGTCTGCATAACCACTTTATTTTTGTTTGCTTGTGAATGGTGAGAACATTGGGATGCTAACAGCTATCACCTAGATGTTATCTCGTTTGCATATGAATGCAAGGAAATCCGACCCGAGTAAATCTATCCAAGTCTATTTATTCCTTTGTAATGTTCAGTACTTAGTTGAAAATATTGTTACTCTTGCAGTTTCTGTACAACTTATGTTCCAAAAATGGGGGGTCAGTTCAAACCAGTACCATTACTTGTGGGATTTTTCTGGTAACAGTGGGGGTCTCTAGCAACTTGATAGGCTTTCATGTTGACCATATATTTCTGTACCAAACAGAATAAAGTTTAATTTTGTAATGTTAAACTGAAGTCATTTTCAAATCAATTATATTTATACTTTTCAACTGTGATGCAATTGGGGTGTTTCATACCCCATAAGCAGGTTAATACAAAAGGTTTTAGGGCATTTTAGGGTAAAGCGTGTATTAAGGCTCTTAGTAGTTCACACATGCTCCCCAAACCATGGAAATTGTAAGTTAAGTCTGCCTTAACTTGTGCACCATGTAAGCAGTGAAGATGTTGTATAGTCTCGCATATTGTATTTTCTTGCAACTTAGGCTGTTTTAAAATGGGAACAGCTGGGGGTGGGTCAGTGTGCACCGTGTGGAGCGCACATGCACCTCCAATGGGTGGGTGAGGTTTAAATGGGCTGGGACAGATGTGTGTCCCTACCCACGCACCTCCTCTCCTGCCCCCGCATGGAGCATCCCAGATTTCCCCCCGATGCTCCATGAGTGGGTGGTGGATCACGGGAGCGTGCACCTACCCACCCTATCTTCACATGGGCACTCGGGTGGGTGGAGGGTGGGTGGCCACGTCCTGTTTAAAAACAGTCTCCATGCACCCACACTTTCCCTTTGGGTGGTTTTACACGAACGCTGCTGTGGGGGTGTGTGTTTGTGTGTCCAGGGTCAGCATGTACGGCGGGGGTGAGGGCATCATGCATGGGGGGCACTTCACACAAGCAGCCCCACGCATGGCCACCCCATCCACACAACACCCACCATGTCCCCTCATGGGGCAGGATGAGGTGGGCGGTGCATGGGTCATGGAAGGACGTACTCCCACTCACTGTTTTTACACGAGCAATCCCCCACATGGACAGTGGATGTCAATGCATGGGGGTGTCTCATGTAAAAACACCCTTGGTCTTTCAAACCCAGTCCTCCTCCTCTGCAGATTAGGGGCAACACTGAAGCTGGGGAGAGCATAATTGAGTTTTGGGAGAACTAACTGAGGAAAGACTAGTTCTTTCTGGATGAACTTCTTACTGTCAGGAGCTTGGAGTGAACAATGGGGAATGGACTGCCCATTGTGACTGTTGGTTCTTCTCCCATGAGATTGAGATTGGCCACTGTTGGAGGACAGGATGCTGGGCAGTATAGCACTACTTATTGTAAGACAGCAGTGGGGCTGGGCAGCTTGCATCTGGATGATGACGATCAGCCTTGGGCTGGCAAGAGTAGTGAGACTGGGAAGATCTGTTGTACTGGGGACAAAAAGTGTAAGGGGATAGGGGCCACTTTGCTGCCTCCTGGCACTGTAAGATTGGGGCTAGGGTTGTGGATGGGTAATACTGGAGTAGCCTTCCTGTATTAAGCAGTGTCTATATACCACAGACAACACTCGTATCACCATCATTCAGAGTGTGAGAGGAGGTGCCTCCAATCCAGACCCAGAAGCAACAGTATAGTGTTCCACTACAAATATTGTATGTTCTGGGAAAATCTCATTGATGTATATACAGTTGCCCTCACTAGAGCATTGGACTACCAGGCTGCAGGGAGGAGAGAGCCAAGGAGAACAGTCACAGGAATGAAGGAAATAAAGCCAAAATCTTTTTTCAGTAGTGACCACTCAGTCTCCTCTACCCTTGCCAGCAAAAGTATTAGGGTGTTTTTAGACGAGTACCAAATATCGCGGATTAATGCTTATCGTGCATTGAAACCGTTCTTACTTTAATCCGGATTTAATGTTTAGACGTGTGTATTATCACTGATTTAGAATTAATTCACATTTAAAGTAAACCACTTTTAACGTTTTCATGAGCAGAAATGCAGATTAAAGCACTATTTAAATCTGCCGTAACTGTTTAAATGTTAAAAACACATTTTAATCCGTGAGTTTGTGAAACTGGTTGTGGAACTCCCTCCCGGAGGAGGCTCGCCTGGCCCGGGCCTGTTGGCCTTTCGACGTATCTGTAAGACTTGGCTGTTCGCCCAGGCCTTCGGAGGAGAGGGTGGAGGAGGTGGGTTAATTTTTATGGGGCGTGTTTTAAATTTGTTTTAATTATGATATTGTAGATTTTTAAAAAATGTTTAAAAATTGTTTTATATTGTGTTGGAAGCCACCCCGAGATGCCGTGGACATGGGGGGCGGCATATAAATATAGTGAAATAAATAAAATAAATAAATAAATAAAAACCCAATGTCAGGGGTTTATGAAACCAATTTTATATCTTGAAAATTCCACCTTAAATGTGCATTAGATTTCTCTAATCTTCATTAGTTGCCTTGTCTAAAAACGTCCTTAGTAAACAAGTAGTTACTCCTATCCTAGAGTCATCTGCACTGTAGCTATTCCTATATTGGTCATCCCACAAATTATGCCTAGACTCCTTGGACATTACCAAACTCCCGAAATCCTACTCTTACATTAATGGGTGTTATGACTGAGCAAAATTGGAAATGTGTGAGTACCTGTCACTATTACAGTTGTGGGACAGCAGGCATGGAAACCAGAAAGCCAGCAGGACTGAGCTGTAGTTCATTCCTGGCTAGTTAATTTCACCTTGTTCTGTTGCCATTTTGTTAATTTCAATCTGCTGCCTGTTTGTGGATTTCAACCCTGCTGGGAGGTCAGGCAGGCAGCAGGCACAGAGCAGAAGGGGGCGGACAAAATTTGCATGGAGTTTGCACTTGTGAGAATGGTAGATCCCATGATTAGTGAAACGTGTAAAGAAAATGTCTCATGAGAAGGATGCCTGGAAGTAAACTGCATGATTTTAAGATTACAGGAAGATTATGGGAACAAGAAAATTGCAGGAGACACTGTCTTGTGTGAAAGCAGCTGATAGTCACAAATTCTCCCACCTTTGTAGCCTCTCTGTGATTCCATGTGGATACAGAAGACATTACCTGCTTTTATATGTGGTGCTTAGAAGCTCCTCTACAGCCCCGCATTCAAAAGGAAAGCCACATGGGGAGTATTTACATGCTCCCTGCGCTACTGGAAGTGACGTGCCACCCATTTTCTTCAGCGGCAGTGGCTGCAGATGTGGGGCTTTCAAGAGGCCATGTTCTATACACCTGAAAATTGAAGTCTACAGAACGTGGCCTCTTGAAAGCCCCACGTCTGCAGCCACTGCCGCTGAAGAGAATGGGCAGCACATCACTTCTAGTAGCGCGGGGAGCATGTAAACACTCCCCGCATGGCATTCCTCTTCATCATGGGGCTGCAGAGGTGCTTCTAAGTCACTCGTGTAAAAGCGGCCATTGTGGTTTTGACACCTTGCTGTTGTCACCAGCTTCAATATCATGTGAGTTTGTGTGGAGACTGCAGGGAGGAGGGAGGCAGCTCACTGTCCCCAGCTTCAGTGTTTTCCCTCAACCTGCAGAGGAAGAGGATTGAGGCTGAAAGACCAAGACAAAGTGTAGGAACATGGAGCCTAAGTAATAAGCAAGCACAATATATGAGACTGTACAATGTCTTTACAGCTTACAAGGCATGCGAGTTAAGACAGAATCCTTAACTTACAATTTCCATGCTTTTTGGAGCCTGTGAGAATGAGTAAGGTTTTGATCTAAGAATTTCCCTGCTTGGTTGTTTTTTTGTTTTTTTTAAATGGGAATGGACTAAATATCCCTCTCTGCCACAGTACTGCCCCTTGTTGAAGATGCCTGCCCCTTGTTGAACTCCCTTCTTCTGCCATCTCATCCCTCCTGAAACAAGCACTTGAATTTTCCCCTCCTGTTCCAACTCTAGTCATATCCTCGGATCCAGCTGCACATAGTGAGGCTGATTTCATGTCCTGTGGACTGGCACGCACAGCACACATGGCGTGTGCACACGTGCAAGCCACACGCACCCCCAGCATGGGGCCCACAGCATGCATGCAAGCCATGGGATCAGCCCCAATGGCCCCAATCCCAAATCCTGTAGGCACTGCGGTGCAATTTGCACACAGCCGTGGGCCCAGTGTTGGGGTGCACATGACTTGCGCGTATGTTCTGTGTGTGTTGGTCTGTGGAGCTTGGGATCGGCCCCAATGATTGGACAGAACTAACTATGTGGGAATAGCACAGAGGAAGGGTCTTCTCTGCTTATCCTAACCCTTGCACACTCTGATTCACCTCCACACAGAACCAGCAGAATGAAGAAAATAAGGAATTCTATTTTCAACTTTTGCATGCTTCCATTCACCTGGGTACAATTGCTGCATGCACATAACCATACAAAACCATCAAAGGGACCATTGCTATTCTGAACTCCTGCACACTCCCATGTACCTCCATAAATTGCTGCATGCTCCTATCCTCCTCCGCACGATTATTGAACATAGCAATACACAATTCAACCATCTCACATAGAACGTTCACTGACCGCTGATACCGTTCAATGAGAGAGCTGTTTTTCTCACTTTTGTCCATTTCATGCATGCATTCTCTAAGACATCAAAACTGCAAAATTACACCATCAGTTTTAAAAATCTAAAAATAAAAAAGACAAGAAGCCTAACTTGAACTCCAGAACCTCCTAAGTTCCTTAATACTGCTCCCAGCAGTAGCTACACATGCACAAAGAAGGGGAACATTTCTCTTTTTGCCTCTGAAATTCAAACTGATAAAACTCAATCATTGTTCAATGGATTTCCCTGAAATTTGGGCATAAATTTGCTAACGTGGCAAACCCTACTTTCTCTACACCAATAGGACATAGCATTCTGATTTTACAGTGATTAGAATAGTCGAAATTTTAACAATGTGATGCAGATGCCTTAACTATAGAGCCACTCCCAAGGCTCTATAATACACTGTGGGTGCAATGCTCATTCATCCATGTTCACAAGGTGTTTGCACAATCCACATGTGTTAGTTGTGCACTAAAGTGCAACACTAAGCTTAAGACGTCATTACCTCTTGCTGTGAATGAGGATTCATCACCTATTTACATCTAGTGTGGCACTTTGGCACATAAATAACGCACACACAGCTCTCTGCACCCCTGGATGAATGAGGATTGTGCCCAGTGTTTATAAGATGCAAGTAGTCAATAGTGTTCCAGTTGCACGTTGACCTCTATAGTCCCTTCATATCTTTTACAGCTCATCTAGGACAACTATTAAGCAGGTTTGGAGGGCTCTGTCCATGTACACTAATACATAATAAAACAATAGAGAAGAGCCCTCTGTAAAATATATTGAGAACCTTGGATGGAAGTGCAACAGAGGGCTCCTGTGCTGGTATTAAACTGATGGAGGAGCAGAGTCACAGACCACCATCCATATTATGTTCTCTTCACCTAATTATTATCACTATCACTAAAGTTCTTTAGAGGTTTCCAGCCTCCCTCAGATGCTGTCTAACCTTTCATTGTGTGGGAAAGTTCTGTGCATACTCTCTGGCCTGGCCTCCTTGTCTGGCCAGTTATCTTCAGGGTAACACAAGGCCCCTGTTCAATCTCCCAGTCTCTTCCCCTCTCCCCTTGGGAAGCCTCAAGGCAAGCTTCAGTGTGAGGCTCTGAGTGTTTTTAAACTAGATGCTACCATGCATGACCACCCAGTAACCACTCATCCAAAACCCCATTTTAAGGTGGTGCAGGGGAATGCATGCTCCCATGAGCCACGTAACACCCACTTATGGCCACCCGTGGGGCATTGCCGAAAAATCCGGAGTGTGCCGTGTGGGGCAAGCTAAAAAGGTGTGTGACAATGGGCACCCACACATTCCCAGTCCATATGAACTGGGGCGGCCACCCATGCCAGAAGACAAGTCTGCGGCCTGGCTGCCTCTTCGATCCCATCCATAGCCCTCCTGGGAACTCTCTGGGGAGCTCTTATAGGGCATGTCCATGAAATACAACACCACATTGGCTCAAAGCACAACCCCCCCTTCTGACCTAGGAGAGAAGAACCGATGCCACGGCAGCTTGGACAGCAGCTTCCTGCATGTCCTGCCCAGTATGCACCTCCTTTGTTTCCTGAGACTGCCAGTGGCTCCTAGAGTCATGGGACTGAATCCCTACAGCATGTCCTCTTTTTTTGCCCCTTTTTCTTAGGAATTCGCAAGAAATTCTTATCACCCTATTTGAACGATAAATCAGGAGGGCAGAATGAGGGCTGCCTAAAAAAACTTTTGTGCGGTAACAATTAGGAATGTTCAAAGCAGGTTGCGAGGTTTTGCTTCCAAGTTTTGTGCATTAAGCGAAATCTTTGTGTGTGCAATGTGCAGGCATAACTTGAGATTGTATTTATTTTAAAACTGTAAATTTATTTTTATTCCATTTAAATTTTGTTAAATGATGATGTAATTTGAAATGGCCCTGAGTGGCTATTCAATAAAGTATTGATTGATTGATAGAGTCATGGGCAAGAAGGGGTTACTGGCTACTGTGGTTTCATGTTTCCATTGTGTTCATGGCTGTGTGTTATGGCAGAGGGCAGATAGTTGGGCGGGGCTTGGGGTGGGGGGAGAAGGGGAAATGGCTGCTTGTATGAGTTGTTTGCAGGAACTGTCACTGGTTGCAGGAGTGTGTGGAGACTAGGGGTGGGACATCAGGGCAATTACTGGTTACTGGTTTTATCGGTTACCAGATTTAAAAAAAACGGATTACCAGATTTGTACCAGTTTACCGGTACCGGATTTGTTCCATTGATTTCAATGGGGAACTGTCCCCATTGAAATCAATGGAAAAAACCCCAAAACCTCCCCCTCCCAGACTGTGCGGGTGGAAGGGGGGCACCCCCCAGTCACCCTGCCCAGCCTGGATTTAAAAAATAATAATTTTTAAGTCCCGCTCCCTACTAGTGTGGGCTCCTGGCCGCTGCCGGTGACCCGGAGCCCGCACCAGCAGGTACTAGGGTGATCCCTGGGGTGGGGGGTGGTTTAACACCCCACCCCACCCCAGGGATCACCCTAGTACAGTACTACCTATACCTAGTCCTACCAGTACCTACCTGCTGGTGTGGGCTTTGGGTCGCCGGTGGCGGCCCAGAGCCTGCACTAGCAGGGACTTCGGGGGGGGAATTTTTTTTTAAATCCAAGCTGGGCAGGGTGGGTGGGGGGTATCCCCCCTTCCACCCATGCAGCCTGGACTGGGGAGGGAAAGAGGGGTTTTTTTGTGTTTCTTTTTTTATGTTGCGGCCATTCTTTTGAATGCCCGCAATGTAAAAAATCCGGTACAGGGAATCCGGTAAATTACTCCGGATTACCAGGTTTAATCCGATACTGCCGGTACACCAAATACCAGCAGTATTGGATACCGGAAGATCCGGAATTCCCACCCCTAGGGAGACTGCCTACATGGCTGTGGTGGCCACCGTGGGGACTACCCATTAGAATCCCTCCCCATGCATTCCACCTGAGTGGCTGCTCCATATCTGTGCCACTCAGCGACCATGGACCACCCAGCAAGCCTTGCTTGTTTAAAAACACCCTCTCTCTACCTACGTGCTTCCCCTTCCTGGCGTATTTTCCACTTACTGGGATCACTTTAAACCCCAGTCAGCTTCTAGTCACCTGACCTCATCTGGGCAAATTAGCACCAGTCAGCCCAACTCTGGTCCTGATAACCAACCCTCTAGGAGGACTCAAGCTGACCAGTGGTAGGGGGCTAGTGAGCTAAGGGCATAGCTCTACAAGTTCTTACCCACAGCACTCTCCCATAGGTAATGCAAGGCATTGTTATGTTAAGAACATTCAACTGTTAACACATTTAGCATCACAGCACCCTTTGGGGGCAAGAAGTAGGGGATCACAATTTCTACCAGTTTTATAAATAAGAGAAACAGCTCAAGCCTCAGGATTCGCACAAACCCTATTGAAATGACTGGGCTTCTGAACTCTGATGAACAGAGACCAAGATGGGAAAATTAAAGACATTTTAAAAACAACAACAACAACAACAACAAAAAAGACCAGTAATTTTGAATGTTTGGGGGGTATCGCACACATTTAGCAATGAGGCAAAGAAAACTAGACCCATTTTTGAAAATGTATCTGACAGTGACTTGCTTGAAAGCTACACAGCTGAACAAAAGCTAGATTTCCTGCCTTCTAGTATGATCTTGGGTGAAAACAGACATGATGCTAACTTCAATTTATCACTGTTTTAACATTACTTATGCATGTTGCAGGACTGTTTTGGTACCCTATGCAGCCCTGCAACATGCATAAGAAATGTTCAAGCGGACTTAAAGTGGAGTTAGCGTCATGTCTGTTTTCACCCCTTGTCTCATGTTATGCTGGAGAAGGACAGTTTTAAATTTGTTTAAGCGGGTTTCTAGGAGTATTTCCCACCCCTATATATTGCTGTCTTGAAATAGGAGGCAGTGATTTTTGTGAGGAGGACATTTGTTCACTGATAACTTGGTTAAGAATGCCAAACTCACTTTACTTGAAGCACCACAGAGCCAGCAATGGGAAATATTTTAAAAGTAAGTTTAGCTGCTCTGCATTCTCTGCAGGGTAGTAGACAGACTTGCATCTTTGCCTTCATCCTTTTTAGATGACTGCAGTGGAAACTGTCATTGCAGCATTTGGGTTCTGCCAAGCTTAATTATATGTACTAGCAAAGCAAAGGAATTTCTCCAAGTACATTTGGAAATGTGTTCAGACAGTTTATTTGGCTAACATGCTGAAAAACAAATTAGAACATCAATAAAGAAGCTTCAAGGAAATTATTCTGTCAGAATTTGAAAATTAGAACTTCTAAAGGGAAAATTATTGAGCATGAAGGGAGAAGGAATTTCAAAGGCTCTAGATTGGTTGTGGAAAGGTTAATACAAGCCAATCATTTTACATTGGCATGTTTCTTTACATTTAATATGTACATTTTTGTGGAATACTTATGGTACCTCTATGCCCAGCCATTTACCCTTGTAAGCACAGGCACATGTTTCTGATGTATACACACAACTCATATTTGTCAACTATCAGGAATACCTAACAGTAAATTCAAACTTTTTTTTAAAAAAAAGCATGAACACAGCATTTATGCGATACAATAGAGCCTGCTTAAGTCAAGTTTCTCTGGCCATGTTAAAAAGTTTGAAAGTTATCAGAAATTCTGCTTAAGGAAACCTTAAGCTACAGGCCCTATAGATGGAGAAAATTGATGCTCAAATTAAGTTAGCACCATGTTCCTCCATCTCCAGTCCCTTTCCCTCCCCCTCAAAAGCAGAGTTAGACAGAGCAGTCAGCAGGGCAGACTTCTGTATGGGTATGGATATATAGGGGAGGGGTGTGTGTAATCCTGCCAGCATTGACTCTGAAAGTCTTGGGTGGGTTGGAGACAGGAGCCCTTTTTTCATGAGATGGTACCACTCATGCCCACACAGATCCGCTGCGTGGGCATGAGTGGTATCGTCCCGTGTAAATCCTCTGGCTTGTGAGTGGGGGGGGGTGTGCGCTCCCACAAAACACGGATCCCCACTCATCCCAATGCATCACCACTCACAGAGCAACCGGGGAAAACGGAGGTTGCTCCGTGAATGAGGATGTGGGGGGGTGAGTGTGCAACCATGTGCACCAATACCCACGCATAGCCCATGCTGCGCCCCCGCCCCCTTCCCCCATGCAGCCGCAACCCGTGTAAAAAGGACCAGGGAAACCTGGTGCTCACTCTCTTTATAGCCCCCTTGAGACTCCCAGTCAGAATTGACAGGATTACACACACACACACACACACACACACCTCTGCTTGGCTGCCAGTGTAAGTCTGCATGTCTAGAGAGCTGGAGAGAACAGATACTCCTCAAAACCCATCTCCAGCCTGCTTGACAAGAAGACTTGCCCTGACAGGGTATATATGACAATATTTTAGTCACATGCTGACAAGAAATCATTAATACACTCAAAGGGCCTGATACTTTTAGCTGGGTGAGAATACACTATACATCAGAAAAATTCAGCCTATCAGGGTTCAGAATTCTACTTATCCTGATCAAGTAGTAACACATCCCCATAGACCTAGGGTCGAGGAAAACAAATAAATTCTACTTATAAAGAAATTTATGTTGTGCAAGTTCTGCATAAGTGGATTCCACTGCACTGGTGGCTGGAAAAGCTACAGAACAGCGCTACAGCATTAAAACATGCTTCATATTGTCCTATCCGTGGGCTAAATTCTGGCAGGTAAGTACTACCTCCAAGCATGAGCATAGGGTTGTATCGCCTTTGTCTTGCAGCCTTTGGCATCTCATCTTGTGGCCTTGGTTAATGATCTGTGCCTGGTGATTGACAAAGGAAATTGTACCATACTGATCTTGCAGTTTGACTCCAAGACTCCCTTAGGCCATAATGGAAGTCTCAGGCACAAAGAACGAGAAGTGGCAACCCTAACTACACACACCTGAATCTTTGTGGCATCTGACAAAGAGCACATAACATAATTAATTTGTTAAACTTGGGGCTAGGGAAAACACAGCTCTTCAGCTTAGCAAGAGTTTTGATTAATGCACTTTTGAGTTATGTGGACCTTATTGTATCCAAGCACTTCTTGGAAATGAACTAAGCAGCATAACTAGTGATAAAGCATTGTGTGTCAACATAAAGAAATGATACGGTGTTGGACTGCAGTTGCACACTTGGGATTTCCATGCCTTTGCAACCTAGTTTATGTTAATAAAAAGTCCAAACGCCTAATTAAACAGGGAAAATTGATGTGGTGTCCTCCGATATATAACCTTTTCAAATGTCGAATTCAGTAAAACATAAGGCAGTAGCTATTTCCCTAGTCTTGGGGCACTTAGATCCATCAGTATATACTTCTAGTCAGATAACCCTAAAGCAATTAGTGCTAATATATTCTAGCGATATTGACTTTTTGACAAAGACAAGGGCAGCTTTATTACTCAACTCACTTAGACCCAAATTCACAAAGGAGACTGAAAAGAGCAACATTTATTAGACCTGTCATCATTAAGCTAGGCCAAAGGCAATCCTTTTCACTGGAAGTGACCATGTAAAATAATCTATTAACTTTAACACACAAGTACATTACAGTAAGATTCAGGCCCTTTTCACGGGCGCGGGTGTGTGGGAGGATGGCACGGTGGGTGGGTAGTGCGTGGGGGTGCGTTCTCACAGACCTCCACCCACCTTCACTCACGGAGCACTGGCACCTGTTGCTCCATGCGTGAGTGATGGGTGGAGGTGGGTGGAGCATGGGAGTGTGCACACACACCCACCCACCGCCCGCGGTGTTCCCATGGGTGCCCACCCATCCCCCTGCACCTGCTTTCCAACAATCAGATGACCAAAACTTAATTTGCTAAAATTAATTAGCTAAATTTCAGATTAGCCAACACATTTATCATACAGAGCTATTACATCTCCTTTTCCTCCAGAACA
Organism: Sphenodon punctatus; assembly: GCA_003113815.1. Classification (NCBI taxonomy): domain Eukaryota; kingdom Metazoa; phylum Chordata; class Lepidosauria; order Sphenodontia; family Sphenodontidae; genus Sphenodon; species Sphenodon punctatus. The sequence continues at coordinate 182,814 of QEPC01011755.1, forward strand.
TGACCTTTCTTACTCATTTGCAAGAAACTTAGCCTAACAGTGCCTTCAGGAAGGAATAGAGAAGGATTTTTGACACCCTAGGTGGCTCTGGCTCCTCCCACCTATCCCACCCTATGCTGTCACAGAGCTTACTGCCCGGAGGCAGGGGCAGCTGCAGTTTTTGCCACCCCCTTCAACTTGCTGGGTTAGGTGGCCACCTGTGCTGCTTCTATGGTAGCACCAGACCTGTCTTTAGATGTTCATCTTCCTTGATTTGGGAATAAAAAACTCCGCTTAATAAATTTTCTTAATTTAATTAATGGTTCATATGTAAATAGAAAAGACTGTTCCGTCAGGATTTCTGAGAAATAGTCAGTTCTGTCTGCACTGTTCAGTCTGAATGTGTTCTTTCTTTGAGAAATCTGACCTCTTTCTCTGAGTATCTTGAAGAAACTCCAAGTCAGTAATTCCCAAACGTTTTGAATAATGGACCATGATGAGCCATCCAAAACTTCTCATATGACACTATGAACCTCCCAAAAATTGCAGTAGCTTAATGATGCATGCTCATTGGGGACCAGCCATTACTATATAAGGCAGACGGCTTCAGTCTCCACCAATTTCTGTGGGATTCAATACTTACATTGCTATAGCCATTGCCTGTTTCATGGGGTACCTTACCATGACCACCAGTAGCTAGTGGACCATAGCTCAGGAAACACTATTCTAGGCAGCTACTGTAGACAGGTCAGCATAGATAATGGGGACTAAAAGCTGTACACTCTGAGTCTAATTCCCTTTACACTGAAGCCAATAGACAGAGAGCACATTGACTTTCAGTGGTGCACAGTCAAGCTCACATTTTTAAAGCACCTAACGCTTGGGTAAGATGGTCTTACTACCCATGTTCCACTATCAAAGTACTATGGCACAAAGGCCATTTTTACACGGACGGC
>QEPC01011755.1:198972-214050 GCA_003113815.1 Sphenodon punctatus
CTCCTAGCTGAGTCAAATGACTTCCCCCTCCCTGCTACATTTGGCCTTCCAGTGACCTGACAGAAGACCATGTTTTAGCCACCCGAACACAACCGAACGCGATTCGAATTGAACGAACTGTTTGGCCATTTCGTCGTTCAGTGTTCGGTTCCGTTCGGTGTGTTCGCCATTTTCATCGTTCGGTGTTCGGTTCCGTTCGGTGTGTTCGCCATTTCGGTGTTCGGTCCATTCGGTGTGTTCGTGTTCGTGTTCGTGTTCGTGTTCGGTTGTGCGAACAGGCCGAGTTTGGGCCGAACACTGAACTACCGAACCGCGTTCGCCCATCCCTACAGTTCACCCACCAATAAATGTGTTGTACCTCTACCGCGTAGTCACTTCATCTGTACCAGGGCAGGTGGCCTGGGGGTGGGTGGATTCAGCGTTCAGGGGGGCAACAGCATGTTGGGGGCTCAGTACACTCCCTGCCCAGTTGCCGGGCCCGGGGGCCAGTCCAGCAAGGTTGCATGCAGAGGAGATGGCAGGAGCTGCCGTACAAAGAGCCGGCACAGGCAAGTGGGTGAGCGGTGTCTGGTACGTCTTGGCAGGAGCCGTGCACCCCGCAACTGACAGCAAGAGGATGTCACTCACACCCTGGCAACCCATGGTACCCATTACCCGGACACCCCATCCCACACACGGAAGAGACGCAGTGCTGCAGGTAAAGGGTAGGACCCAGCTCTATTGAAGGGGTTCTTAGTCCTAGGGACATAGGTGAGGGTCGGGCGCTGCCTGTCGTTCAGCTGCCTGGGCAACAATGCAGTGGCAGATGGCATCCCTGTTCTCCTCAGAGATGCAGCGCAACGCCCCACCCTGGGCATGTTGGTACAAGGGCACGGGGCTGGCCCTGTGAAGTGGTGGTGGGTGGTCCAGGGCAGCACCCCCTGTCTCACATACATTGCGCAGGTTGCATGCTGCCAGGACAAGGATGGGGGTGTGGCCTAGGTCAAATTGGCTCCTGTTCATCAGGAGGTGTCAGCGCATCTTCAGGAGCCCAAAGGTCCACTCCACCATGCTGCGGGTGGACGACAGGTGCTCATTGAACAGGTGGTGGTCCGGGTTGCGCGCCACTGGATAGGCCTGCATGAGCCATGCGCTGAGTGGGTATGCGGGGTCCCCTATCACAACAGGGGCCATGGGAACCCCCTCTATCACGCGGTACAGGTTAGGGGTGATATCCCCGTCGAACATGCACGCATAGAAGGGGGAGGCATGCAGGATACACACGTCGTGGCTCCGCCCTGACGGGCCTGTGTACACATCTATGAACAGGCCCCTATGATCCACCACTGCCTGCAGATTGATGGAGAAGGCCTGTTTCCGGTTCATGTAGTTGATCTTTGCATGAGGGGGGGCATATGATGGGAATGTGGGTGCTGTCAATGGCCCTGATGCAATGAGGGAACCCCATTTCCTTGAACCCATGCATCACCCCCACATCCTCAGGGTCATGGAGCTGGATGACCCACTACAAGAGGAGCTCCACAAGCAGGTCACACACATCATGCAGGGCCCTGTTCACGGTAGCGGTGCCCACCCTGAACTGCTCCCCCACGCTCCTACAGGAATCTTGGGTTGCCAGTTGCCACACCGCCATGGCCACGCGCATCTCTGGTGGCAGCGGGAATCGCATATTCGTCTCCCACCTCCGGAGGTGGGGGTTGAGGAGCTCCCCCAGGCGGGTCAGGAGGGAGCGGGGCATCCAGATGTGGTCCAACCAATCCCCGTCCATCCAGATGGCCAACATGTTCTCCCACCAGTCATTGGAGCACGACCAGTGCCATCGCAGGATCAGTAGGGTCACGTGGCGGGCGTACACGTTGAAGGTCCTTTGGGCCAGAATGAGTTGTCCTTGCTGGGACACCGCAGAGCCCAACAAGGCACAGCGGTGGATGGCTGCCCACCTCGCCCATCGCACGATCACCACCATCCGGAGGTTATCAGCCCTCCGCCTTCGTGCCCCCTGGAGGACAGACCTTTGACCGTGCAGCCGTAGCAGGGCTATCTGCTGTAGCAGCATGCGCAGCAGCAGGAGGGCTGTGCCCAGGAGGTGCAGCAGCACGTCCCTGGGCTGTGGGTCCTCGTCCCCAGGCAGTATGGTTCTGCGGCTCCCCACACCGAGCCTACCTCCGCTGGCACATGCCGTGACCGCAGCGCACTCTGCTCTATGGACTGTGCCCACACCCCGCTCTCCCCTGGTGGTGCGTGAGCTCCTCTGTGTCCACCCAGCCCGGGGTCTCCATACTCTGTGTGCAGATCGCTCCCGTGCTACAGACCCTCTGCCCCATGCCCTACTGCCTGCAGTGGGTCCCTTATGTACTGTGTAAGGCGGTGTGGGCAGGGCACCCGGGGTGTGCTGGGGTGGCAACTGGGTGCTGGGTCCAGCTTCGCATCCTCGCGAGTGCGCCAGATGCATGCCTGCCATGGGGGGATGGGGCCACACGCACCCCAGGGTACCCTTGTCCCCCAACCACACTACAGTCCTCCAATCAGGGCCAGCTTTTGCCCGCTGCAGCTGTGCGCGGTGTGGATACAATGCCTGGCTCGGCTTCTTGGCTGGAGCAGTGCCTGGCCGTGGCCTCCTTCATCTCTCGGCACCTGTGCTGCATCCCTTACGCTCTGTGTGTGGGCTGCAGCACCTAGTCCCCGGAGGGCTGGGCTACCTCAGGCATGCAAGGCTGCCTGTGGGTGAGGGTAGCCATGTTTTCCGTGCTCAGCCTGGTCGCCTCATCCCTCCATCTCTCGCCTGCTGCTTCACCGGAACAGGCCCCCCTCCTGCCATGGCCGGTCGTTCTACATGTCCCTCAACCAGGGGTGTAGGGGAGGGGTGGTCACCCTGTGCAGATATGCTGTTGGGGGCCCTCTGACAGAGCTACGATGTGCAGCTGTTGGTGGGCAACCCCCTGTCGGAGGGGGATGGCTTCGAGCTCCTGTCATGGTACATGTGGACGATGGGTCACCAGGTCAGGGCCCCAGCATGCCGGGTCCGGTCCATCGAACTTGGCTTCACCCCCCTGTGCCTGCCTCCATGGGGATGCCCACCCACTGTTGTCGTGCCATGGACTGCTGAGGTGGTAACGGTAGCTCGCCTCCTGATGGAGCTACGTGGATTTGGCCTCGCCCTGCTGTCTGGGGGTCCCCTGTTGCTGCCCTGTACACCGGCAGCCTCCTGCATGTGCACAGCATCCTGCGCGCGCCCTCAGATGTGGGGGGACCTTGTGGGGGACCTGGGCTTGCTGTCCCCCAATGTTAGAGGCTCTGGTGAGGAACTCACCGCCCTTCGATCGGTGCAGGACCTTCCAGCTGTGTGGGCTGCAGCCACCGGAGGGGACCTCCTCCTTCCCCGCTTCCTGGTGGATGCTCATATGCACTCCCATGGTTTCCAACGGGGCCTGTTCACATGGGAGGGTCTCACGCTGGGGTCGCCTCCCTGGGAGCGCTCACCAGACCATCCATGAGTGGCCCCTTATCGCCAGCTGCTCATGGCCAACCCGGTGCCCTGGCCAGTGCATTGCGCCCCCCCCCTTGCCTCCGGGCGAGCTGTGCGCTGCCGTCTGCATCGCGGCTGTCTGCCACCTAGTTCCCAGGACCCCGTCGCCCACTCTATGACCGCTGCTCCCTGCCCCTGGGGTTGCCCTGGTGCCCTCGCCTGCTCTGCACAAGCACTCCCATGCCCTCCTGTTGTGTATCTCTTGCCCGGCTGTGGGTCCACCTGCACACCCCTGCTCAGCCTCTCAGTGCTTGGGGGACCCTGTTCCCCTGGCACCAATAAACTGCTGTTCTGTGATGGTCTGTCCTGCCTTGCTTCTATTGCTGCTGTGGCGGCTGGGTGCCCCTTCCCCTTGGCAGCCCTCCTGCCCCCATCTGTGTGGTTGTGTGCAAGGTGTGTCCTTGGTGCGTACTGGTGGGCTCTGGGCCTGTTGGGTGTGCACCGGGTGTGTTCCCCTGGCAGCTTCCCTGCTGGACGCAGGTGCCTGTGCTCACTCTGGGGGAGGTATGGGCGGTGGGCGGTCAGCCGGGCACCCCTTGGCCTCGCTATGTGTTGGTGTGGCCCTGCACCTCCCTTCCGTTCCCCTCTGCTGTCGCCCCCGGTTGGTGTGGCCCGTCAGTGGTGGTGGCGATGAATGGGTGGTGCCATCATGGGCGCTGGGCAGCTGAGCCGCACGGCTGTAATTTGTTATTGTAATAACAAAAATAATATGCACACCCCTAGAAGGTGGGGACAAAAAGGGGAGACATGGAGTAACAAATTATTAGGCTGAATGTAAATGACATGCACTTTATTTTAATTTACTGTACGACTCTACCAAGTACCAGTATAAAACTTTTAAACCTCAGATGGGTTTGGGATAAATAAAATTTTGTACCCCTTTTGTACCCAAAGGGGTACAAAACATTCATAAACCTTTTTTTTTAGCAAACCTGTACCATTTCATACTCCATTTATTCCTCAACAGTAATGGGGTCAATTGTCCTGTGTTGGTTCATCCCATCCAGTTGTAATTTTTTTTTTTAAATTGAGAATTTCACTAAAACGGTATTGGGGGTAAATTTGACCCCGATTGTAATGAATGGCAAAATAAAAGTGCTATAGGTACTGGGATTAATATTCACCCCAAATATTCAATTCAAACCCCAGTCAATTCAACACCCCATATTGTAATTTTGGGAATGTTGGGGTACTATTGACCCCAAATACCTTTTGCATTAGTATTGTTTCTGTACCACAAACAATAACTCTTGATAAAATTAAATTTTTATGTTAAACCGGAGTCATTTTCAAATCAGTGCTTTACCCCCCTCAATTGTGACTTAATTGGGGTTTATTTTACCCCAATACCGGATTAATACAGTGCATTTTTCAATTGTCTGAGGGTTAAAAATCAGTCATAAGTCTACTTCCATATCACTAAATTGGCAATAAAAAATAACTACCTATATTTATGAATTCACAATTATATTTCCCCCCCTAAGTTCTTGTACCTGTGCTACAACTAAAACAGCAATATAAACCACTGGAAAGAACAACTCAGATACAATCAACAAGCTTCATTCTTGCATATCCCCACACAGAATAATCATACTAGCTATTACCTCACCTCAGTGCACGGCAACAGAGAAGGAGGCTATAGTTGCGGTTGCTACGTATGTGTGGTTGGCGATCAGAAAAAGGGGTCAAATTTTGGGCAAATTGGAAATATGTGGTCAAGTATCTATAGGGAATAATTTTTCAGGTCTCTATATTTGCTGCTTTTAGGCGAATATGCCACCCAAGGGGATTTGTTGTTGTAGTTCATAACTCATCCCTAATTGATGGAGGATGTCTTTTGCAATATAAATGCAGATGAGGGCTTTACTGTTCCTTGTTCTTGATGTACTACTTATTTTATTTTATTGATTTTATGTAAAATTGTATTTTTATATGTAAACTAGCCATGGCGAAAGCTAGAGCTAAATAAACAAATTGAATTGACCTCACCTCAGTGAAATGTAAAAAACTAAGGCAGATCCTTACCAAACACAGCCAGTGGCCACAAAACAGGAGACACAAGCAAACCCCAAACTCCAAGGTAACCCCAAAGTCCAAAAGAAACAACAGCAGAGGTCCTGATTGTAGTGGCTCTTCCTATTGGTTACAGGGTAAAAGCTAACAAAGAGATGCCTGAGATGAAGATTTCATGCCACGTTCTCCTAGGGTTTTTTTGGACCCCAACCCCACCAGCTCTGCTTAATGGTCTCAAAGAGGTGGCACAGGGAAAGCCAAATTGTAGAGGTGCTGGTATTCTGTATGGCTTTGTACTGGCCCAGTGCAAGCTTTTATTTATATTAGTGAAAAGTGAAAATGAGAATGAGAGGAGCACCAACATTGTTTTGCATTATAGGCTCAACTCTATCTCCTACTCACATTAGTGTAACAGAGAAGAATATAAGTATGGTGTATAATTATTGACTGCTTTCAAGGTGGTTATTCAGGTTGAGTAGCATATTGAGGTGTGCTTACATTCTTATTCACTTCTGCCCTTTGTCTTTCAGGATGACCTTGTAAATACCATTGGAGAATGTGCTGCATTAGGTGTTTCCGGGGTTGTCATTTGGGGTGACCTGACTTTAACACAAAGTGAAGTATGTCAGATTAATATCTTTCAAGATTATTTCTTTCAAAGATGTAAAATGTCAAAATAATTGCTGGAGCATCTCCGATCTTCTGTTTCAAATGAGAACGCGACATTTTTCAGTAGGACACTTGAAGGATTCTAACACTTTTGTGGCTTGTCTGCATCACCTGCCTACATATTTACAGAAAAGAACACATTCCTAAATTTTTGTTTAATAAGTGTTAGCTTTTAATTTAATATATGAGTAACTAGGCAAGCTACTGTACTAATTTCAGGAAGGTTGGCATTTGTTATAGTTAACTCAAGGTGGCAGTTTTCAAACTTTGTCATAATCTTCCTGATCTAAGGGCACAAGTTGTTCAGGCTTTTCTTTATATGCCAATTTCTATGCTCTTCCTTCTAGTGCCTTTTTCTTTTCTTTAATGCAGTGTTGGAATGTGTTCCTGTGTTGGAAACACTGCATTTTTATAATATTTTAAAATATTTACCTAAAATATTTTTTTTAAAAAACTAAATATTATTTACCTTTCACAGACCACTTGCATGTCATTGGACATCTACCTTAGACGCACATTGAATCCTTATATCATCAATGTAACAATGGCAGCCAAAATCTGCAGTCAGGTATTATGCCAGGACTTAGGTGCATGTGCACGAAAGAACTGGGACTCCAGCGATTACCTTCATTTGAACCCAGAAAGTTTTGTCATCCAAACTACGGGGAATGGAAAATATGTTGTACAAGGGCAACCAACATTTCAGGATCTGCAGCAACTTATGGAAAACTTCCACTGTCGCTGTTATGCAGGACATCGTTGTAAGCCTGCAGTTAATATAAACGACATCAGTTACATCAATGTTTGCATTTCAGAAGATATTTGCATTGGAGCATCATTAAGTTCATTCCCTGACCTAGAAATCCCTGATAGAAGGATCTCCTCTAGAACAAATAATTTTTCATTGCCTTTGAAGGAAAACACAGAAGCAGGTTTTCAGCGTGCTGTGGAGAATAATGCGGCTCCTGCAGGCCAAAGTGATGTCTCGAGAAAAGAGAGTAGTGATTTACAGATAACAAATAGTCACAACTTCAATAACTCATCTTTAGGCAAAATGATAATACTGAATATGGTTTTTTTAATTCTAATTTTGAGAAATCTAATTGATGTAAACGAATGATGCAACCAAAGAAGATACCCACACGAAAAGGATATCTTTTCAGGTTACATTTAGGAGAGTAAGTTTAATCATTGCAAAGTGACTACGCCTGAAAGGAGATGAACAGCTGAAATTTCTATGGAATAACCTCAACCAAACCAACAATATTTTGTACCTTACGACTGCATATCAGCATTAAATAAACTTTGTCAGATTAGTTCCATAAACTGGTGCCAAATCTATAGTCCTTACAGATTGTGCAATAGGAAAAATCCAGACTGATGAATATTTTGTAAGAGTAATTTTTACATTTGAAAAACTCAAACTTTAGTTTTCAATAATATCAGAAACATTATATACGGGCAGACACCTGTGGGGGACATAAGACCATATGGGGTCAGCCCAATCGTCTATTTAGCCCAGCATGTTGTCCCAGACAGCACCTAGTACTTGAGACAAGTGCGCACACAGCTCTAAATGGAGTGATCCATTCAATGTCAAGCTTTTTGTCCAGATTAGGGAGGTATCTGGATAAAAGAATTTATAATGTAATAGTGTGTATAATAAATCTGGGGGTATTTTCAGAGGTGACAGGGCTCAATTTGCCCCGCCACGGAAACACCCTACTGATTCCCCACCGGGTCAACACGTAATGGCCAACAGATGTGTTGGCCGCTCCCGGTGGGGAATCCGAGGGGGGGCGGGGTTACACAGCCCAATGTGCGGCCGCACAGCCCCGCCCCCCCATGCTCCCCCAGCAGCCCGCCCTCCGGGAGATGGGCAGGTGCTGTGGCCAATATGGCCGCTGCGCCCGCCCACCCCCGGGAAATTGACCACGGCCCAGAATCGGCGGCGAGCACGGACGCCGATTCCGGGCCGTGGTTAGCGGCCAGACGTGACGTTGACACGCTCAACCAATGGGAATTCCCCGTGGTGTCTGTTGAGTGTTATGCCGGGTGGTCAGCCCCATGAATCATGGGGGGGGGGGAATCACATTCAACACACAAATGGAGATGGTCTGGGCAGGACCTCTGTTTGCATGTTGAATGGGATTCCCCCCCGTGATTCACGGGGGTGAACATCTGGCGGGGAGCTTCCGTTCCCCCCAACAGATGTTAAGGGATCACGTTCACCATGTGGGGATTCACCGTGGTTGAGTGTGATCTCGTAACGTCTGAAAATACCCTGGGAAGGAAGGATCCAGAATAAGGAAGGGTCCAGATTAGAGAGTTTCTACTATAGTTTAAAGTAGGTGAAACTCTAAAGTAGGATTTAAGTCTCGTGTGGACTTTTTTCTGTCCTGAATTAATTTTACCCATGTGAATATGAACACATGATGTGGGGGTAACATTAGAGTTACAGAAATCATTTGCAGTGAATAATTTACTCAGTCAATTCAGCCTCTTAATCTCCTTGCAAAACCATCTGCTAGGGTAACCCTGATGAGATATAGATTATACACAGCATTTGTAGCTACTCCACAGTCTATTGATGCCCAGTTATGGATACTGATCTTTCACTCAAGTTGTGACACAAGTCTTCAACTCTTGAGATGGCTGCTTAATCTCCATATTCACTGGTGGAATGGATTCAGCTATTTTGATTATTATTAGTTTTCCTTTATGGGATTATCAGAACTCAATGGTATTTTATGGAGTACTAAAAAAATCAAGCTGGGTTGGTTACTTGTGATTGGCCACGTAAATCACATGAGATTTCTGTTTCTTTTATGGAGGACTAGAACTCTACTTGAGCTTACTCCTTACTCCTGTAAAATTGAATTCAATGGGAGTTTTGCCACTAACCTCAATGATGCTGGACCAAACCAGCTATCAGGAGAAGAGCTTTAAAAAACCACTAGGACACTGAATCAATCAGTGAGAGGGAGACATTTATGGAGTTTGGGGGCATACGGGGGGGGGGGGGGGGCATGGCAGGGAGGGAAGACCAGTAGGTTTAGGGAACTTTACAAAAGTATTATCTTTTTCTTTCTGGATATTGAGATGGTCTGGCACTGTACTTTAATAGCACAATCTTGTCACGTGGGGAGGATATGGGACCACAAAGGGACTGCAAGAGGTGAAGGAATAATTCCTTCATCATGGGAACTGTACAGAGCCATTGCAGAGTAGTGTGGCTAGTACTGATCACTCAGGTCTCTGGCAGACAGAGGACTATGATACACAATAGGAAGCGCTATGTGGAGGCTACACCAGCTAGAACAGTCCTTGAGGCTGCTCCAAGTTATTATGGAGTTACTTATTTTAGTTCCTATGTTAGCCTGAAATCAGGGCGACTAGTATATGCTGCTTACATATACTTATTCAGAAGGTTTGGGCACCTGTGATCATATTACGCCCGCCCTGGGTTCTCTACATTGGCTGCCTATAAAAAGATGGATTTAATTCAAGATTATGCTGCTGGTCTTCAGGGCCCTGGCTATATTTATGGCCATTCTCAGACATGCCCCCCCCCCCCCTTCAGATTTGGGGCTGTGGAGGGGGAATGCACAGCCCGAATATACACAGGGATCAGCCAGTCTGAAAGGCCCCCCTGCACGACTTTGCCAGCAGAGATGCATGGGATGCAGAGCAAGAAATCGAGCTCTGCATCCCTGTATCTCACCCAGCGGGGGGAACTTTCACACTAGCCAATCCCCGCGTGTATTTGGGCTGTGCATTACCCCCCACAGCCCAAATATGCATGTCTGAAAGTGGTCTAAGACCTGCTCCTGGAACCTCACCCTGGTGGTTATCTGCGCTCAGAAACAATCCGCCATTTGGTGATCCTGCCATTAAGTCAGCAGGTGATCAGTCCTTTGCTGTGAGTAGGTTCCTTTAGGGGGTGGGGGTGGGGGGTGGGAGCATGTTCTCTCTGTTCCCCACCTCACCTTTAAAAAGCACCTGAAGACCTACTTATTCTCCAGGTGCTTTTAGAATCCACTGTCCCACCCCCCACACCCCCAATGTATTCTGTCCTCCCTTTTTACCTTCCCCCTTTTAAAATGTTTTACTTGGATTTTATGTTAGTACTGTATTTTAAGACTGATTATTTTATGATTGTGAAGTGCTCTGAGTGTCATGTGGCAGGGGGGTGGTATAAAAATACAAATAAATAAATAAATAAATAATAATATTCTCTTTCCCTCCTGGTTGTGCTTTCTTTTAGGGGTACACCATGGAATCTGTCATCTAGAAAAGCAAATATATATTATGTAGCTTATTTAAACAACGTATGGATTACAATCCCCCTTCTGCTCAAGTCAGTGGGGCCAATCCCAAGCACCGTAGACCTGCGCATGCAGTGCGCCCGTACTCACGCAGGAGTCACGTGCATCCTTTGCACGGGGCCTGCCGCGCACATGCAAACTGCACTGGGGATGCAGTCAATAGGAGTTGAGCCATTGACTAAAGCGGATGAAGGATTGTACTCATATTTTTGGTTTTTTAAAAAGAGTTTATTAGTTCTCCTGACTCCAGATTTCATAAATAAAAAAAAAACAGTGGAACCTTGCTAATTTCAGATAATGACTAAGCGACTCATAGCAAATTACTGAATTTTGTCATAAGTGCAAAAGACAACAAAAGGAGCAGGGATAATAGTTTAAAATGCATTTTTTAAAAAGAAGCCATTGCTAATGTAACAAAATGTACTTTGCAAGTTTATTTTGACAGCTGTAGGTTAATTTTAATTGCAATATTTCATAAAGAAGTAGAAAAAGCACTATAGACTATTTTATAAAATAATGAAGTCAAACATTCTAAGACTTCATAAGAATGCTCTGTTTATTCATTTTTTGGTTAGAGGCTGGGAGAAAAGGTCGTGCTGTGTGTGAATAATAGGCAGGCACCCATGTTCACTGTGGGTGCTTTCCAGGGGCGGCGGGTGGCTGGTGGGGCAGTAAGGCCGACTGGTGAGCCTAGGGGCGGAGCCAGGGCAATCGAGGATTGCCAGGGCATAACCCAGCAGCAAGGAGTTCCCAGGGTTAACACTGGATGGACATTACATTACTTAATGCTGGGAACGCTGGTGTGTGAAGCACTGCCACCGGGGGATAGAGAACCCTCTTACTGGTGTCCCGTCCACTCTCTTTTCCACCAAGTCCAAATTAATCATAGTATGTTAAAAAAATAGATCACGTTGCCATTGCCTACCTTTATCCTGAACCCTCCAATCCTCGATTTTCATGGCATGCTTGGCCACCTGTAGTCTTCTGAAGGTGTAGGCCTTGGGACAAGCCTTCCTTCTGGCTTGGAGAACCAGGAGGACTGGGAAGAGAAAGGGGGAAGAGAAGGACAGGACAGAGGAGAAGTAGGAAGGAAAGGCTTTGGTTTTGGAGCACAAGAAGAGGAAGGGGGAAGAGATGGGTTCAGTGGGGAACAGGGGAAAAGGGTTTCCTTGTTGTCTGCAGTCTTCTCTTCTGCCGTGCTCCTACCTACTTTCTCCTCTGTTCACAAGGAGAACAGTTGCAAGCCTGTATTGCAAGCAAACCAGACCCATCCAGACCAACATCCCAAGTAGCTACACCCTATCCCCGGCAGCCAAATGCCTGTCCAAAGAAACAAACCTTTTCTAAAAGTTTGGCCAGTTTCAGGGCTGCACTGTCACCAAACCAGGCCCATCAAGACCAGCATCCCCAGCAGCCAGCCACAACTTATCCCCGGCAGACAAATGCCTGTCCGTGCAAACTACTTTCCAGCAACAGGAAGCAGCAGTGAAACAGCGAAGGGACCATTTTAAAAAAGAGTAGCCACAACCAGTAGACCCACAAGTTTACAAAATGTTATCATACAAACACAGAGCAAGCAAAGCAAACCATCTTAAGGCAACATTATGTGCAGTCCTTACCATACCACAAAAGCAGCAGCGAGGCGAGGAGTTTCACTTGTCCCCCCAAAACATGGTTGAGCCCTGTTTTCCCAGTGTCTCCCTGTCCATCCCCCTCCACCCATTCCTCCCCTTCCCCAGTCTCTCCCCATCCACCCCTCCCCCCATTCCCTCTCTCCCAGTGTCTCCCCATCAGGGGTGGCTGGTGGGTTTTGACCAGCCCCTGGCTCAGAAATGCTCCTGTGAGTGCACAGGGACTGCCTGCCAGGGACCCAAGAACTCACCCATGGGCTTCATTCACAGTTTTTCTAACAGTGTTCAGTAATTGCCTGTGAGAGCAGAGCCTGCCTGTGCAAGGGGCAGGAGACACCTCTCTATAAGTGTCACCACAATATCCATACAGGTGATGTGAACACATTCCTACAAGAATCAATGCAACACCCATAAAGGTGACATCCCCATCCACCCCTCCCCCATTCTCCAGTCTCTCCCTCCCCCCATTTCCCTCCCAGTCTCTCCACATCCACCCCTCTCCCATTTCCCAGTCTCTCCCAGTCCACCAAAGTCAAGCAGCAGCAGGATCATGGCACACTGTTCACTGCTTCAGAGCTGACTCCAGTTGCGAATGCGTGCTGGTCCCTGACTGCCTCAGCCGCCCACAGCACATCTCACCTGAGCACCTACAATTGGTGCCCAGGTGTCATTTCAAATTGAGCCGATAGGGCTCTTAAGAAAGCCTGCCCCTCTGGGAAATTCAGTTTCCCATAAGCGTGCTTAGACTGTGTGCTTGAACACCCAAAGCGTGTTCACAATAATTTTGTCCCTTATGGGACTCCAGAGCTGTGAGAGCACAGCCAGTTCCCACCCCGAGGGGTGGGGACTGCTTGTGTTCTTGACGCTCTCGGGGCAGGCTTGGTTGGTTCATGAGAGGAGGATCCTGTCAAAGAACCACCGGCAGGCAGTAGTTCTTCTTTGACTGGCTCCTCTCATTCACAAGTGGGTTGGCTGGGGCGATTTTTTTTTTTTAAATATAGATTTTACCAGGCTGCGGGCATGATCAGATGCAGCCACACGCAGCACAGCGTGAGACTGGGGGGACTGGAGGGGCATTGCCCCAGAATTCCTAGGGGGCGGGGTGCACCGCACCTGGTAGTGGTGCTTCTCCTGTCTCTTCTGCCTTTTGCTTCCTGGAATTGGTAAGTCCCTCTTCTGCCCGTCCCTCTGCCATGTAACAGCTCATAGGTAGCTGCTGACTATCCCATGACTACTTAGCTTGTTCAAGAGTCTCTGGTGATGGATCTTGTCAAATACTTTCTGAAAATCCAAATATCCTATAGCCATTGTGGTGTAGTGGATAAGGTGCTGGTCTAGGACCAAGGTTTGAATCTCACTCTAGGCAATGTGCTCACTGAATGGCCTTGGGCAAATTGCAACCTCTTGGCCTCAGTTCCACATCTGTAAAACGGGAATGTGTGACTGTCTTTCCCTGTGTGTTCCCTTCATCCTTGTTCATCTTAGAGTGTAAGCCCACTGGGCAGGGACCTGTCTCTGAAAATCTGTGATTGTAAAGCGCTGCGTATGCCCAGCAGCGCTATAGAAATGAGAGAGAGAAACTTTATTATGTTAGCAAAGCCATCATAAATACAAACACACATATAACATAAAATGAGAGGTAGTAGTAGGGAATCATCAGAAACTGCTAATCTGTTTGCCTGCCATTAAATGGCTTCTTGATGGGATTGCACCCTTAGGCCACATTTACATGAGTGGTGGGATGCAGCGCATTGAAGAACGTGCATCCTGAAAAGTGTTTAGATGCACCAGAAATAGTCAGCCACCATAGGAATCGTGACTCGCACGGTCTTTTTGAAGGCACATTTGGGAAACCCCGAGGCTTCCCAAATGCAGCTTCAAAAAGACCGCGCAAGCTGCAATTCCTATGGCGGTCGGCTACTTCCGGTCTGTCTAAGCTCACCCCATGGGGCTTTTCAGGAAGCGTGTTCTTCAGTGTGCTGCATCCTGCCGCTCATGTAAAAGTGGCCTTAGTGTCTGCAAATTGAGAGCAATGTCTCAGATCATATTGTAAACTAATTCCTGTTATAACAACGTGTATTACAAAGTGGCACTGTATTTAGTATTGAATTGCAATACTGCCCCTCCGTAACTCTCACCTTTTTGCCCTTGTTCAATTGTAGGCTGAAGATGTGCCTCCACAGAAAAATAAAATTAAAAAATTTAAAGATTATTATTAGCAAGCATTTATATAGCGCAAGGAATTTACCTGGCCCTTTACAAAGTAATGGAATAGACATGGTCCCTGCCCTAGAGCTTACAATATTACGGGGGGGAGGAGGGGGAGAGAAAGGAAGGCGGAACGGAGGGAGAGACAAGGGGTGTAACATTCACGAAGATGCAAGGTCTCAGGTGCACGTGCTTGGCTTGGTTACATTGAAAATGATGGCTGGCTGGACCATGTGGTGAGGATATGAGCACACAGACCTCAGGTAACAGATTGTACTGAATGGAAGATGAAATTAGCGCAGAGAGGTGGGGGGAGCAAGGTTTTGAAGAGCTTTATAGGTGAGAACTAGGAGCTTGTGCAGGGGCGGCTGGTGGGTCTTGAGGTTGGAGGGGCAGTAAGGCGGGCGGGCAACGGTGGGCGGAGCCAGGGCAACGGTGGGCGGCATAACCCAGCAGCAAGGAGTTCCAAGAGTTAATGTTGGATGGACATTACATTACTTAACCAAGCAATTTCAGTTAGGTTAGGCAGGTTATAATCACCTCCTCTGCCAGGTTTAAAAGCAGGCAGACAACCTTAAACCTCACTTACAAGCAGTTTTAGCAAAGACACACACACACACAGCAGAGGTTAAGAACGCTGCTTCAGAAAGAAGGGACTTGCTGCATGTATGTTGGAGGGACCCCAATCCCTGCTTCAGAAGTC
>QEPC01011755.1:214521-247120 GCA_003113815.1 Sphenodon punctatus
GGGGTGGCGGCGGCGGTCCGGGGGCCTCAGCGCCGGCTGTGGCTGCTGGCTTCAGACACTGTAGGCCTTCCGGGGAACTTCCGGGTTTCTCCGGAAGGTGTACTAGGGTTTTTGGTGGGGTTTTTACATTGCGGCCATTCATTTGAATGGCCGCAATGTAAAAAAAAAAATCCGGTACCCGGAATCTGGTAACCAGGCCGGATTACCGGGTTGAATCCGATAATGCCGGTATGCCCAGTACCGGCATTATCGGATACCGGAAAATCCGGTAGTCCCTTCCCTAGTGAACACACACCTAAAGATCTCCAGACTCACAGCTACATCTCAGGATCTCAAAAGCATCCCATTTCCAGCATTGGGAACACACACCTAAAAATCCCACCCTCAGGGGGTGGGAGCAGCGTGGGGGGACCCTCAGGGGGTGGGAGCAGACCCTTGGGGGGTTGGAGCAGCGTGGGGGGACCCTCAGGGGGGTGGGAGAGGACCCTCAGGGGTGGGGGCAGGGTGGGGGGAAGGATCACACTTACTTGGCTGCTGGGTCTGGTGGCAGGCAGAGGTTGGGGGGAGGGGATGACTTTACTTTGCTTTAAATTGCCCACGTGTCCTGCTCCTCTGGAGCCTGGACACATGGGCAATTAAAAACTTAACCAAAAAAAGAGAAGAAGTTCCCTGCCTTTCCGCTCTGCCCCCCCACCGCTCTGAGCGGCAGATTGTGGGGGGGAGAAGCAGTGGAAGGGAAGCGGCTGAGGCTGGCGGCGTGCTGTTGAGAGCACAGCGCACTGCCAGGCTTGTCCCTGGCTGACCCACGTGCGACTGAGGCAGGGAGCAGCATGCAGGGGAGGAGGACAAGGGAGAGTCAAGGGTGGAGGAGAGAGAGAGGCATTGAAAGCCGAGATGGCAGAGTTAGGGGAGGAGAAGGAGAAGACTGAGGGGAGAAGAGGGGAGAGAGAGAAGGCAAAGTCCTGAGGGTTAATGGCCTGTATGTCACGAAAGGGGCGTGGAGACAGGGGGCAGTGGGATACATTGAAAGAGGCAAGGAAGTAGTCAGAGATGGGATGAGGATTGAAGGAGAGATGAAAATCCAATTTATTTCCAAAATGCAGAGAAACAGCACTGACAATATCCACGGGCATGATTCAAAGCACAAAGTTAGGGCACTGATTCAGCAAAATATTTAAGCACATGCTAAAAGTTAAGCTCCTGAGATATTGCTTTTCTAAACTCAAGGACATTTCAAGTTTTTGATTGAATACATTTTTTTTTTGGCAATGGATATTTTTAATCTACAAATGAGCATCACTTGACCATTAATATCAAATCTCCATATTCCATACTTTACGAATATCCAGATCTATAATCAGGGACCTGTGTTCACTGCATTGCTGTCAAGGGACAAAACTCAGGGTGTTTTCCCATGATGTGCTCTGTGCATGCCTCCAGGAAAGCTACATTTTCCTACTCTTCAATCCTTTGCAGGATCACCAGAAAAAATGTACAGGGGGTGCTCCCACATTACAAACCCTGCACATGCTTTGCCTTCTGGATTCTTTCCTGGAGGCAAATCATGCATGGAAAGCACCAGGTGCGGTGCGCCCCCGAGGGTATCTGGGGCAATGCCCCTCCAGTCCCCCCAATGCTCCTCCAGTCCCCCGAATCTCACGCTGTGCTGCATGCGGCTGCATCTGATCATGCCCGCAGCCCAGTAAAATCTGTTTAAAAAGAAAAAAAAATCACCACAACCAACCCTCTTGTGAATGAGAAAAACCAATCAAAGAAGAACTACTGCCTGCTGGTTCTTCTTTGAGAGGATCCTCCTCTCATGAACCAACCAAGTCTGCCCTGAGAGCGGCAAGAGCACAGCCAGTCCCCTCGCCGCTCTGGAGTTCTATAAGGGAGAAAACTATTGTCAATGCGCTTGGGGCATTCAAGCGCACAGTCCAAGCGCACTTATGGGAAACTGAATTTCCCAGAGGGGCAGGCTTTCTTAATCGGCTCAACTTGAAATGACACCTGGGTGCCAATTGTAGGCGCTCAGGCGAGATGTGCTGCGGGCGGCTGAGGCAATCAGGGACCAGCGCGCATGCTCAACTGGAGTCAGCTCTGAAGCAGTGAATAGTGTGTCATGACCCTGCCACTGTCCGACTTTGGTGGTGTCATGAGTAAATTGCGGGGGGAGACTGGGGATGGAATGGGCTTGGGGAGGAGGGGTTTGGACTGGGAGAGACTGGGGAATGGGTAAGAGGTGGATGGGGAGAGACTGGGTGAAAGGGAATGAAGAGGGGAATGGGGGGAGGGTGAGACTGGGGAGTGGGGGAGCGGTGCATGGGGAGAGACTGGGAGAGAGGGAATGGGGGAGGGGAATGGAGGGGAGGAGAGACTGGGAGTGGGACTCTGGGAGAGACTGGAGAATGGGGGAGGGGTGGATGGGGATGTCACCTTTATGGGTGTTGCATTGATTCTTGTAGGAATGTGTTCACATCACCTGTATGGATATTGTGGTGACAATTATAGAGAGGTGTCTCCTGCCCCTTGCACAGGCAGGCTCTGCTCTCGCAGGCAATTACTGAACACTGTTAGAAAAGCTGTGAATGAAGCCCATGGGCCAGTTCTTGGGTCCCTGGCAGGCAGTCCCTGTGCACTCACAGGAGCATTTCTGAGCCAGGGGCTGGTCAAAACCAACCAGCTGCCCCTGATGGGGAGACACTGGGAGAGAGGGAATGGGGGGGGGGAGGGGGATGGACAGGGAGACACTGGGAAAACAGGGCTCAAACATGTTTTGGGGGACAAGTGAAACTCCTCGCTTCATTGCTGCCTTTGTGGTATGGTAAGGACTGCACATAATGTTGTCTAAAGATGGTTTGCTTTGCTTGCTCTGTGTTTGCATGATAACATTTTGTAAATTTGTGGGTCTACTGGTTGCGGCTACTCTTTTTTAAAATGGTCCCTTCGCTGTTTCACTGCTGCTCCCTGTTGCTGGAAAGTAGTTTGCATGGACAGGCATTTGGCTGTCGGGGATAAGTTGTGGCTGCTGGGGATGCTGGTCTGGATGGACCTGGTTTGGTGACAGTGCAGCCCTGAAACTGGCCAAACTTTTAGAAAAGGTCTGTTTCTTTGGACAGGCATTTGGCTGCTGGGGATAGGGTGTAGCTACTTGGGATGCTGGTCTGGATGGGCCTGGTTTGCTTGCAATATAGGCCTGGAACTGTTCTCCTTGTGAACAGAGGAGAAAGTAGGAGCACGATAGAAGAGAAGACTGCAGACAACAAGGAAACCTTTTCCCCCTGTTCCCCAGTGAACCCATCTCTTCCCCTTCCTCTTTTCATGATCCAAAACCAAAGCCTTCCCCTCCTACGTGTCCTCTGTCCTGTCCTTCTCTTCCCTTTCATTCTCTTCTGATTTGGCTTGTCTCAGAACAGGGAGCTAACTCAGTCCTCCTGGTTCTCCAAGCCAGAAGGAAGGCTTGTCCCAAGGCTACACCTTCAGAAGACTACAGGTGGTCAAGCATGCCATGAAAATCGAGGATTTGAGGGTTCAGGATAAAGGTAGGTGATGGCAACATGATCTATTATTATTTTTTTAAACATACTATGGTTAATTTGGACCCGGTGGGAAAGAGAGTACGGGACCCCAGTAAGAGGGTTCTTTATTCCCCAGTGGCAGTGCTTCACACAGCAGCATTCCCAGTATTAAGTAATGTAATGTCCATCCAGTGTTAACCCTGGGAATGCCTTTCTGCTGGGTTATGCCCTGGCTCCGCCTACCGTTGCCCTGGCTCCGCCCCTAGGCCTGCCGGCCAGCCTTACTGCCCCACCAACCTCAAAAGCGTCAGTCGCCCCTGACCACTGCCTGGTGCTGAAGGGGTGGCAGGAGCAGACTGGTGTCTTCCTTCAGTCTGCTTCCCACTACTGCTTCTGCTGTTGCCAATGGAAAACATGGTGGGGGGGAGGCAGGTCTGGGCAAGGCCACTGGGCTGTTCCTTGCCACTGATTCAGTTGCTTCTCCCAGTAAGCACTGGACAGTGGTGGTAGCAGCAGTGCCAGGTTCCCCACTGCTTCTCCGGTTTCTTCTGCCTAATGCTCGTAAGGGAGTTCCAGATAGCTGATGTGAAGGCTTGTTTAGTCCTCACAACAGCTATGTGCTGAAAACCCCTTAGTGGTAGGCAGCGTAGCCAGTACACACTACCAAACTGGGGACAGTGTTTAGACATAATAGTAACCACTCACTTATGAATGGTTATTGTTACATCTAAAACACCTAGCAACTGTGCCCTGCCTTTTGTTAGCCATGAGCTGTTATATGGGAAGCAGAAGAGGAAGTGCGAGTGTGCCTGCAACTGTCAGAATGTCCGTGCAAGAGACTGATCTACTTCTTGTTTGCCTTGTCTTTGTCAAGGGCGGATGCAGAAGTGATGTGGATGGGGGGGGCTGAAGTCTAAAGTTAGAATACCTCCGCCCAGGTGAGCAGACCCCGCCTCCAGCCCCACCTCCAGCCCCACCCCCTACCAAGTGAGCAACAGTGTCAGGCCAGTTTATCCCCCACCCCAAAGCCATGGGAAACCCACCAAGCCACAGCTCCAACAGGGGAGGGGGGCTCAGGAAGCAGTGGATATGATAGCTGGGCTCCAGCTGCTGCCTGAAAGTGGGCATCAAACACAGATGGTTAAATAACCCCTACCCCTAGTCTCACTACAGGAAAATACAAAGGGTATTTTCAGATGTTACACCACCATGGTGAATTCCCCTGTGGGGGCCGTGGTGGTGTAACGTCTGCTGGGCTGAAAAGTGATTCCCACCAGATGTTCACCCCTGGCAGGAATCGCTTTGACCACACTTTTGGAGGTCCAGGAGGCCGGAGTTCCGAAAGCGTGGTCAAAGCGATTCCTGCCAGGGGTGAACATCTGGCGGGAATCACTTTTCGGCCCAACAGACATGATGTTACCACGGTCAAACACGGCGGATTCACTGAGCCGCCCCAAGCTGTTTTAGGATGGGCGGGGTAAAAATCCAATAACTAAAAATAAATAAAAATGTCACGTCTGCTCCCGGACCGCAGCCCGGAATCAGCGGCCGTGCCTGCTGCTGATTACGGGCCATGGCCAATACCCCGGGGGGCGGACGGGTGCTGTGGCCGCATTGGCCGCTGTGCTCACCCATCTCCCAGAAGGCTGGCTGCCTCAGGAGCATGGGGGAGCGGGGCTGTGCGGCCGCATGTTGCGCCATGCAGCCCCGCCCCCTCCCCTGATCCCCCTCTGGAATCAACTGGCACGTCTGTTGATGGGCCGTTCTGATTCCGGAGGGGAATCAATACGCGATTCTGTGTCGGGGCCAATGGGTGCCCCGGCACATCTGAAAACACCCAAAGTCTAGGAGCAAATCCCCATTGTACCCCATGCCAAAGAGGGAAATATATCAGGGAGGGGCAAATGCCCCCTTAAGCCCAAAGTAGATGAGGGGCAAATCCTCACTGTGCAAAAGAGGGCAATAAAAGAGAAATGCCCCCTTACAAGCCAATCAGGTAAGAAGCAAATCCCCACTGCACTCCATACCCAAAGAGAACTATAAAAGAGAGATGGGCAAATTATGCCCCCTTGTAGGGGTGTGCATGTCATTTTCATTATTACAATAACGATAATGAACATTGTTGTTTTCATTATCGTTATTGCAATATCAAAAATGACAAATAATAATAACAAAAATAGAAACGAAAATGACATTTTGTTTTTGAAATAAAGGGAAAAACCTGAAAAACATATTTCTGGCTGTAACTTTTTTGTTTCTTATTCAATTCTGATTAAACATGGGGAGGGTGTACCCCCAATGGAGGGCACTATGTGTACCAATTTGTGAAATGATTAGGTAAAGGAAACCGATTTTAGAAGCAATTGAATGTTGTGATTTTCAGAAAAGCTCCATACACATTCATGGCTACAACTTCTTTATCTTGCATCCAATTTGCATTACACCTGTGAATATTATGTCCCTCCATAAGCCTAACACTCCTGCCAATTTTCAGAAAGATTGGATAAAGGGTCCTGATGGTATAAGACATTAACTTGAAAATACATTTCCAGCTGTATCATTTGTATATTCCATCCTGTTTAAAAGGTATTTGGCAGGAATGTATCACATACCTTCACTGTCATCTCTGCCAAACTACAGAACAATTTGATAAAGGGACCCAATTTTATAAGCAATTGATGTTGTCCCTGTGAAGACCATTATTCAGATAAATAGCAGCACATGCAGTGCCAGTCAGAGGCAGGCACCCTGCATGGCAGGGGGAGAGAGATTGTAGGAGGGAGGATGTGGAGCAAACCAAAAGACTGACAGACACATTCACTGGCCAATTACTGCATGCTTCCAGCTTTACAGGACCAATTGGTAGTGGCTTCGAGGCAGGCATAGGGGGCGGCCCTGAGGTGGGCATAAGGGCATAAAGGACATAACTGGGACTTTGGGGATAGCATCCCAGCAATCAGGGGACATAGTTTACACATCCAGGCTGGTCAATTATCATCACAATCACATCCTGCAGCACTGTGACAGAGGACATAAGAGAATCTCTATTGACTCTTTCCTAAACAGATGCTTCTGACTTTCCAGTAACAAGTGGGGGAGAGATGTTGGGATGGTCACAGCACAGAATGAGGATATTTGGTTGACCTTTCTGCTGGCCAATTGGCATCACCAACCGATCTTATACCACAGTGACGTAAGAGAATCCCTGGCATAGGCTCCTTCTCTGCATATGCTGTGCAGGCATATAAAATTGGGAACCTTTATCACAGCTTTCTGATATGTGGCAGAGATGATAATGAAATGATAATGAAAGTGTTATACACAGCCCTGCCAAATTTCATGTACGCTGGTTGGACTACAAAGATGTTAGTCAGATATACATTTATATGTTAATTGCTATATACCCCCAGGACCCTTTATCCAATACTTCTGAAAGTTGGCAAAGATAGTAAATATGGGAAGGGGTGTAAACCTGCCAAGTGTCATCTACATTAGATATGAGGCAAAGAGGTTACAGCTAAGAATGTATATGAATGTATATGAAGAATTTTGCAAAATGAAACAATTCAATTGCTTCTACAATTGGATTCTTTTACTCAATTCTTGTGAAATATGGTACATATAATGCCTTCCATGAGAGGTATATGCAGCCCACATTCCAGTCACATATAGTAAAAAACAACAAAGTTACAGCCAAAAATGTGTTTTCCATTTAAACCAATGAAAATGGAAGCCAAAACAATTCAATTCAAGATTCAATTGTTTCTAAAATTGGATTTCTTTATGCAATCTTTGTGAAAGTTGGTACACATAATGCCTTCCATTGAGGGTATATGCAGCCCAAGTTTCAGCCAAATATAGTGAAAAACAACAAAGTTACAGCCAAGGATGTGTTTTACATTGAAGCCAATGAAAATGAAAGCCAAAACAAAATGGGGGGGCTGAAGCCCCCTGAGCCCCCCCTGTGAATCCGCCCATGTTGTTTAAATGTTGTTATCCCCCAGCTCTTGCCTCAAAGTTAGAAAATGGAGTATTCTAAATGTGCACAATTTATATACAGTGTTATGTTAATCTATGCATATTTATGCAAATTGGGAAGTAGCAGGGAGGTTCATGGGGCATCCCTCTTTGAAGTTTTCAAACCCTGGCCACTTTACCTACGGGTCACTTTTTGTACAGGTTTTAATAGGTTATAGATTCTTGGTTGGTAAGTCAGCTTGATGGATCAGAAGGATTCCTGGCACCAATGCATTAATAAGAAGACTGCATATGTTCTTTGTGCTGGCAGCAACATGCAAAAATCACTGTTTCCCATTAGATACAACTTTCCTCTCCAATGGAATCTCCCTAATGATTTTGATTTAGCACTTTTATTTCTAAAAAAAAACCTGAATGCTTAACTTAACCTAACAGAAAGCACATGCAATAAATTCTTGCAATCCGTTGCCTTACAAATTTCCAGGTTGTCAATCCTAACCAACATGTGCAGAAAAATGCAGGAAGGTTTGAGATTTAATATGGATAAATAATGTTCTTATGGCTTTTGGACAGCAAGTTATCACAAGCAAGTGACAACTTATCCATTACAGCTATGGACTTCAATCCATCAGGCAAAAGTATTTCTACTATTAAACGTTCCAGTATAATCATATATAGAAAAAAAATTATATAACTTATACTGCTGGGTGGCAAATAACTCAGGCAGACTTGGTCAGCCTCAATACAAATATACTTACTTCACTACATTCTTGATAAAAGTTATCAGATGTTGAGTATACAAAGCCCCTGAATTTATACTTGCTTTCTGTAATGGGGCCCCTTCCTATAGACTAGCATGCACAGACAGTCATAGTTACTTTTCAGCTCAATTTTTGAAGGGCATAATGAGAATTATCCAGGACTTCACTGGTATTGAAAACAAACAAGTTAACCTAACATATAAAAACATATGTATACACATACATAGAACCATTTAAAAATTCCCCACCCTTAGCCTCCGCTATCCCTGTTTGCCAGATTCTTGGCTGAACAAGCCTCTAGAGGAATGGAGTTTCATAGTTGTGGGCAGCAACCAAGAACACCTCTTTGCATGTCCTTGCTGTATGGACTTGATGTGCTGATAGTAAATGCAAGGAGGTGCTCCAGACTGATCTCAGAGGCCACGCTAGGACACAGGGAGGGAGGAAGTCTTTCAGATATGGAGAGGTCCAGGTCATTTAGGGCTTTATAGGTCAAAACCAGCAGCTTGAATTGTGCCTAGAAATCTATTGCTAACTAGTGCCAACTATGAAACACTGGTATAATATGATCTCACTCCCAACACAAGGTAGGCTGCTGTATTCTCACCAGTTGCAGTGTTCAAGGAGTCATTAAGGGCAGCCCCATGTAGAATGCATTGCAGTAGTTTAGCCTCATGGTTATAAAGATATGAGAAGTATCCAGGTTCAAGTGCAAAGGTAAGGGTTGCAGCTTTGTTGCAAGATGGAAGTGGTGAAAAGTACGCCTAGCTACTGCCACAACTCAATACTCCAGGTGTAGCGATTGATCAAGGAGCATCTCAAGGCTGTGAATCTGAATAACCAAAGGAGACTAGACCCAACCAGGGTCAGGTGTCCCTATACACCCCAGGTCACAGGTCTGGCCCACCATCATAACTACAATCTTTTCTGGATTCACCTTCAATTGGCTGGCCTCACCTAGGCCTAAAACAACAAATCAATTTCAACTGAAAACGGGTCATTCAACATCATTCACACAATGTGGAAATTTACTGGCTTTCCCACCGATTTTGCCATTTTTTTTTCTTTTTCGTGAGTTCAACAGACCTGCTACAGGGCTGATCCCAACCCCATGTGCACCCTGCATGCATTCCTGGGGGCTGTGGAGATGCAAAAGTGCTGGCTAAGTGCTAGGGAAGTGCTGGAAATTGCTGCAAGTTCAGTGGTGGCTGGTGGGTTTTAAGTCTGGTGGGGCAGTGAGCGGGGACAACCCAACAGTAGGCGGGGCCAACCAGAATTTTGAAATTAATATGGAATTTTACAGTCTCAGTTCCCCATCTGTAGACTAGGTCATGACGAAGTCAAAGTAGGTAAACAACATGGTCCATCATAGCTGTCATTGTCCCAGGGTCTTGACATTTTGCAGGTATTCCCAAGTTTTTGTGGTTCATTAATACACATACCAGGTGTCTGGCCCCTTCAAGATAATGCTGCCAGGTCTCGAATGTCACCTTATTGGTGAGTGGTTCCTTATCAGCCACCCCATAATCATATTCAGCAGAGGGTAGCTTTTGTGAGAAAAAGGCACAAGGATGGATTTCATGCTGTGGTCTCGTTCTCTGGGATAGGAAGGCCCCAATCACGATGTCCGACGCATCAATTTCCTCAAGGGTCTGGATGGGTCAGGCTGAATCAATTCACAGTATGAGGGCTTAGGAGAAGGTGGACTTTAAACCACGAAAGGTTTGGTGGGCCTCCTGAGACCAATGAAAATGGGCAGGTTTGCACAGGATAGCAGTCATTGGGGTGATGACCCAGGAGAAATTTGTGATAAAATGCCTGAATAATGCTGGACCCGAATGCTCCTGGGTTCCATCCAATCCAGCATGGTGGCTACCTTGGAGGGGGCCATCTGGATGCCTTGCATAGAGATAGAAGATGAACCCCAGGAACTCAATAGAAGATTGATCAAAGGAACATTTTTCTAACTTTGTGCATAGTCCTTGATTTTGCAGACATCCTAGGACTTCTTGGTCATGAGGAGTCTGGTCAAGGGAGTAGATGAGGATGTCATCCAGGTAGGCAATGACAAAGAGGTCCAGAATGTCCCAGAGAACATCATTTATGAGGTGTTGGAATGTGGCAGGAGTGTTGGTGAGCCCAAAAGGCATCACTAGGTACTTGAAATGTCCATACCGAGTTTTGAAAGCAGTCCTCCATTCATCACCTGCCTTTATATGTACCAGGTTGTACACCCCTCAGAGATCTAATCTGGTAAATAGTCAAGTGGAACAGACTCGGTCCAGCAGCACAGGGATTAGGGGTAGAGGGTACCGATTTCAGATGGTAATCTGGTTCAGGTACCAGTAATCTATGCAGAGTCTCAGTGTACTGTCCTTCTCCTTGACAAAAAGTACCGGGGGAGGTGGACTGACAAATAAAGCATTTGGCGAGATTCTCCTGGATACACTACTTTAATGTAGTTGGTTCTGGTTTGAACATCAAATAGAGATGCCCAAAAGGAATTCTTTCTCCAGACAACCATAAATCCATAAATGCTTCCAGTCAACATGTGGAGGGTGTGTGTGTGTGTGCCACATTAGAAAGTTCATCTTTCATTGCACAGGCCTTGCCGGAACTGGGAAACAAGAGCAGCTTTGTTTCAGTCTGTGTCAATGGCCTGTTTTTGGAAATGGGCTGAATGTGAAGAGATACTGCCAAGCATTTGATGGAACTTTCACAGTGTCATTTCATCAGTATGCATCCTGTGTGTGGGGTTGCTGAAGATGGTGATGAAAGTGTGCACAAAGGTCTCCCAATGGTTCAGTGCTGTATGGCTGCATTCAGCCAGCAGGGAAGCCCATGCTAGAGCTTCTCCAATAAGTAGGCTAAGCACAAGCCTGTCTCATTTGAGCTTGGTCTGAGGCATATTCCAGGGGCTGTAAGGAAAACAAAATCTGTCAGTGGATCAGGAGTTCCCAGAACATACTGTAAGTGCCATTGAACTGCTCAGGTAGGGGTGTCGGGGTGCAAGTTCTCATGTCCTGGTCTTGGTTCTGCACTTGCTCCCAGAGCCCCTGATTTTCATCCTACAGACACTGGATGTGGGCCTTTAGGTGCTGATTCGCTGCCTTGAGAAGCAAACAGCCATGATCTGCTCTTGTGGGCTGGGATATCCTGGTAGTCAGGGAAGGGCAGTAGCCCCTGTGGCCTTCATCAGTAGTGACTCAGACTCTCACCAGTACCCACCGAGGAGACCTATGTGGTCTGAGCAATATGTCACAAGCAGCCTGGCTCATAGTCCGGTTGAGCAGCTGGAGCTGAGAAGGTGAGCACTCCAAGTGCAGATGAATACCAGGGAGGAAGCCACAGACAGGCTGGTGGGCCAACGGATGGTGCGCTGGCTGGTTGGCAGACTAGCTGGCGAGTTAGTTGGGGCAGGGGCCCAGTGAGTTCAGTTCAGCAGTTCAGCAGTCTTGACAGATTGCTCAGACAGAGGGTGTGGCAAGAAGAGGAAATAAATAGGGGAACCCCAGCTCTTCAGTCACCTGATCTTCCTGAATCACTGCTACAGAATGGTTGGGATGAGCCTCAAGGGTTAGGATTAGCAGGTCTAAGCCAGGGCCATGGTGGCACAGGTGGTAAGGTGCCATCTTAGGATCCCCCCAGTGACCGGAGTTAGAGACACCTGACATCTTACACCCTGGGACTCTCTTTGTGGCTTTTAAAACCTCTACTTTGCAACATCTGAAAGCACCCATCGTAGTATAGAGGCAGGAAAGATGGAGAATGGGGAAAAGAAAGATGAAATGCTAAGGGATGAGTTACACTAGGGTTTTCACAGGCAGAAGGTAAAGGGGTTTAGTGGCAACAAGCATTGATATCTGTAAGAGATGGATGCAGAGGAGAGTGAAAAAGGGGCATGAACAGGTACATTGGATGGGGTAAGCAGTAGGCACTGGGATGAGGAGAACAGAGAGATTTTTGGCTTTCTCCTTAGCAATTATTTGTCTTCTCAATTTTATCACTGCACATGCACCAAATGGCCACCAGATGATCATTCCGATCATTCACATGCTCTTCCAAAATGACAGCGACAGTGTGGCTGCCATTTTGGGAAAGGGCAACCGGTCTGCACATGTGCAAAATAGCCCAAATGCCAGTGATGCTGCCACTGCCATTTTAGAAAAGGGGGCACATGTGCAGACCAGTCTAGTAGCCATTTTGTGCATACACAGTGATTTTTAAAATGCTTAAGAATTTTTTTTATTTGAAATGGCTGCCAGACCAATCTGTGCATGTGTGCCTTTTCCCCAATGGAACCATCACCACTTTGCAGTCTGCACATGTGCAGTGGCTGTTTTCCCCATGTCTGGAGACCATTTGCATATGTGTAGTGAGTTTTAAATTTTTAAATTTTTAAATGTTTACATTTTTAAAATTTAAATGAAAATTTTTACATTTTTTAAAATGAAAATGAATGAAAATAAGCATGTTAGTTACTAACATGAATGGGGCTCCATTTGTTTTAGCAACTATACAAAATGAAACAAATTGCAAACCCCTAATACCAGATGCTTCAAATGAAAGTGTTTGGGCTATAGCGAAAGCTCATGCCATAAATAAATAAATAAATAAAATAAAAGTGAACAAAATATCATTGGACAGCTATGCAGTAGCCTGACCATAGAAAAAGTTTCTTCTTAGCCCCCATCAGATACTATCAAGAAGCATATAAAGGTCATGTCTGATAACTGTGGAAATGCAAATTATCTAGATAGCCTCAAGCCTTTATATGGCGAGTATTCTTTTGGTACATGCCCAAGGAAGGGCCCTGTGTGGCCTGAAAACTTGCATATTCTCACCAACAGAGGTTAGTCCAGTAAAACCTTTCTGAACTACTTTGTCTCCATCTCTTACATTTGGGACCAGCACAACAACCACACCTTGTCTCTTGTATACACTTTTGTCTGTTTAAAATTTGTCACCACTCACTTTAATTGCCTCTCCTATTACTTTTGTATTAGGCGGAAGGGTATGGAGGTGCATTCAGTTTACCTTCTCTGTTACTCAGGGTCGGCCTTACCCTAAGTGGGGCCCAGGGCGGGGAAGAAATACGGGGCCCCATATCTTCTGCCAGTGGCTTTGCCACCGGTGGGCCTAGGGGCGCTCCCCAACCCAGGGGCGGCATGCTGCCTGGGCTCGTGAATGGACTCTCCCCATCGCCCATCCCCAAGCCTGAGCGGCCATTTGGATTCCAACCAGATCACTTACCTGATCCGATGCTGGTGCTGCCGCCACCGTCTTTGCCGCTGCCTCCGGCCTGGGCCCCACGCTGGGCTTGGTCCTCCTCCTCCATTGCCTGGCACAGTCTCGGCCAGGGGAAATGAGGGAGAGAGAGAGAGGCAGAGACCCTGTCTCTCCCTCATTTCCCCTGGCTGAAACAGCCAGGCAGGCAGTGGAGGGTGTCAGTGGCGTGAGGGAGAGGTGGGGCCTCTGAAGTGAGGGAAAAAACAGAGGCTCCGTCTTTCCCTTACTTTGTGGGTGCCCCCCCGCCCGCCTGTCAGTCTCTCAGCCAGGGGAAATGAGGGAGAGGTGGGGCCTCTGCCTTTCTCTCTCCCTCATTTCCCCTGACTGAGACTGTGCCAGGCCCGGGGGGGGGGGGCATGGAGTGTGGGAGAGGCAGGGCCTCTGCCTCTCCCTCACTCCTGCTGCCCCACTGCCCGACCCAACCAGATTTTAAAAAAAAATAAAAAATCAAAGTTAGCAAACCCAAACCCGTGGGGCTCACCCCAAGCGTAGGGCCCTGGGCGGCTGCCCCAGCTGCCCCATTGTAAGGCCAGCCCTGCTGCTACTTCTTCTTTTGTACATCTCTGTGTCCCCTCTAGACACTTGTCTTGCTGAAGGAAAAGGGGAAACTAGATTTGCACTGGCATGATTCTATGATCAAAAAGGACAGATTCATCTTAAAGAACCTCTGAGCTGCCTGCATCTATTAAGCTACTTAATACAGACCTACCTCTCTCTCAGAAGCATCAGAACCTGCTCATTACATGCTAAGGCACTGGCGCTTCTATGAGAGGCAGCTGCTGGCACTTAGCAGATTGTGAAGAGCAGCAGAAACCATTTACTCACCAAATGACCTTGGGTTTATTTGTGCTTAAATTTTTTTTAAAAAAAATTGTGAGTCAGGTTTAGAGAGTGAAAGCAAAAGAAGACCATTATGGGAATGGACTTGAATGTAAGTAAT
The DNA here is from genome assembly GCA_003113815.1 of Sphenodon punctatus. Classification (NCBI taxonomy): domain Eukaryota; kingdom Metazoa; phylum Chordata; class Lepidosauria; order Sphenodontia; family Sphenodontidae; genus Sphenodon; species Sphenodon punctatus. The sequence goes on from QEPC01011755.1 coordinate 229,008, forward strand.
GGTTGAATGTGTGAATGAGGTTCAAGGATACACAGTTCTCAAAACTACAGGCATAATTTTGATACAAACTGTGTGATCCTCATCCCCACATCTGCCTCTACCTCCTTATTTCTATTCAACATACTTCTCTTATGCAGAAACTGCTAATATGCAAGTTTGTAAGAAAGATGACCTATACATTTCTCACTTGCTAAAGGTGTATTCTCACAACCAAGGGTTCCTCCAACTTGGAAACTGACATGTCAGTGCTTATAGCATTACTAAAACAGTAATTGCATAAAAGCTTTTGGCACCAACCCATCTCTCGGGTTATGGGTGCCATCCATTCTCCAGGCGAGAATCTTTCAGTGCTTATGCAGTAACTGAAATTTAGGAGTGAAGGAACAAAGGTTAGTTTAGGAGAGAGCAATGGCCTGTAACAACCTTCTTCCAAATGCCTTAACGGCTGAAGAGGCAACATTTACTTTGCAGTCTCCGCTGAAAGCATTAAGGTACTGAGAAGCTGAAGCCTTGAAAATCAGGTTAGGAAACCTTCCTGGATTCAACTCAGAAGGTGTATACTAAGCTGGCAGAATAGGTCAGGGAACTGAATGCCAGCGTTTCTGTAGATTTCCAAGACTGCAATTTACCCGTTCTGCAACTTATATTTTTGATTTTTTTTGGAGCGGCCAAGCAGAACAAAAGAGTAGTCAGAAGGAAGCTGTACAATCAACCTGCAGAGATCTAATTCATGCCAATTCCTGAATTAGAAAGAAGGAAGGCAGGATATTATGGGTATGGGCTTGAATGTGAGTAACATTCTAAGCACCCAAATCAATCTGTTTCATGCTTGCCTTATTATAAATATTGCAGAAAAGACAAAACAATGCAAAAATTCCCACCTAATATGTACTTGAGATGTATGTGACTTGAGAATCCAGAGAAAGATTATGAATTTGGGACCAACACAACAATGCACTGCGTCATTACTAGTGGAAAAATATAATGCTTGCCTTGCTGAATTTTCCAAACTTTTGGTATAACTATGGAAAAAAAAATACAAACAAAACAAAACAAACAACCAGCAAAATTCTGGGGCAGAAAAATAACTTTCCCCCAATATTATTGTGTTGTTTCTGGCAGGCTGTTCATGAGAATGGAAACAGTTATCTCACTAGTGATTTCATAAAGTAACAGGTTAATTTTTATTCAACTCGACAGTCTCCTCACTAGAAATTTGCCAGACCCATAAAATTTGGACCTAGATTACAAATCCACCAAGACATGGGGTATTTGGATCCAAAGTTTTGGTTAGCCTTCTTTTGCATTACTTCTCCAACAGTTAGGGGTGCTTGAATCTGGGCTTTTAGTTCAGGGCAGGCCTGGCTTTGCTTACCACGTATAAGTGTATTTCATTATTACCGTTTCAGTTTGACATCAACATTATAAATCTCTTATTTTTTCAGGGAAAACTACATAATAATCTTTTCAATTATGTCTTTGGGGTGGAACAAGATTTAGCTGCTTTATCATTTATACAAAACTGCCAATTAGGCTAGCTATCTATGCATAATCAGTGATAAAAGCTCAAAGAAGCGTACAGTCTGAAAAATAAGACAGGTGGAGAAAGGGAGTGTCATTTTACAGAAGGGGGACTGAGGCACAGAAAAATTAAGGTACTTTTCCAGTGTCACATAGAAAGTCAAGTGCAGTACCTGTAAATTACTCCAGGTATTAAATATAGGAACAAAAAACACATGCACAAATATAACATGGGGGATAACTGGCTAGGCAGGAGTACTTCAGAGAAAGATCTGGGAGTTCTCTGAAAGCCAGTGTGCTGTAGTGGATAAGGTGCTGGACTTGGACTTCAGAAGCAAGGGTTCAAATCGTGCCTTAACCATAAACTCACTGGGTGATCTTGGGCAAGTCCCGACCTCTCAGTCTAGAGAGCCAGTGTGGTGTAGTGGATATGGTGCTAGACATGGTCTTAGGAAGCCAGGATTTGAATCCTGTCCTAGCCGTGAATAAGTCACAACCTCTCAGCCTCAGTTCTCTCAGCTGTAAAATGGGAGAATGTGTGAGTCTCGCCTATGTTCCCCTCACCTTTGTCCATCTTAGATTGTAAGATCACTGGGCAGGGACCTGTATGCCTAGCAGCACTGTAGAAATGATTAGTAGTCATTGGATCATAAACTGAACAGGAGTCAACAGTGGGTAAGGCCACATGAGACAGCGTGGGCCCAATTCCCTGTCTGCCCTGGGGAGGGTGAATGCAACAGCCACACTATGGGCTGGCGGGAAGGGCAGTCCAAATGAGCAGCCCTCCACATGGGACTGGACACCTGGACTCCTGCTGCACTGCAGGATTGAGCCTGCTGCAGCTAGAAAGCTGATGGGGGGAGAGCATGCATGCTCTCTGCATGTTAAACAGCTGACCAGGGGAGGGGAGGCGCGGAGGAGCATGAGTACTCTCCCTGTCGACTAAACAGCTGATGGGGGGGGGGGGGGCAGAGAAGCATGTACATTCACCATGTCCATCAAAGAGCTGATTGGGAGAAGGGAGCTGGGAGAAGGGAGCTGGGAGGAGTGCACATGCTCTCCCTGCACACCAGCGAGTTGATTGGGTGGAGGGGGCCTTGGAGGATTGTGGGTTTGAGAGAAGCTGTAACCTGGCTGCCTGCACACTGCAGGGGAGCCGGGCAGTTCAGAGTTTGCCAGTTTGCTACCCTGAGTGCAGGTGAGGAGAAGAGTTAGCAAGCCACTCAGAGGGGAGCAGGTGGAGAGTGGAAGCGATATAGCTAGCTGCCTAGAGTGTGGATGTGAAGGAGAAACAACAAGTGGGGCAAGCCAGTAGAGCAAGTGGAAGGTGGTGGGGTTCCCTGAGTGCCAGTGTCACTCAATGCACCAGGGAAGCCACTGTCACAGCTGAGAACAGGCAGCATTAGAGAAGCACAGTTGGCATAGGCTGGGAGGTGGCAGATCTGCCCAAACTGTCAGAGTGGGCATACAAGTGCAGTGCGGACTGGTGGGTGGTGACAGTCTCAGACCACTCTATTGTGGAGACCCCAGACAGAGGGAAGTAAGAGACCCTGGGGAGCAGAGGCATGGCAGCTGGAGGGAGTCTAAGCAGCAGAAGGCCACGTACCACCTGAGATCAGCAGTGCTGAGGCCAGGAGATCCAGGGAGGCTCTGAAACAGACTTGCAGGGACTGCTGGGGACAAGGATGTGGGGTAACAGGCCCAGGGTAGCCCAAGCATTTGCACCCACCAAACAGCTGATTGGGGAAGAGTGGTGGCAGGCTCTCCCTGCCTGCTGCCAAACAGCTGATTGAGGGAGGGGTGGCCTGGAGGAGTGTGTACTCTCCCTGTCCACAGCTGTTTAGCAGGCAGGGAGAGCATACACAATTCTCCATCCCCTCTCCCCCAATGAGTTGTTTGGCAACTGAGGTGAGTGCATTCTTCCGGGCCTGATCCTCAGACCTTGCTTTGTGTCAGGGCTGCACAAGCTGCCTAGATGGGAGGTAGCCTGTTAGTCCACATTGGGCAACCCTAGCGTAGGTGGGGCAAACAGTAACATGTGCTGTGTCACCAGCTTTCTCCGGCAGACACATTGTGTAGCAACTGGCTGGTTCCCCCAGGAATGAACTCTCTGGAAAACATCTGTCGGCTGCCGGCCATACCATCTGCTGCATCATGGGATGATGTGGGATAACGTTGCCCAAATGGGATGTCTCATCCAGTGAGACACCATCACAAAAAGGGCAAATGTAGCATTTAGATGCATTAACAGGTGCATCACATCCAAGATACAGGACATGGTGGTGCCATTCAGCGCTGGTGAGACCACATCTGAAATACTTTGTTCAGTTTTGGGCACCACACTTCTAGAAACCAGTTGAGTGGGGAGAAAAAGAGGGGTGAGTCTCACTCATCTCACCCACCCATACTGTTGAAACAAGATAGGCAATAAGCACAGAGGCACCAGCCTATCACACTTGGTCTGTCTTCAAATTGGTTAAACACATTAGTATTTTAAATGAGATAGTAAAAATATCTTTTGCATTATTGTAATGTGACACTTATTTAATCATTACTCCCTCATCTTCTACCCCTTATGTCATAGTCTGGTTATGGGTCTGTATCTATAAATATGCTGCACGCAATACTCTTCCTCTCACAGAAATGAAACATAGAACCTTAATTACAACCCTAGTAATATAATAAAATATCCAAGCTCGATCTCTAAACATGAGTTAAGTGTTGTGTATTTTCTGTTTATGGATTTGTACAAAATCATAATTAAGATTTTGAGTTACAAAGTCAGGCAAAATTAACACGTTATCTGTACTCCATTTCCTTATCTGTGGCAGGCAGTAGGAAGTTCTCTGTGACGAAGTGAAGTCTGTTAACTATGCGTGAAAATGTGTTCTTACGGCACCAAATTTTGTGATCTGGAAGTTTTGTGAATATTTGATGTTTTAAGTCCCAGATCCAAGAGTGACATGAGAATGTCAGCTTTCAATTTAAAAACAAACAAACCCCCCACAAATGCCTGCTCTCTCTAATCACAGAGAAAAATCTGACATGAGTTGAGTGAACCCTAAATGGCTCAGAAATCAGAAGCCCTCATAAAAATAATAATGTTAAAGTTATTATTTAGCTTTAAAAATCTCATGATTTTAAGCCAACCTAATGTGGTTTTTAAAATCCTAATTCATGATTTTTTTGAACCTTTACTATAAACATGCAGTGAAGGTGAGCTTTACTTTGGGTAGTCCAATGTCCTATGTGAGCATTAGGGAACAGTTAAGAAAAGCCTATTGTGCTTCTCTTACTTCAAACTGGCATCACAGAAAAAGCCAAGTCTCAAAGGTATGAACCTGAACTGGGAGAGTGTTTTATGTTGGAGTTAAAACAAATACTCAAGTTGAACTGAGTGAATGTAGAGAGGTTGCACTGAGGGAGCTTGCAAATGCATAGTTGGGTATCTGGTGAATTTTATTCTAAGTTGATGATCAGTAACATTCATTTGTGTTTATTATGCTTGATTATAATAATCAATTTGTGTTTGGTCATTTTTCAAATGAAGTAAACGGCAAATCTCTTCCAGGACTTTTCCTACACTTTGGACAAGAAGAAACAAATCAGAGTTACTTGTTGTGACAAGTTGTAGGGTAAATGTCATAAATGAATGAAGATTATTGAACATAAGGGCCTTTAGTGAACAAATGCTACAAAACATGAATAAAAGTGATTGAACTACCAGAATTCATTAAAGTGTTCTGAAGAGTTGCAAATTATTTGGGTACATTTACACAAAACTGCCGCTCTGGAAGAAGCTGGCACTGAGTGTTGTCCAACTAGCTTGCCCTGCAAGACACAGGGGAATAATACTGGGTGGAAAAGGGGGTTGTGCTGCATGCTAAGCAGTCCGAATGGGTTCGCCAAAGTGGCCTCTCCTCCCCTGCTCTGGCAGTTTTTGTGCAAATGCACCCTTTACATTTAAAGACGACATGAATTTGGTTGGTGAACTGAACTTAGATTTATTTAGCCCTATTCTGCGGGTCAGCCTTGTGCAGTCATTCCCAAAATGTTGCCTACTTGTCCACATTTTGAGACTTTAACTATAATCCTGTGACCTCAGCCAGCAACAAAGACACGCAAAGTATACAAAATATCAGTCTAGATTGTGATCCAGCCACAGGCAGAGTGGGCCTCACCACCTGACCCCGCCCGGTTTGGGAGCCATTGGCCTGGTGGGAAAGCTTGGAGCTGGCTATAGGAGAGTGGGATGAAGGGCCGCGGTGGAGGCGCAGGCACCGAGCATCCCTGGCAGAGGGAAGGGGCAGACTGAGCCCCCGCATAAGCCGGGAGTGTCTCTTCTGTACAGAGAGAGGTTGCCCAGTGTAACATCCCTGCAGGCAATTGCTCTCCCCTCCCACAGTCAGCGCAGGGGCTGCTGGAAGAGGGGAGGCGGCAGCTGGAATCACGTGCGCCTGCCGCTCAGCAGTTTGGGCACCAGCCCCAGCTGCCGCGCCTGCCTTTGCCGGGAGTTGAGCGCCTCAGCCCCGCCCCGGCCGCCTGATCTCCTTCAGCGCATCCCCGTCGTATGCTCGGCCGCAGGGAGTAGCAAGGCGGGGCCCTTGTGGCTGGCAGGCTGCTGCTGCTGCAGGGGAATCGGGGGCGCTGCCGGGATGCTGTCGCTGGTAGCCCGCGTGCTGGAGTGGCTCCGCTCGCTGTTCTGGAAGGAGGAGATGGAGCTCACTCTGGTGGGGTTGCAGTACTCGGGCAAGACCACCCTGCTCACCGTGCTGGCGGTACGGCTGCCCCGTGCTCCTTTCCCGGCTGGGGGGCTGGGTGTGGGACTCTGCCAGGGAGGGGGCGCCCGTCTGTCTCCCTGGGGGTGGGGGAGGGGAGCTCTTTTGGGTGTCTGCCTGCGAGGAGAGGAGGAGGAGGAGGAGGGGGATTCTCTGGTGCCTATCTGGGGAGGTCTTCCTGGTTGGCTGTCTCTTGAGGGAAAGGTCTCTGCGGTGTATTTTTCTGGGTGGTATCTTTGTGGGTCCTTCTTGAGAGAAAAGGGGCTCTGTCTTTTGGGTACAGCAGTCCCTGTTGATTTACCCTCCTTGTTTTCCTTTACTTTGTTACTTTGGGAGGGCGATGGTGATTAGGAACTTGCAGTGGCTTTGAGTTGCTTATCTGTGTCCTTCCTCCCTCCCCCCCCGCCCCCTCCGTTTGCTGGGATGGCCTGTGGTGAAAGTCCTCATCCTGTCATAAGATCTCTGTGGGGCGTGGGGGCGGAGGGGAATGTCTTGCTGTGTTGTAAGCACTGTAATATTACACTAGCAACAGATGTGACTTAGAAATAAGCTAGAAATATATATATTTTAAAAAATAGATTTTCAAGCCCATTTTCTTCCTCCTTACTAAGAACTATTTGCATAATAAACAGACAGCACAAAACTATTTTCTCCATTGTTGTTTACAATTCATGTGAATACCTGCATCTCAACCCCATCCAAAGTACACTTAACATTTTCTAAAACTTTTCAGAATGCATCACTCCCCATTCCCCCAAATATTCCCAATAACTACCACTTATCCGTCACAAGTTTTAAACCAAGACTGGGGAACCTTTTCCCTCCCAGGGGCCAATTTTTAAATTAGTACAAGCTCCAAGGGCTATTTAGAAGATGGGACAGAGCTTGCTTAATTCAGAAAGAGGAGGGTCCAGATCATGGATCTATGTCATTATCCTTGTGCGCATGCCTGCATCTCTGTTTCCTTACCTTGAGCGTAGCTTTTCAGTGCTTGGGAGGTAGGAACTGCATCTAGGGCTAAATAGAGGAACTGGAAAGGGGACCGCATACAAATTAGCTGTGGGCCACACTTGGTCCCAGGGCCTGAGGTTTGCTACCAAACCGACCAAAACTCTGCCTTTTCTCCATCCCTAAATTAGGCCACTTCCAGACAAGTGCAGGGGTCGGAAAAACTTCCAGGAGTGGAGATCCCAGAAGGAGTGATCCTGGGACACTCCGTTTGTGTGTGGGTGGTGGTGGTTTTAGCCCGTTTCTAGCACAATTTCCATCATGCAATGCAGGGCTGGATTTTTGAGCCCTGCATTGTGTGATGGAAATCATTCTAGAAACGGGCTAACACCCTCTCCGCTCCACACACAAGTGGAGTGTCCCACGATTGCTCATAGTGGGCCACGTTTGCGCTCCTGGAAGTTCCTCCGCCCCTTGTGCTCATCTGCAAGTGGCCTTAGTCTATTACTGAGTTTTGTTCCCCACACAGCACCCCATTAGTTGTGTCCTCCGTTTTCACGTCCGTGTTCTTTCCATGTATATAATGACTTCTCATCCTGGCTTGTCAAACCACCGCTCTCTTTTTATTTATGCCTTTCTTAAAGACTTGCTTTTCGATGCCCACAGCATGACAACTGAAAACATAACATGAATAGGGTATAGTTACAATTAATATGCCTATGGGATTTCCAGTAATATTCCTATGGGATTTCCATTTTCAGTGACAAAGGCAGAACAAGGAGAAATGTCAGGAGAGCATAAGTTAATATGAGGCAAGGAAGAAGAGAGGATTGAAGAGAGAAAGCCATGTCAGAATGGAGGGAGATGGTGGCTGGTACGAGAGAAATGGTAGAAGGCAGGATTCTGTGAGGAAAACAACCCATTAAACAGAAACTAGTGTTCAAAGTTCAAATTGTAAAATGTAGTTTGGCTAGATAACTGGCATGCAGATGCTTCTGGAGATTTGCAGTACCAAATGTTCTAGGAAGGAGGGTGAGAAGGACTGGTAGTATTTAGTGCTGGATGGAGATAGGAGGAGGACTAGTAGTAGTTTGTGCTGCTGTTAGTGTTCTGAATATCCATGAAATTCAGGGCACTGAAATTTTGTGGTATTAACTGAAGGCTTGAGTCAAATTGAAATTTTGACTCTGCTCTATTAATAGTTCAAAAATAATTGTTGGTCCTACTAGTAGTGCATTATCAGTACTCTGCAGCTTGACACCGACACACATTAATCCTAGGCAAGAATAGAAGGAATTTGTGGTCTCTCTGTGGCATACTTGATAACTGTTGTTCAGCACCAGGGCAGCTCAACCACTAGTACCAACATTGGTCATGCAGTGAAAACAGGATTTAATACTTCTTACCATTGTCATTCAATTTTGAGTAACACGAGAAAAGATGTTGGTTCTAAACCCACTGTATACTACAGCATTACTTTCACCAGAAAAGGTATGTTGGTGAAAAATCATTATATATATATATATATGTAGACAACCTAAGAAGAGCACTGTTTTATGTATCGTTTCTCATGATGTTGTTTGTCTTGGGGAAGGACACAGATTATAACTAAAAGGGAATGTCCATAGTGTCCTTCAGAGTGGAGATAAAGTTTCCTGATAGGAGTCAGATAGAGAAGGGTAAATTGGGAACAAATTCTGAAGTAAATAATCAATGAAGATAAAGTGCTGCACAATGGGCTATTCTTGAATACAATAGGCCCAAGAAAAGGTGGAGAGAAGGAATGGAAGGGAGAGGAACCATTGGGACAAAAAGAAAGGGGGTATTAAGCCTATGCTGTGTAGGGATATAAAAATTGGGGATGGTCACTTGTTTTTGGACTTCTCTAGTCCAGGATTAAAGCCATTATGTGTTTGGTACTCTACAAACGCATAAGGCGTTTTTAAACGAGCCCTTATCTGGGAAAAACAAACTCGTGCAAGCGGAAGGGGCTTAGATGTTTACCCCCGCTACTGGAAGTTGGCCAGGCACCATTGGAAACAGTGGGCACTGGGGAACTCGCATGTGCTTGGACTTGTAAAACCTCAATATTAGAGTTTTACAAGTTCGGGTCTCCAAGAATGCATGAGTTCCCTGGTGCTTGCTGTTTCTAATAGTGCCCAACAGACTTACGGTAGTGGTGGGGAATGTCTAACCCCCCTCCCCAAGTTGTTTCTCCCGGACTCAGAAGTCCAGGAGAAATGAGGGCTCATCTAAAAATGCCCACAGAAAATAGTACCTGCCACGAAGTATTTGGGCTACACTGCATCTTCTATTAATGTTAATCCATATAATTTGCTAATGAAACTGGAAGATTTATTTTCCTAGGATGTAATTAAACCAGGCTTTTAAACAGATTTCTCATATAACTGGCTAGTTTTGTTCAGGATGCCAGTATTTGAGTAATAACGGAGTGTGTTTTTCTTCTGGTTTCATCTTTGGAATGTGTGGGCATAAAATAAATCTTGGACAAATTAGGCCAATGCCTGCACCAGCAGATTGAAACTAACCAGGCTTGTCTGATTCTACTCCACTTCGATTTTTTACTGCTGTTGCTGCTGGGTACATGTGTCTGTGTAGGAGCACAGGTGCAATGGTGTATGGTGATTATTTTCTCCTGTTACCAGAGGCATTTGTGTTTGTAGAGAGGGATTGAACCAAAGAAAGTGACTGTAGAAAGGCATGCAGGAACAAGGGGTTGAATTTAGCAATGAAACTTCCAGTAGAGGCAATGAATAACGGTATGGTCTAAACTAACTGATGGAAGGGTCTCTCTTTTTTTGGTCTCGTCTCCAAAGACAAGAAATCTTAGAAGGTTCAGAATTATAGGTTGTACGGAAAACTATGAGACTGCTATCCGTGTTGGTGAGTAGCAGGTTAGAGAGAGGGGTTCCTATTTTCATAGGACGCAATCCTTATTCATTCAGGTGCTAAGTTGTGCTAGACGTAAGTGGTTGCCAAATCCTTGTTCACAGTAAGGGTGTTAACACATGAGAGGGGAGCCCCCTGGAGCCCATGGTAGCTCCACCAGTATCCACCTACAGACTCCATGCAGGACCACATGTTCCTCCCTGCTGTGACCTGCCTGTGCTCTCTCTGTTTGTTACCACAGTTTTGTGGTCACTCCTCGGATGCCCTAGGTTGTTGGCCATGACTCTGTGGTGCCGAATGCATGCAAGAACAACAGTCTGGGGGGGCCGGGGTTATGGGGCAGCCGTGGGGACACCCTATGGCCCCCAAATACACAAGGAGATAGCCCTGGTGCAGTGCATTGTGCTGCATTTGCCTGGATTTGTCTGCATGGCATGCTCCACAATTCTGGCTATGATGCCATATGGAACAGTCTTGGGTTGAACATCTGGCGGCCCCTCGACACGTGAGTAGGTGAATCTGGGACTAATGGACCGAAAGATGGGCAACTTCCCATGTTAATATTTTTAGAGGCATTGTTATGCAGCATAAGCATGGTCAGTGGGCTGCTTCTAGTAATGCATAAGTGTGGAACATACCTCTACATGGGCATATTTAAGAGTGCTTAGACAACACAAATGCTGACTCGATGGAAGAACTATGCTGGGTTTTGTGGGGTGTGACCCTAAATGCATATGTGAGAGTGGGTGATAGGCAATGATGCCAGTCGCTGTGAATGAGGATATGGCAACCCTTTTAAGTCTAGATCTTCAGTTTGATATACAATTTACACATACCCAACCCCCTTGCACACCTGCATGAAGGAGGACTGTGCCCTTACTTTCAAGTAATGAAGGGGTGAAATGCAAGAATTCTGGAGCCATCAATGATCGCCTTAGGAACTGGTCATCTGACAACTCAGAACTGAGCTTGGGGTGTGATGTTAATAGAACAGAACACTTGTTGCATTTATTAAAAGTACATTTGTTATGGTGAGGGGCAGGAGTCCTTTCTAGATAAACTCTCATTTGCATTCTGTTCTCCCAAAAGACATTTTTTCTAAACTTCTCTTCTCATAAAATAAGCGATTGTAATCACTAAGCTCCTTTATTGCAACATCCTTTCTTCAAGAACCCTGCTTGGGCCAGACATTTGGGCCCAAGTCTGGGCTTAGGCTGGTTGTTTTGAGCCCAGTCTGGGCCTGTGTGTTCAGGGTGGTCCTGATCCCCACAGAGCATTATAGCATCATAGTACTCTGTAAGGATTGGGGCTACAATTTCCCCCTCTATCCTCCATCTCCTGACTATTTATTTATATAGAGAGCATTCGTATCATGGCACTCGTTTCTAGCTGTGACAGCTTGGATGGACCTTGTCTAGAATAGGACTTAACCTAAGTTTTCACAGTATTATTGTTCCTCATTCAGTTATACTCATAGTGGCAACAGTGGAAATGCTAGTGTAGGGCAGGTGGTGCTCCAGGACTGTTGCCATCCTGGTGTTCAAACCACTGGTGACTTGTTCACACCATTGCTACTTCTAAACCTGTTTCCACACTTATCAGCCCCTATCTGGAGTAGACCCAATGCCATTGAGGCCACTCTGGAGTGAGGATTGTCGTCGGCGGTAGTAGTGCTAAGACATTTTCAGAGAAAAGGGCTAGGATTCATAACACTCCAACCATACTCTTCCTAGACTAACAAAAGGAATTGGCTGAAAAATTATATGCTGTGTCTGGAGTCATCAGATTCTCATCCTAGAGGCCATGGAACAAGAGACTAGACAAAGGACTGAACCCACTTTTTCACATGGCAGGAAAATGCATTAAGCAAAGTGCTGGACCATATTTTTGAGCGTTAACAATCTTCTACTTATTGTAGAATTGAAGTATTATTTGCATGTTGAATGCTGATGCATATATCGCATCTTTTCAACAATTATATCCTTGTTTATTCCTTGTAACTATTTCTTGTTTGTTTTTTAGTCGGGACAATTCACTGAAGATATGATTCCTACTGTTGGTTTCAATATGAGAAAAATAACAAAAGGAAATGTAACCATAAAGGTAAGTCTGCACGTTTCAAATACACCAAATAGAAAATAAGTATAAAAAGATTTGAAGCCAATATCAAGAAACATAGTTTTCAACTGGGGAAGGAGAGCTGCCCTCACCATAGCTGATAATAATTTTTCCCTTTGTCTTGTGAAATAATAAGATGGACAGCTCTCAGTCAAGAGATACTTTTGAATCATGTCTGTATAAAAGAATAGCAACAGAGAGACTAAGGATAAGGACACAGTCAGCTTGAAATGTACAGCATGAACACTAAACAGAGAGGATTGCACACTTAGTCATGCGTTTTTAAAAAGAGGAATTAAAAATAGTGTCAAACTACATTTCTTATGTGCGTTTGCAAACTTTTGGCTAAAGGCCTACACGAACACAATCTTACTGCTATCTGATAATAGAGAAACAACATCTATGAAGCACTGTCAGATGCAAAACTTATTGAAAAATGAAATTTTTCTAATATTTCTGCTGTATTGTGTTTATAACAGAAGTGTGAAAAAAATATCAAATAGTGTCTTAAGCTGCCAGCATTCATTTAAAAATGTAATGACTTCTTGTAGCGATTACACTAATTTTATAAGTATTGTTACTGCCACTATCACATTAATTTGTTTTAGGAGAATGGTAACGGTTCAACCAGGAGGGCTGCTGGTCCCTTTAAGAGGATTAGCGCTGGTCCTAGGTAGCACGGGAGGGGCAGGCGTAGGCACTGTGCTGGTTCAAGACAGTGCCTAAGGCACGGCAGCAGGATTAGCCAAATAGGCCAGGCAGAGTGGGCTAATGGAGAATAGGTGAGCTGAGTGTGGCTAGGGTCACGCAGGAGCTCAGCAGACTGAGCTGGGCTCAGTCTGGGCAGTGAGCTGAGAGGCAACAGGAAGGAGAGCTTTGTTAGCCTCTACGTGCAAGAGCCAGGGAGGGCTCTGCCCCAAAGCTTGTTCCAGGAGGGATTGTGCCTGGTCAGCAGAGCCTGGTAGGGTCAGCAGAGCCTGGTTTCAATTTTGTTTTTGTTTTCATTTGTTGTTTGTTTTTTATTTTAGTTTTTAAGTTGCATTTTCGTTTTCCATTGGTTTCAATGGGAAATGGATTTCTGGCAGCAGCTTCTTCATTATTTTTCATCTGATTTGCATGAATTTGTACAGATTGTACCCCTCGCCCAAGGGATCATCTCTGCCAAATTTCAGAAAGATTGGCTAAAGGGTCACGATTGTATAAGCAATTTGGGTTTTTATGGTTTGCACACACATTTACAGTTGTAATGTCTTTGTTTTCCATCTAGTTTGGATGAAATTCATACAGATTATTCCCCTAACCCATGGGATCATCCCAGCCAAATTTCAGAAATATTGGATATAAAGGGTCCCAATTTATAAGCAGTATACATTTAGTGATTTTTACAGAAGTTGCAAATTTTCTTAAATCACTGGCAGGTGTTGTCTCTGTTTAAATTATAAAGGGTTTACTAGATGCAGATATCTGCTTTTTGGAGAACTTGTAGAGAAGATGAAGAAGACAGGAGGAGGTGGACCCACCCCAAGCCTCCCGATTGCAGTGATTAGTTACTGGCAAGTTGGAAGCCCGAGCAGCATCCCCAGAGAATGAGCCTTTTACCAGGAATTCTCTTGTGTTGGTCACAGTGGTACAAGATGGGTTCATTATGCCAATTGGCCAGCAGAAATGTCAATCGTGTATCCTTATTCTGTGCTGTGCCCACCCCAAACCCATTGTTACTGGGAAGTTGGAAGCATCTCTTTAGGAAAGAGCCAATAAGGGATTCCCTTATGTCCTCTGTCACAGCGCTGCAGGGTGTGTTTGATATACTGATTGACCAGCCTGGATATGTTGTTAATGTGTCTGGATTTCTGGACAGCTTTCCCCTTCCCTCAGCCTTGCAGCCTGAAGTCCCAGTTAATGTCCTGGAATTTTTGTTTTTGTCCCCAACTTTTCAGGACTAGTATTTGCACAACTTCTGTTAAAATTACAAAAGTTTAATTGCTTATAAAATTAGAACCTTTTATCCAATCTTTCTGAAACTTGGCAGGGATGATCCGTTTGGAAAGAGGTACAAGTTTTCCAATTGGATGGGAAACAAAGAGTTTACAGCCAGAAATGCACGCACAAACCATGATGCATATAAATTCGGAACCTTTTATCCAATCTTTCTGAAACTGAGCGGGAATGGTCCTTTGGGTAAGGGATACAATATGCCCACATTTCATCCAAATTGGATGGAAAACAAAGATGTTACAGCCAGAAATGCATGTGCAAAACCTTTAACCTCTGTTAAACCTCTCTTTAACTTCTGTTAAAAATCACAAAAATTAAATTGCTTATACAATTGGGATCCTTTAGCCAATCTTTCCAAAATTTGGCATGAGGATCACTTAGATGAGGGGTGCAATCTGTCCAAATATAATGTAAATTGGATTAGAAATAAAAAAGTTACATCCTGAAATTTATGTCCCCAAGTTTTCATTCCGCTCTAAAATCTTTTTTTTTTTTTAACAATTTGTTCAGGACACGGCTCTTGTTTTTGTTGTTGTTGTAATAACGAACAAAATGGGGCTTCCATTTTAGTTATTTTGAATAACTAAGCAGTGCACACTCCTAGAGCCTGGAGCAGCAGGGGCTTCAAAGGAAAGACTTGCTTGGAGTACCGGGAGTAGCAGACGATCTCAGAGACTCTGCGCGAGGCCAGACGATGGTGCCTGGCCCTTGGGACTAAGGGATTATGGGTGAAAACAGACATGCACCTTTACCCGCTTTAACACCGCTTTAACATTTCTTCTGCATGTTTCAGGGCTGGATAGGGTGCCAATACAGCCCTGCAACATGCATAAGAAATGTTAAAGTGGAGTTACGTGCATGTCTATTTTCACTCAATGTTTGTAAGGGTGGAGAACTATGAATAAAGAGTGAATGGTGGAGAGCTAATTGCCACGTGGACTGGCCTGATTGAGGCTGGGATCCTGAAAGAACTTACCCTGGGCAAGGTCCACACAGTTATAGGAATCTATACCAACATTTCCTAACTTTGGAGAAACTGACCCTGCAGCTCGAAGCATCATTTCAAAATAGGAAATGTACAGCAAACCTCTAGATAAACTGTCAAAAACCAACACATTATCATCTGGAGGACCACATTACCTTCTCTTTCCATTCCCACCCTATGGGTCATCAGCATGTTTTCTACTGCAGAAGCCTCTACCACATGAGCTAGGGAAAACTCTTACCAGTAGAGTTGTTGTTAGGGATGGGCGAACGTGGTTCGGAGTTCGGCCTGAACTTGGCCTGTTCGAACGACCGAACCCGAATCTGAACACGAACCGACCAAACCAAACTCAATTCCGAATGCCGAAATGACGGAACAGTTCGGTCAGTTTGGATCACGTTCGGGTGGCTAAAATGACAAAAATGTGGTGTCACTGGAAGGCCAAATGTGGCAGGGAGGGGGAGTTAGCTGAGGAGCAGACTTCCAGGCACCGGGGGTGGAGAGGCTTGGAGTAGCAGCCGGCCTGCCGAATCACCATCCCTTTTTGCCTCAGACCACTGGCTTCGCAGTCTGCGATTGGCCACGGGCTAGGCTGCACGGAGCCAATGGGGCTTGCGGTGAGGCGGGCGCAGCAAGAAACAAAACAGATTGCCTCCCCCCTTCCCAACACCTTCTGAGCTAGTCACTGTTCCTCAACAGCAGGCGTTTCAGAAGGCTCCCTTTCTCCCAGCAGTTTTTGTTTGTTCCTATTCCTAATCCATTGCCATCCACCTCCTATTTCACCCATCCAACCCATTTACCTCCATATTATCATTTATTTAGATTATATTAGATAGATTTAGGTGGTGTTTTTTGTTTTTACCCATCCCTTTGTTCAATCTTCCTTCCTCCCTCCCCCCTCCATTGAATCCTTTTCCCTCTCCCTCTTATTCCATCCCTGATTCCCCTCCCCTGTTTTAAGTTTGGGATTTATTTAGAGTAGGACTATTATTAGATTGATTTTCGTTTCAGTTTTGTACCCCTCCCTGTGTTCCCCCCTGTGTAATATTGTATATATAGATATACATAGTAGTTAGCTTAGTTATAGAGATAGAGATACAGTGTGTTTGTAGGACAAGGCCTTTGTAGTTAATTATTACGATATTCCATTTAGTTCAATAGGTTTTAGAATAGTTAATAGCAGTTAGATTTAGTGTAGAGATGGATATATATAAAAAACGAAACAGCCACTACAGCCCCAGGACCCACCTTCAGGGTTCTGGGGCCTACGTTACTGGCAGGGAGGGCTGTGTCCAATATGTATCTTTAAGCTGCCACTCTAGCCCCAGGACCCACCGTCATGGGTCTGGGGCCATCATTTCTTGCACAGAGAGCCTTTTTCCAAACGCCCGAACCGAACACGCCCGAACCAAACGGTCGAACGCAGTGAACGGGCAAATCGAACCGAACCGAACGGCCGAACCCGAACCGCAACCTGTTTGCCTATCCCTAGTTGTTATCCTCTGTGTGATCGTTGTACTGTTGTAAGAAGAGCTGGATACGCTATGCAGGACTGGCCTTAGAATTTGCAGGGCTCAGGGCTCAGATAAAATGTGGCCCCCAGCTCCTCAGGACACCTTCTGTGGGGTTCTAGAGTTTGTGTGTGTGGCCTTTCTGGGAGGGACTGGGGGCCCTGTGTATGCCTTGATGAAACGGGGCCACTGTGAGGTGCTTGGAAGTAGAGAAAATAGTGGGGCCTGGGGAGGTTGCCCTATGGTAAGGCTGGCCCTGATGCAATTCCTGGATGTTTCACAATTGTAATAAACAGCAGAGGACTGACACTCTGGAATCCTGGGTTCTAATTTGGGTTCTGAAGAGGAGGGTGTTCCAGAGAATACAAAGCCTTCTGTACTTGTCCCCTCCTTCACCTTGTAGAACTTGACTGCCCCCTCTGTGGCTAACTCCTGTCTGTTCCCATCATTCATGTAGCATTACACCACTTCCTTCTCCAACTCCTGCATGTTGCCTTGGAGCAGCAGAAGTACTGAGTGTGAGAGAGAGACGCTCCGTTCCAGTGCCATGATACCTCCTGGTAGATGGGAAGTGTAATCTCAGTGAAAGTAATCTGCTGAACATGTTGCATATGCCAGCATTTGCTCGGAGCAGAAGAAATACTGAAGAATTACTGAACTTTGTCAAACCCCTACTGAACATATTGAAATGAGGATTTACACAGGCTTACAACTGCTAATTTGACTGGATTTTTACCGGTACAGGAAAAGGCATCTCTAAAAGCCATAAAGCAACCCTTTGCCAAATTTCAAATCTCTGCCCCAAAGCATTAGTAGTTGAAAATTACCTTAACATAGGAAAATTATTTTCTGCTACCTCATTGTCAAGCATCTAAATATTTTGGTTTTTTTCCCCCCTCAAATATTTAAGCCAGCCATAGGCAAAAGACTCTGCATGGAAAAAACTAAACTGTCAAAGCTTGGTAAAGTTCTAAGCAACCGAACATGGGTTCTAAAAATGGTAGGTGTTCAGTAACCCTAACTAAGTACTGCTGACAGCCCTGTGTGTTTTTAGATGCACCGGCTTTCTCCTCTTACCTCCTTCTCCTCCTCCGCTGGGTAGCTCTGCTGATGGCCGATAGGAGGCAGATGACTTAATTTCTTTTATGCACATGCACGCCAGGAGCTACCCGGTCCCTCAGTCTTTTCATCTGCCTCGGCCGGTAGGACGCGTTCCGCGGAAGCTCTCTAAAAAAGAAAAAGAAAAAGAAAGTTTACTTCGTGGCAGGTGAGGGACAATAAAGGCAGTCAGAGAAACGGCGTGAAAGCATGCCTCTTCTCTTCCCCCCCCCCCCCCCCCCCCCCCCC
>QEPC01011755.1:252091-327922 GCA_003113815.1 Sphenodon punctatus
GAGAAAGGAGAATTGGTTACCTACCTTCGTGAATTCCTTTCTCTCTTACTCTCCTGATCCTCCTCCGACCCTCCCTGCCGTACAGCACTCAGCATCTCCTTTATACAACTGTTTTTTAACTTTTGACCATGTTGGGTCTCAGTTCAACTGATTCTTAAGATTATGTTCTTAGTGCATTACAGTTTTTTCTCCTGAAGTTATGTTTTGTCAGGTGATACTACTTACAGGGGCACTCGGCTATACTACGGACTGAGGGACCGGGTAGCTCCTGGCGCGCATGCGCATAAAAGAAATTAAGTCATCTGCCTCCTATCGGCCATCAGCAGAGCTACCCAGCGGAGGAGGATCAGGAGAGTAAGAGAGAAAGGAATTCACGAAGGTAGGTAACCAATTCTCCTTTCTCCCAGATTTCAGCATTCAGGTTCAACAAACTTGCATGTGGGGGAGAGTGAGATTAACACCCTCTCCCCCCCTGCCCCCTTCCTGGCAGTTGCCTGGGCACCACTGTAAACAGCAACACCTGGCGACTCTCACGGGTTTTGAGATCTGGACTTGTAAGTCCTCTGCTACCAGGAACGTACAAATCCACATCTCAAAACGTGCCACACACCCCCATGTGAGTTTGCTGAACCCGGACTTTGAAGACTAGGAGAAAGCTGGTGCGTCAAAAAATGACCAGTGTGTATGTAGCCAGTCCAGGAGGTATATTTCTGCTCTCCAGAAGCCCTAGACCAACAAGTCCCAAGATGTATCCTGTATATTCCCATTTTGAGGCTTAAATGCAACGAGACAGCAACAAAGGTGTGCATATTCATGCCATCCTGAGCCTTGGGGGAAAGGGTGGGATATAAATTCCAGTTAACAAATAAAAATAAATATTGGGGTGAGCCTCCATTTGTAGTCATGACCCACAGTTTGGGAACCTCTACCCTCGACATTCTGCACTAAAAACTCTGGCCATCTGGACTTAAGAGATCCAGGGCTAGCTGAGCTTGGTCACTTGAAATACTGTGATATATGACTACGGTGTTTGAAATACTAGCTAAGATGAGAATTAATTGAAGTTGTAAGTAATGCTTAGAAAAGATTAAAGGAATTAAGATTCTATAGGACAAGAACAGTACGTTTACAAGTCTGTTCTGTGAACATATGAATATGATTCTCGGAATGTGTCCTACTATCCAGCCCAAGCAGATAGCACAAAGGCAGCATGCAGTTAAATTCTGTTTATTATTAAGAACAACCCACAGCTCCGTGTGCCCAAAGGAAAAGGGTTTAGACTGCCTGATGTCCAAAACATTGCTATGATACACTTGCTTCAGTGTTGGATCCAGGTAAGGTAGAAAGATTACTAGGTGATGGGCTAGATCAGCTGGAGGAGGGACTAGTGTTTGAGTCTCTGATGTATATACAGGTATGCACATTTTTATTGTAAATATCCTGGAGGCAGACTTGCCTGCTCCAGGGTTGGAGAGAGAAGGAGGTTTGTGCTCTTATTTGTTTTGATCCATTTGTGTTCATAAAAAGACAGCTGTAGCTCTTCATGACTTGGACTTAATGCCCTGGTGTAAAGGACAGCAAGTGAATGTCTGAGGCCAATTCTTGAAAGGTAAGGCAGGTTCAGAAATGAGGACAGCAAACCATTTCAGGAAGAGGGAAATGTGACTGGAGGTCAGCTGGTTCTCTCAAGCATAAGAAAACATCTGCTGGAACAGGCATGTCTGGCTTCTGCACCCATGCCACCTGTTCTGAGTGAAAACTCGAGCATATAGTGGACTATGGCTGCTTGCCCACATTACACAATCTCATGTTGATTTCTGTCTAAAGTGAGATTGTGTAACATCGGAATGCAATTTTCTTCAATCGTTACTTACACTAACATTAATTTAATCACATGACAGGACTGAAAAATCAGCCCTGCCATTCACATGTGTTCTATTTCATGTTACTTTTGGCAAACTACAAAAAACTAATGTGAAATTCCCACGAGGGAGGTGGGGAGGGATGCACCCTGCATCCAATCCAGCCTGGGGTAAGAGTGGGGAATGATGATTGGGAGACTCACCTGCCTGCCAGTCACTGGAGCATTGGGTCTGACAGCGCAGCCCAAGCCCAGCACGTTGAGGCCTTCTGTGGGTGCGAGCCTATCAGGTCATCAGGCCCCACCTGTAGAGGAAGCTCCCGACATGCTGGGCTTGGGCTGTGCTGCTGGAGCTGTTGCTGCAGCGACCACCTGGCAGGGTTGATGCTGGACTGCAGACTGGGGGGAGGGGGAAGAGAGGCAACCCCAGGCACCTACCATCCAACCCAGCCTGGCAGGAGGAGGGTGGGCAGCTATCTGACTTGAACGTGGGTATGGATCAACTTCCCAAAATACATGAAAAACCAACGTGGGCATACAGCCCCCCTTGATCTCGCGTAATAGCTGTTTTCTCATGAGATTCAATCTCACAAGAAAGCAGTGAACATGGGCAAGCAGCCTATATCCCTTACAGCCATTCTGGCAAGGGAAACGTGTGTGTGTGTGTGTGTGTGAGGGAGGCATTTCACGAACCTACAAAACAGTATCTGTGTTGCTCTTGTTAACTGTAATTGGGTAACCCCTTTGTTTACTCTTGCAGCTGCTATGCATGCATATTTGTGTATAATAAAAAACTCTTGAAAAATACCTCTAATTAGTATATTGATTAGACAGCTGTTTACTAAAAATATGAATTCATTCTTCCGCAAACTGTTTTACTTATAGAAATCATTAATCTTAAGACACTTCAATAATCAAGGGCACATAAATCCCAATATATTTTTAAAAATACATCCATCTTGAATTTCCAAACATCAGTCTGAAAGTGTGCACGTTAAGCATGGTTATTGTGGGCAGTGCATGACTGCAGGCTGTGCTACTGGAGTTAAATGCACGTGATGGGAGGTAATTAAGAGTAAGGTTGCCTTGTATCTTTTCATGTGGTCTGAGGGGAATAGAATCTTCCTCTTCTAGGCTGGCCTGACTGTTGGAGTTTTTTGTTGTTAAGTTCAGAGATTTTGTAGAGGCTCCTACTGGGAGTTTCAGCTGCCTGTACTGGGTTGCAGTCAAACGCTGCCATACTCTCTCACTTCTGAGTATGCAGAAACAGAATAGCTTAAACCCTAACAAGTGTTTATATTGAGCATATATGAATTACAAGCTTTTTGAAGCTTGGTCAAATTTGGATGGAATTCACAAGACTTACAAAAAACCACCCTAACACATCTTTAATACCAAGTCAATCCCCCTGTCAAATTTTAAGTCCCTACTTCAAAATACAGACACTGTAAATCTCAAAAAAAAAAGGGAAAAAAAAAAAGGCTGAAATCCAGACAACTTACTCATGAGTAGTCCCACAGAATTCAGTGGGAATGTCAAGTAAATGGTTTTAGAATTATAGCTGAAATAGACCTCTGAGGAAGAAAACATTTTCCTCTCACCTCATTCTTGGAAATGGCTCAACTATTTTTTTCCACGAGCCCTTCTCAACAATTCAGTCCGAGGCAAAATTGGAGCATGAAAATTTTCAGTTTCTGTAGTTCAAATTGTGGCAGGTTTTCAGGGGTTAAAGGATGAGACCTCTGAATGTTGGCACCTGGAAGTGAACAGCAGAAAATGTATGTATTGTGCACTTGTCTGTAGCAACTGAAGGTGGCCACTGTCAGATGCAGGATGCTGGGCTAGATGGACCATTGGTCTGATGCAGTATGACTGTTCTTATGAGTAATGCTGAATCGAAATGGACTGTTCCCTATTCTCTGGGAAATGCCGTCATGCCAGGAACGCTGGAATGTTTGGTAGAATCTGAGTCCAGGATGCATTTTGTGATTCTGTTGCTTTTTGGATAGCGGGTGCTGATTCTTTGCCATTTCACACAACCTCCCTGCTTTGTCAGTATCTTCCATGTCCTGGAGTCCTTGCTTTCCTGGCTTCTAGTCCTATGCTTTTCCCCCCCTCCCAAGTCCTCTTCTCCCAGTTGGAGGAAGGAAGATGGGAGGAGGAGGAGGCAGCACTGCTGCACCTAGCATATATTGTCTATGTGTACTGTGCCTGCCTCCTCCTTACATCAGTGTACCAAATGTACCTACTGAAGGGCATTCCTGAAGAGAAACAAATGAATGTGGCAAAAACCTGGTAAACTTCCACATTGCAGAGGGAAGGTGGTGAATTGGCTTTTTTTGCGGGTGGGAGACAAAAAACAGCATTTCAGCTCCATTTATAAATAAGCAAATGACCGGGGGGGGGGGGGACGACATGGAAAGGATTAAACACTCTTAGTGCTTTACGTATATAGCATCTGATACTTTCACTGGCCACCTCTTCTGGAAGCACTGCTTTCTGTTCGGCTTTGTCTCTCCAATATAGACATGACAGTACCTGCTGAGTTATGTAGCTGAATTGGCACCTCTTTGGGTTTATGTAATTGAAGAATAGGATTATGACAAAAGCAGCACAGGTTCACCCAGAATAAACAATGTGAGTGGAGATGCAAAGATTAATGCAGTTCAGTGGAAGCTGAGAACAGTAAGCTGTGTTTCTTTGGCGACTCCGTATGCACTTTCAGCTGCAAAATCATGGTGACTCATTATTCATTCTGTATCATCCCTGATCAGCAGGGCTTTTGTTCAGAAACTGGATATTTAGTTCTTTTGAGTATCAGTACCCCCAAATGCATTTCCACTTGATCCTTTGAGATGAGCTGTTTGGACTGAATTAAACAAAGATTGGGGGGAGAGAGAAAATATTTTTTCTTTCAGAAATAACAGAAATGAAATATAATATTGCTTATCCAGCTATTTAATTGCAAAATAATGTCTAAAAGTAGGGCAGCATCAACATACAGAAGTGACAGCAGGGTTCTTCAAAGCGCCAGGAATGATTTCAAAGAAATGTTGTTCAGCGATGTATTGCTTGGAGCAAGTGCAATCATTTAGTACATATAGAGCTTGCCCTTAAATGCCACTGACATTTACAAAATGTGAGAGGATAGAGAAATAGCAAATGCATCTAGTAGGGGTGGGAATTTCAGTTTCGGATAGGACTGTAATGGTCTGAAAATGGCTGTTTAGTTTTTAAAACCGAAATTACATTTTAATTTTGGTTCAGGCATTTAGTTGTTGTTTTTACATTGATTTCAATGATAGAAGTCAATGAGAAAAGATTTTTTCTTTAAAAATACCAATACAAAAAACCCCCCAAACACAACCACAATTTGGTCTGAAAATCATGAAGAAATGAAAGTGAAAAATCTGAAACCAAAATTCCCCCCTGGAGTCCCATCTCTAGTATCTAGCGTAGAGCTGGAGTGAGTAGCTAATTGTGCATCCCTGGGGTCCTGCCCAAGTTTCCAGATAACCCTGCAGGTACCCACACGATCAGCTTAAAGTTTATCAGGGGTAAATTTTGGAACTGTGTGCCTCAAGTACTTGCTTACGCAGGAGATGGGGATGTAACAGCCTCGGAGATGTAGGTGCTATGGGGTAGCATAGCGGCCTTGACAGTGGCCTTGGATTTTCTGAGTGGCCCATGGCCTAGGCCAGCTGGGTGGATGTGCAGACTGGCTGCATGCCTGTGCACTGTCCTTAATGCACAGCTCTCCTTCCCCTCCCTTAATATGCACAGTGAATCCATAGCTCCTGCCTTCCCCCCACCCTTTTTACATCAAATACAACCCCCCAACAGTAAGATACAAACTCGAACTAGAAAAAGATATTTTCAAAGTCTGCATGAAGTCCTTGCTAGAGAGAACTTCAGCATGTAAAAGAAAAATATAAATAAAAAGGTAACGTTGGTTTTAAATTTTGCCTCATTCCTCCACTGTGTCTTGATATTTCTTTGTCACTTATGCTATGATCCTGGCAGCCACTGCATTAGTGTTGTGTTTGCATGCTGTGCTGCCAGTGTTATACTGGTCATGGCATGGTCCCTTTGGTATTGCTATATTTGAGGTCCAGTCTGTTGCTGCATCTGCCTTCACCAGCATCTGGTGCTCACATTATATTAGTTATCCAGTTTGCTACTTTGGGGATTAGGGAATGAGGGCTGTGAGATAATTTAGCAGGAAATAATTCAGCACATGGTGGAGATGCACAGAAACTAGAGACTGGCCCAGTAATGTTTTCTCACCCAAAAACGTGTGTCTGGTCCCTTGGATGACCATTGACTGGAAGGAAGATTGTATGCTTACCACACAATCTGCATCTCTTGTTAATGAGAGATGCATGTTTGCAGCACCCAGGATCTGCATGTTTCAAATGTGTTTAATGCATAGCTGGACCTGTTTGCACATACCAGCAGGAGTACATGTTTGATGCTGAAACTAAACAGCTAGCATTATATTGAGTAATGCCATCAGCTGGAAGTGACTTTCTAGTGCTTCTGGATTAGTCTCTTTTGATTAGTCTCTCTTACCTGAAGAAATATCCCATGAGTAGCATCTCAGTGAACAGTAATGGAGTGGATACCTTTTATATCTCAAACAATCTCAACTTTTCCCCATTCTGTAGATTTTCACAGTTTCAAGGAACAACTAGTTGATGCATTTCAAGAGTAATCTTCGTACAGGGCTCTTTCCCTTTTCTTCAAATTGTCAGTAAAGCAACTGAGTGTCTCCTCACTCAAACAGATGTACACCAGATGGTTACTGATAGTTTCAAGATAATTGTGACCTAGAGTGATCAGTAGGATTGGCCTGCAGTTTTTTCCCTACATGTAATGTTTGTTCTATGTGATAGCCCTCCTTTTTGAGATGTAGAAGTATTTGGTTTATTTTATTAAGATTGTCTGAAATATACACCAATTTGGTGTGCAAAATGTCATTTAAGGGTAAAATCTTAATCTTATAAATCCAGTGCAGCCTACAACTGTATATGAGAGAGACGCGCACACACGCACACCAGAAGGAATGGCATGATATCAGTTGGGGAATGATCTTTATGGTGAATTTGTAAATATTTTTATCTAAAATGAGAGTCAAGGTGGTAGGGATGATAGAGAAATCAATACATTAATAGGATTTATGGCTTATAGAATAAAAAGCTGCGCCCATGATAGCTGAAAATGTCTTAATCCCAAGAATCTATTAAGCCTAACTCCTTCATGTGTATCTCTTGCATTGGCAGCTACCAATATGTGTGGACTTAGGAAAAATAAAAAAAAATTATGAAAACAACTCTCCAGAAAATGTAGTAAGCAAAATACTTGCTACCATATGTTATTTCCAAATCCAGTTTGAGGTATAATAGATATGCCCCTGGTTGAGCAATAGATCCAACTACTGCAATAACTGAATATGTTTAAAATAAGAAAATAACAATTTTTCTCTGCTTCTGACTTCAGAGCAAATAAATTACTTTGGCTTTATAGTTCACCACACTTCACAGTTTTAATAAGTAGATAAATGAGGCTACACGAGACAGGGAGGGGAGGCTACCACCTCTTGGGTAGTCTTACCCACCCTCCAGGCATCTGGGTTATGTGACGCAGTGCATTGTGTGCCCAGCAGCAGCCAGCTGTCTCTGCCCTGGGGAGGAACAAACAGCTGCCTGCTACATAATGCGTCCTGAGTTATAAAAATTCTGTGGACGCGTCCCGGAGGAGCCTTAACCCATATGGGGTAAGGCTTCCCAGGGCAGAGCAACCTTCTGCCCACCACACGGTGAGCCCCATGGCAGGGGCTGTGAGTGATGGTGCCTGTTGCACGTGGCCACATCATTTCCGAGGGTGGGCTCTCAGTCTGGCCAGGCTGGGGGGGGGGGGGAGAGCCCAGATGAGTGCATGCACGCCCCTCTTGTCACCCTGGCAAGCAGCTGATCTGGGGAGGAGGGGCCCAGAGGAGCACGTGCATGTGCTTCTCTGGGGCCCTCCTCCCTGGGTCAGCTGTTAGATGGATGTTGGGAAGGGAGATTCAATGAGTTTGCCTATAGATGGAGTGTAAAGCAAGAAAAGGACCAAAGACACGGCCCTAGGTAAGTTAGGTGGAAGAAGTACCAACAAGAGAAACAATGAAGGAGAAGCAACAAGAGAACCAGTTGAAAATGGCCCCATAAACTGTGGCAGTGAAGTAGATGAAGGAAGAGGTTGTCGTCAATGTCAAAGGCAGCAGAGAGAACAAGCCAGATGAGAATAAAAGAGAGACTCTTATACTTGGCTATGATAGTCATTTTCGATCTTGGCAAGCTCAGTCTTAACTAAGTGGAGAATACAGAAGCCAGATTGAAGGGGGTTGAGGGAGGGATTTGAAGAGAGGAAGTCAAGAAAGCAGGTGTAACAGCTCGTTCCAAGCTTGGAAATGAAAGGGAGGCGTGAGACAGGGTGATAGTTGGAGGGAGTGGGCTTTTTAAGGATAGGGGAACAGTGGCATGCTTGAAAGCAGTGAGGAAGGAGCCAGTTGTGTATGGGGGAGGGAGGGCTTAGCCCTGGCAATTATATTCAAAGAGAGGCTGAGTCCCAGGAAATCTTCCCAGTAGGAGTGTGCACCCCAAAATGGGAGAGACCAAGAAAAAAGAGTGAGGTTTGGCTTTCCCAAAAGCCAAACCTCACTCACTCTGAACTGTGGTTTATTTGGCTCTGATCAGCAACTTTCCTGCCTCCTCCCCCACCCAGGATGATAGATAATTATTTATAATCAACATATAGATTAAATCACACAAAATCCTGATTTTTATTCAATTGTAGAGGAAGGGTAATCCAGTAATTGGGTCACTAGCTGAAGACTAGGGTTCAGTTCCCTGCTCTGACAAGCTCTGGGGCAGGAGGCATGGTTTTACAAGGGGAGGGCAGGTGGAGGGGTTAGAGGAGGTCAACAAGAGAAGTTGTGACATGGGGAAAGAGGAAGGACGGACATGTCAGAGACAGGGGTGAGAAGTGATGTCAAGGCAGAGGTCAGATTGGATCATTTTTGCACAGGATCACTCCACTCTCCCTTCCATCCCCACTACACCTTTTTAGTTCCCCTTGTTCTGTGGCTGCAGGACCAATGCGTTCTTTCTTGAGGGTTTCCTCACATGTTCTGCCTACACAAGTCCTTAACGCTGCTCGATACTAAAATGTAACTTTTAAAAAAAAAAGTTTATCTGAAATTTATCAATTTCTGCTTGTATTATACTAACCGGGCATTCAAAAATCTTTGTACCTCTCTAGGTTTGGGACATTGGAGGGCAGCCAAGATTTCGAAGCATGTGGGAGCGCTATTGCAGAGGAGTCAATGCAGTTGTGTAAGCTTCCTTGTGTATTCCCTTTAAAATAAGTTTAATTCTTCCAAACATGGATTGATTTATTTTTTTCTACAGTGGTCTCTACCCGAACATTGGTTTACGTATTTGTCTGTCTGCCTTCCATGATAGCTGGGTATTTGACATGATAGACAATATTAGAACCTTTCCAAAGAATACCACTAGTCTAAAAATATGGAAGACTTCTTTAAGAGGCTGCTCAGCATTTATAATTATGTGGTCTAAAAGAATAATTCATAAGTCTAGAACTAGTAGTTGTTGTTTTATTTTTTTAAATAACAAAACAGGGCACTGACCGTACCTTTCTGCTAAAAGTGAGATGATTTACTTAACTCTCTTTCTTGCTCACTTGCACAGATAGTGTGATTGAGGCTGTCTTTACACGGACAGGGATGGTGGATGGGGTGTGTGTGGTTTGCTGTGGTGGGTGTGTGCCAGTTTACATGGACGCACACCCACAGAGCATCGTCCGTTCTGTAGGAGGGCTCTGTAGGTGGAGGTGGGTGTTGGTGGGTGTGCAGCGGGAGCTCGCACGCACAAACACCTGCCGCCCATGGTGTTTACATGGGCTCACATCTGCCAAACACCCATCCCCCCACCCACCAGCGGCCGTATACACGGACTGCCCCCCCCCCCCCGCTGCACACCCACCTGAACACCAAGCGGGGAGGGGGGGCGTCTGTATAAAAACGACCTTAGTAGGGTTGGAAGGAATCTCTCCTCCATAGTGTTTGGGAATGGATGCCAAAGCATTGCAATGATAGAACAGGAACTGCTCCTTGTGCAATGCATTTCAGTCAATACAAAATCTCTCATGAACTTTAAGGACTTGTTCAGGCCTTAAAAGAAAAACAATTGTTGTCTAGTCTAACATTATTCCCTACACGTTAACTTTCGTAGAGATTCCCCCCATCTGTTTCATGTTTTTTTTAGCAGATGTACACATCTATTTACCCAGTCCCATATGGTGTTTCCTTGTTCAAGTGGTGTATAATACTGAACACCTGCTATTTCAGATGTTTAATACAAAAACTAAAATAAAATGGAAAAGAATGCTTTTTAGATCTGAAAAAAAAATTAAATAAGACAATCCAGATTCAGCAATCTTTGTGATAATTTACTTTTTGACTGAAAATTATCTTAGTGCACAGAGAAATCCACCTTCTCTAAGGACAGCGTCCAATCCAACCCAACATCAAAAAGGAGAAGAGGGAAGGATAAACCACCCACAATGACAGACATTTATTGCTACAACAATATACAATTTATCATGCAAATGCTAAAATAAATCAAACAATGATGATCCAAATATTATGCAATATTTAAAACATATATAATTGTGATCAAGGGATCACTCAAACCATCAAGAAAAACAACGAACCAATACTGGCTCACAGTATAATGAATCAAGCAAGCCCAGATGCCTTTCGTGGGGTGATCCCCTTTATCAATGTGTAACTGATGGCAGGTCACATATATAAAAAAAAGGCAAATGCTGGCTGTAAGACACAACAGAAGAAAGGGGGAGAAACAAAATCGCTACCTTCAAAATTAAGAGTATCTCCAAATGAATCCCAATTCCTTAAGCTCAGTAAGTAGAAAACAAAGAGTATACATAAAACCAATTCTTACCATTTCCAGCAGTTAGTCTAAATTCTCTTGTCTCATATGGAGAGAGAAATTCTTGGTTAACCTATTTTTTAGTGCTGGAGGCAAAGAAAAAATCAAACAGTCATATAATAACTTATTCAATGTAGCAAACAGCCTCCCCACATCTCAAAACTACCCCTTCTCCCCCACATTCTACAGGGAGCACATACCTTACACAATGAACATGGAGAAAAGGTTCATAGAGTGCTAAATGCAGAGCTCTGGTGATATCTGCTATCCAAAGCTCTAATAAAACCTCTCATAGTCTTAGTTAGTATCCACCTGGAACATGTACCTACAGGTGTTGCCCATGATGAAACCAATCCAGATTCTTAATGAGTTCTTACCATTCTTTGCAGTTTCCATGGTCATTCAGAATGAGGGCAATGCAACTTCCTAATAAATTCTAAACAATTCCCACTGGTTGCCAAGAAACAGTATATACTTCCACAAGTACCTGGCTGTACTCTCAGGTCTCAATCAGAAAATTCTGTCCTTTATCCTGATTGAATATAATTGGCCTCTCCTCTTCAGTGCAATCAGCCAAACAAATCTTCATCCACAATAACTGTCCATGACTGTCCATTGAAACAAAGGGCAAACATGTCTAAAGCATACATTATTCTATTGACACAATCAAAAAGCACCATCCTTATATACAATGGATACATTATTGACTTCCATAATTTCCAACCATTACACAAGGATACTCAAAAGACACCAGGCTGCAATGAGAGATTAGAAAAAACAGACCATTTATTCTCTTCATTCAGCCCATCTGGTATTAAAGTTTCCTTTTCCCAGAACCCAGAGTCTACATTTAATTCTGATATTTCTTTTTCTTAACTAAAGCTCCAGTCCTTAGACTGCTGTGTTGGTACAAGGCCTATTTGCTTTAAGGGGGCTTACACCAACACTTTGAGGACTGGAACCTATATACTTTGTGTGAAATGTTTTTAAAATGTTGTGCTTAATATAGGGTGAGTGTGGAGGCATCTGACAGATCAAATATCTTTAAAAGATGTAATGTACAGGTAACATTTCCCGCATTTTAGATACATGGTGGATGCAGCAGACTTGGAGAAAGTAGAAGCTTCAAAAAATGAACTACACAACTTGATAGAAAAGCCTCAGTTACATGGAATTCCGGTAAGTGTTTTTTTTGTGTGTGTGTTTACATAATTCTTTTTAACATGTGCATCTAAGCTCTATAGCTTGAGTCTAGGATTTTCAAATTAGACTAAGAGTTGAGTGCTTCAGTCCAATTGGGCATCTTCACATGGACAGCTGCCTCTCCTTGCCCCCAGGTGCAAAGGCGGCCCACTAGATGTGCAGGTGGAGCAGAGCTGAGGCAGGCTGTCCCTGCTCTGGGGCAGCCCCACCAGCGGGGGCGGGGGGTGTGGGGGAGGAGCAGACATCCAGGAGCACTGCCAGTGGAGCAGGCAGCCCAACCCTGGGGCACCAGCCAGAGGCAGAACTACTGTCTGTCTGCTTGACAGATGGCTTCTGCAGCCCTACCCTTGACTGGGGGTTGCCCTGGGAACACCATAGAGTTGCAGGCAATCCACCCACAACTATGGTGTGGGGAAGAGGGGCAGTGTGTGTACAGGCTGCGGAAGCTGCTGAGTCCATTTAAAATGGACTCCGGCAGGGCTGCAAGCGGGCAGACATGAAGGTGCACCCCCTTACTTACTCTGGGGGTGAATACCCCTGCATCTGTGTGAAAACACCCATTGAAACTCCCATAGACACTTATGAAAATCCCAGAATAGATGGGACACAGTGCTGTTGCACTCAGTGTTTATCTTGTGAGTGACTGGGAGTGACCTTCTTGTGAGTGACCTTCTCACAAGGCTCTGCGTTTTATCGCATGAGGATCGTGTGTGTGCAGGTCCTGCCCCACCTCCTGCCTTGACTCTTTTCCACCTGCACATCTAGTGGGCCACCTTTGCACCTGGGGGCAAGAAGGGGCAGCTGTCCATGTGAAGACACCCAATGGGACTGTAAAGGTCAATCAACGGATTTGGCATCAGACTGAGCCTACAATATGCACTTCATATACATCCTCATTCACAGGCCTCTATTTGGGCAAGGTTCGAACCATCAGGGTATTAACACATGGGAACTGTGTTCCGTGGACTGGAGTCCCCATGCTGCTGCCACCCCTGAGGGCAGCGTTGGCAGCCCTTCAAATGGGCAGCTCTCTGCCAGCAATTCATGAGCTTGTGCCAGCCAGCACAGATGGTACTAGCACACTCCCCTGCCCCAGGGACCGCCTGACACCTGGACAGCTGCTCCAGTGATCTCGTTCTCCCCAAGCGATCTGGGGACAGTTAGATCACTCCCACCCAGCTGTCAGGCAGCCACCGGGGACAGCACAATTGCTCACATTCCTCTCCCTCCACCTCCCACTGAGTGTCGAGGGAGTTGCTAGCACTAGCTCTGATGGAAAGGGGGGGGGGGCTGACTGACTCCCCTTTTCATCGGAGCCAGCGCTAGTGTATTCATCTCAACTGACAGCTGGCTGGGAGACGGGAGCACAAATTGTGCTCCTGGGGACTTATGAGTTCCCCTCTCCCAGCTGCCTGTCAGCTGAGAGGGGCACGCTAGCCATGGCTCTAGGGTGCTGGTGGATCCAGGGCTGTGGGGGAGCCTAACAAATGAGACCTGGACCCATGGGCATCTATTGCCCCATCTTGGACCAGGTTATCCTGCACGGCGTGCTCCCCCCTTCCCAGGGATGATGTTTTGTGGCACTGCCCCAGGGCAAACATCTGGCAGCCACAGGCAGGTAAATCTGGGGCAATAGGGGGGCCAATGGGGGCAATATCTTGGGTGACTACACTCATCATTGCCTCTATTTGGGCAAGCTTTGAACTGGTGCTGTAGAGGTGTTAGTGGTAATATCATATGATGTATGAGACTTGCCTTTATAAAAGTTGGTGTTAATCAAACTTCAAATACTCCCCCAGATCCAAAAATCACAGAAAACTTAGTATTTGCTTCCAAGCCAAAATTTTAGTGAAAACTTTGTGTACTAACAGTTTCTTCCTGCCTTATATTGCTTTGCTCATTTGATCTACTTTGCCCCCTTTATGCTGATAGGTATCTAAGAAATTTTAGCTGGCTCACCCTTACAATCATTTTCAAATTGCAATAGCAAGTCATCTTATTGAAAGTAATTAATATTGGAACTTTTTTATTTATTAGTTCCTTGGCGAGTTAGATTTAAATAGACTTTTTAAAAAAAAACAAAACTTGAGAAGTCATGAATTTGAATGAGTTAGAGCTCCATGGAAACTGTGAAGCAATTGTGACACACACAACAATGCGGCCATGATTTTGAAAACCTTCTCTTAACTTATCCTTGATAAGAGATGCAAATGCATAAAAACAGTGCAGAGTTGATAGTAACCTATTTTAAAGAGGGAGTAAGATTTTTGGGTGCCAAACCTATGAAACAAATGGGGACTGATTTTTAAGGAGGGATTTGTTGAAGACTTCCTGAAAATTAGAATCCTATTAAATGTGTCTCCATTGAGGCAGCCAAGTTCAGATACAAATATATAGGTATAAAAGCAAATAAAAAAGAAAGAGATAATAAATGTGTTAAGATAATAAATGTGATAATAAATGACTTAAGAATTATTTCTCTTAGGTGCTAGTCCTAGGAAATAAACGAGACCTTCCTGGTGCACTGGATGAAAAGCAACTAATTGAGAAATTGTAAGTAGTTGCTTAAAGTAATAGTTGAAAAATTTTTTATATATAAAAGCCCAATCATTTGTAATATACTGTGTAACTAGCCATGACAGGCTTATTTTGTGTTCTCGAATATTCCACTTTTGGCTGTAGTGGTATCTAAAAGAATAATCTGATTTTGATGATTGAGCAAAGCAATTTTAAATCTTTTTAGTGTTGATTCAGAGTCGGTTTTCCCAACACTGAACATGCAACTTGTGTAAAGAATAGCATTCCCTCTAATACTGCCAGAGTGCATTGTGATGACAGCTTTTTACGTCGGACTGAAAAGACATTTGGAACCATTATCCATGAATTTAAATAACTCAAACATTTTGACATACAATCAAAGCACATGCCTTTGAATTACTTCAGGGAAACTTTCCTAAATAAATACATTGCTTAAGGTAATCTTAGGTTGTAGAAAAAGGTCCAAATAGGGCAGTAATTTTGCTTACTAAATCTATACATTTATGGTGCATGATTCACATTAGTGGACTGAGGTACTTTTGGGAAACATTCCTCACGATACAGATTCTTTTATGGGGGGCGGGCAGCATGTCTGTGTCTACTGAACTGTTTAGGATGAAACTTTAGCTCCTTTAAAGTGAATAGCAAAGCACTCAGTGGGACTGATCCCATGCCCTGTGCAAGCCGCGTGCAAATCGCACACAAGTCCATTACAGGGACATTGTGCCATGCGGGACCAGCACAGGACCTGCACACATCCCACATGGATCCCATTTGCCAGGGGTTTATGATAGTGGCCAATGTCTATAGATCAGTCAGGACTTTACCCTAAAAGCACAATTTCCCCCCGCCACCCAAGTGAATGGGACTGGGGACTCGCAATGGGGCTAAGTGGTAAACCGTTGGAGCATGACACAGTTAATCTTAATACAGCAATCTCTGTGTGATTATCTGTGTCAATACTTGGGTCAGGCTGTGACAGTGCTGGAGGATACTATAGTATGGTCAGGGCTAGGAGGTCTGAGTCAGAAAAGAACCAGAGGGTGAGCTAGGGTCATGGACAGTAAACTTAATGCTCAGTTGGAGCCAGGAATTACCAGCCGAAATGCTACGCAAAAATTGGCAATCAAGTAGTTCAAGATGAGCAGGCCCGAGGCAAAACAAGGCACAGGTACACACTATAGTCCAAATAAATACTGCATTGTTTGGGTACTTCATATAACCCTTATTTCCACAGGCAGCCAATGGAGGCCTGGAGTCAACTGTGGAATAGTCTGATACCACTAGTGCGGAGCTACTACTTAGGGGGCACAGTGGATAAAGTAGAGTTGAAGTGAATAGGCATTTTTTTATTTGCTGGCATTATTATTATTATTAATAATAATAATTAATTAATGAATTTATATTGCTGCAGCAATGTATCTGGTGTTGTACAAATCAGTTATAAGATTGGCCCCTACCCCAAGGAGCTTACAATCTAAGACAGACAAGACTGACAAGAGAGGTGAGCATAGGGAGAGATAAGAATACATTCATGAAGTTGAGAAGTTGTAGGTGCACATGGAGATGAGGAGCTAGGGAAAGCCTGGCGGAAGAGGAATGTTTTCAGGAGGGATTTGAAGGTTGGGAGGGAGGGAACAGAATGGATGTATTCAGTGAGGGAGTTCCAGGCATTTTATTTATTTATATTTATTTTATTATATTTGTATGCCGCCCCCCCATGCCCACGGCATCTTGGGGTGGCTTCCAACAATATAAAACAATTATTAAAACATAAAATCCACAATATCATCATTAAAACAATTTTAAAACACCCCCCTACAAAAATTCAACCCACCCTCTGCTCCCCACCTCTGAAGGCCTGGGAGAACAGCCATATCTTACAGGGCCAATGGAAGGCCATTAGACTCAGGGCCAGCCGTGCGTCCTCTGAGAGGGAGTTCCACAACCGGGGCCCAACCACCGAGAACACCCTCTCCATTGTAGCCTCCCGCTTTACGCGGGGGACCTCCAAGAGGGTGCCCCCGGTGGACCGAAGAGTCCGTCCTGAGTTGCGGAGGGTGAGGCAATCCCTGAGGTATCCAAGTCCAAGACTGTACGGGGCCTTATAGATCAGAGTCAAAACCTTGGATCTCACTCGGTACGTTACTGGCAGCCAGTGCAGCGCACAGAGCACCGGTGTTATGTGTTTTCGTTGGCCCGTCCCTGTTAGGAGACAGGCCGCTGCATTCTGCACTAGCTGCAACCTCCGAGCCAGCGTCAAGGGAAGCAGCACGTAGAGTGCGTTACAGTAGTCCAGCCTCGAGGTGATGAAGGCATGGATCAAAGTGGCCACGTCGGGTCTGGAGATGTACGGGCGCAGCCTCCACACCAGATACAGCTGGCGGAACGCTGCCTTCGCCACCATATCCACCTGCTGATCTAGACGGAGACCCGTGCCCAATAACACCCCCAGACTCTGAACCTGCTGGGCCACGGAGGGGTGCACCCCCTCCACAAGAGGGGGCAACACCTCCCCCGCTCGGCCAACCACCATCACCTCCATCTTATCGGGATTAAGCTTCAGTCTGCTCTGCCATAACCACCTCGCCACTGCCTCCAAACACTGAGATAGCACGGAGATGGCAGGGCCTGGGTTGGCTGAAAAAGAGAGGTAGAGCTGGGTGTCATCAGCATATTGATGGCAACGCACACCAAACCCTCTCACTATCTCCCCCAAGTGCTGCATATATATATTAAACAGTAAAGGAGACAGGATTGAACCTTGCAGAACGCCATAGTCCAGGACTCGTGGGCTAGATGTTTCTGCCCCCAGGACAACCCACTGGGTCCTCCCCGAGAGGAGTGACTGGAACCACTGTAGGGTGGTCCCACCCAGACCCCCCAGGTCACGCAGCCGTCTCAGCAACAGCCCATGGTCCACTGTATCAAATGCGGCCAAGGGATCTAGCAGGACCAGTAGTGTCGAACGTCCTATATCCAGGGCCCCGAGGGAAACGCGGGTCTGCAATTCGCAGATTTCCCACGGAATTCCCCTCCCCCCGCGGAATTTCCTGCCCCGCTTACCCCAGCACAGAATTTCTAGCCTGCGCTGCGGGGACGTGGGGCAGGAGATTTCACGGGGGAAGGGGAATGAACAAACCCTCGGGGCTTCCCCTCCC
This sequence comes from Sphenodon punctatus, assembly GCA_003113815.1. Classification (NCBI taxonomy): domain Eukaryota; kingdom Metazoa; phylum Chordata; class Lepidosauria; order Sphenodontia; family Sphenodontidae; genus Sphenodon; species Sphenodon punctatus. The sequence goes on from QEPC01011755.1 coordinate 269,869, forward strand.
CAGCCTCCCCAGTTGCCAGGGCTTGCCTCCCCCCCGTTTAGATACTTAATTAACGTACCAGTGATGGCAGCAACAGCTGCTCTGTCCAGCGCGCTCGTATTTCCTGGCCCCTCCCGACGGGGCCTCTCAGGGCGACGCAGCCGGATGATGTCATCCGGCTGCGTCGCCCTGAGAGACCCCGTCGGGAGGGGCCAGGAAGTACGAGCGCGCTGGACGGAGCAGCTACTGCTGCTATCACTGGTAAGGCAATTCCTTTTCTAAAAAGGGAGGGGGGAGTCAAGCAAGCCCCGGCAGCTGGGGAGGGGAAACCCCGGCAGCTGGGAAGCCCTGAAGGTTTGACCGGGGAGGAGGCAAGCCAAGCCCCCCCCCCCGCATGGTAAATCGCGCCGAGGCGCAGAATTGGGCCCTGACTCCCGCGGAATTTTTAAAAAAATTCCGCAGAAGAATCGGGGCCCTGCCTATATCCATCTCCCAGTGGAGATCGTCCACCAAGGCCACCAATGCTGTCTCCGTACCATGGCCGGGCCGAAACCCTGATTGAAAGGGGTCGAGAAAACCGATGCTGTCTAGGTGAGCCTGGAGCTGCAAGGCCACCACCCGTTCAATAACCTTCCCCAAAAAGGGAAGGTTAGAGACGGGTTGGTAGCTGGCGAGTGTGTCCACATCCAAAGATGGCTTCTTCAGCAAGGGGTGCACCACGGCCTCCTTGAGACCGGGAGGCAAACTCCCCTGCCGAAGGGATGCGTTGACAACCCCCGCCAGCACCGGCCCCAGTATCTCCCTGGAGGCTTTCACCAACCAGGACGGGCAAGGATCTAGTTCACAACTAGGATCCCTAACCGACCCTAGGATCTCCACAGCATCGGCTGGTGTCACTTCCTGAAACTTATCCCGCAAAGATGGACCAGACGGCACCTCCATCACCACACGCTCAATTCCTACTGTCTCTAATCCAGTGTCGAAGTTACTCTGGATCCAAGCAATTTTTGTCTGCAAGTAGATGGCAAACTCCTCACAGCGGGCCTGGGACAAGTCCCCGTCCAGGCAGAGGGAGGCCAGACTGACCAGCCCCCGCACCACCCGGAACAGCTCCGCTGGATGTGGCTTTGCAGATGCTATGAAGGTGACAAAGAAATCCTTCTTTGCCATCCTCTCAGCCTCAACGTAGAACCGCAAATGGGTCCTACGGAAAAGTCTGTCGGATTCAGAGTGAGTCCGACACCAGCATCGCTCTAGTCCTGCCTTCCTACTTCATACCTCGCAGCCCCTCAGTAAACAAAGGGGCCCTGCGAAGTTGGGATAGGGGCAGGGGACATCTCGGCACCACCCTGTCAATGATCTCTCCAAACAAGTTGTTCCAAGCCTGGACGAGTTCATCAACAGAGCGGCTGGCCGGGTCCAGGGTTAACTCCCCCAAGGCCTCCTGGAGCTGTTGAGATTCCATCAGCCTTAGAGGGTGGACCATCCTAACTGGTACCTTCCCCTTCTGAGGGTGACACACTAAGAGACCGGTCATAAGGCAGTAATGATCCGTCCATGACAAGGGCATAGGTGTTACGTCCCCCACTACCGGATCACCCGCCTCAAGGCCAGAGCAGCACACCATGTCAAGGGTATGCCCCCCCACATGAGTCGGGGAACTAACAACTTGGGACAAATCCATGGTTGCCATGGCAGCCATGAATTCTCGCTCCGCCCCCACAAGGCCGGTGTCGGCATGGGCATTGAAGTTCCCCAGGACCAAAGTCCTAGAGGAGTCCAGTGCCACCACTGAGACCAGCTCCACTAGAGTAGAGAGGGATGCTGCTGGGAAGGAAGGGGCCTGGTACACCAGCAGCACCCCCAAATTGCTCCCAGCCAAATCAAACACCACATGGAGGGTGGTGGAACTGGATACCTCCTAATTGACCATGTCCCTTTAAAATTCATAGCTACGCCACCTCCCCGGTGGCATTGCGGGGGAGAGGGAGCAGGAAGTGAGAAGAGGCCAATACATTTTGAGCAGCAAGGTTGTCACAAGCAGGCGAGGGTGGTGGTGGTGGAGGAGCAAAGCTCCCAGGTGGGAAAATGCAGAGAGATAGCGGGGAGCTTGTACTGAATATGTTCAGGCAAAGGGAGGTCAGTGTAGGGTGGGAAAAGCAGCTGGACATGGTCAAAGCAATGGACAAGGTGGATGACCTTGACAGCAGAGCATTGAATGGAAGTGAGAGGGGTGAGGTGAGAACAAGGGAGACCAGTAATGAAATTGCAGGAGTCCAGGCGAGAGATGACTACAGCATGAAGTAGGATTTTGGCAGTGGAAGCATTAAGGAAAGGTCAGATTTTAAAAATTATTATTTATATATTACAGGCAATGTACCTGGTGTTTTATAGTAATCCATTATAGACAGGTATATAGTCCAGTGGGCTTACTGTTTGAGACGAGGGAGGGGAGACAAAGGGAAGGGGAACAGAAAGAAAGCCAGAAATACATCCACAAAGTTTCAGGTGCACATGCCAGCTTATGGGAGAGGAGAAGAGGAACCCAAAAGAAAAGCAGGAAGAAGACTAAGGGGATGAAGAGCCAGGGAAAGCTGGATGGAAGAGGTAGACGTTCAGGAGATATTTGAAGGTTGGGAGGGTAGTAGCAGAATAGGCATGGGGGGCAGCAAGGGAGAAGAGGTGGACACATTTTGAGGGCCAAGGGAGTCATGAACAGGCGAGGGAGGTATCGGAGAAGGAGCAGAAGCCATGGACAGGACTGTGGCAGGAATTTTTGCAATATTATGGAGAGCAAAGTGACCGGACTTGGCAATAGCCTGGATCGGAGGTGTGAAGGAGAGTGAGGGGCTGAAGATGAATCCCAGGCTACGTGCCCAAAGGATAGGCTGGATGAGGACACCCTAAACAGGAAGTGGGAGGGGAATGTTCTGGGGGAAAGAGGAGGACCTCATTCTTTGACATATCTGCTTGGATGTCTCACTGCCAACTCAAGATTAATATGGCCAAAAGACTGTCTACTACGATAGGAGACTGGATTAGAGGAGGAGAGCACGGGTGGAGAGAGAGTTGGGTGTCGTCAGCATACAGGTGATACTGGAGGTCATGAGATTCAATGAGTTTGCCCAGAGATAATGTAAAGGGAGAAGAGACAAGGGCCCAGGATAGAGCCTTGGGGAACTCCCACAGAGAGAGTGAATAATGCAGAGGTACCAGCAAGGAAGATCTGGGTGCTTTTAGACAAGCACCTTCTCACCCACTACTCAGCCACCCAGTGTTCATGTTGCAAGGCTGCAGTGGTGCCCTATGGGTGCCCTGCAACATGTATAATGACTGGGAGGTGGCTGGGTTGTGGGTGGGGAGTTGCTTGTCTAAAAGCACCCATTGAAGGAGCGGTTTGAGAGATACAAAAGAGAGTCAAAAAACGTGCCCCAGAAACCAAGGAAGCAAAGCGAATTAAGGAGGCAGCCATGGTCAACAGTGTAATGGCAAGAGAGAGATCAAGTAGGACAAGAACGCGTAGGCAGCTTGTTCCAGGGCAATTATAGGGCAATAGTTGGAGAGGTCAAGAGTGTCCTTATTCAGATATAATATCCATACTAATTATATCTGCACCTGAACAGAATGTTTACATATCCACTTAACTCTGTATTTTGTTTTGGACACTCATATTTTTTCTAGTTATTTCAGTTCGTTTATTCAGTTGTTCAACTGTGAATATCCAAACTGAAATGACTAGGAAAACAGTAAAAGCCTACCTGGAAAATCGAATGAATATTTTACTGAAACAGGAGCAAGTAGTGGCTTCTTGTTATATCCATTCCATTGGACTCAATTTGAAGCAGGCAAAATAATTGAATATGATATTTGCTGAAGATACTTATTTCAGCTCTAGGGCAGAGTACTGGTCTGTACTACTTGCAACCTGAGTTTGAGACTCCCAGGACTTTAAAATCTGAACCTATTAACAGTGGTCTCTTCTTTGTGTTGTTAAAATGCAGTAACACTAAGTAAAACTTTGATTTAATCATCAGGATATTCTGCCTCTCTCTCGAACTGCCAGGTGGTGGTCACATTTTTTTTTTTAAAAGGTAAAAACACATTTTTTCTTATTGGGTGATGTAACAATTTCACTATGAAAAATTCAGGTTTATCACATTAGTGAAAATAAATTTATAATGTATATTAAGCAAAGTTACTGCTTTCTTGGACCTTTTTCCTACAAAATGAAATATCCCTAAGCAATGTATGTATTTAAGAACATTTCACTGAAGTAATCCAAAGTCATGTGCTCTGGTTCAATGCCAAAAAATTGAGTTATTTAAATTCATGAACAATAGTTTCAAATAGTTCTATTGCCAGGTGGTATTTTCTGTTTCAGGTGATACTTCAAGTGAGCAAAAGTAGCCTAAAGAATTTAGGCAATCATCTTAGTTGTAATACACAACATCTGGAGAAAATAGATATTGGTGGAAAGGGTATTCCTATTAAGGTGGAAAGGGTATTTCAAATTTCACGTTTTATTCTCTCTAATGGTAGTCCAATTCAAGCTTGCTGGATATGTGTTCTCCTTTTTTGTTTGTTGGTCAAAGAAAAGAGGTGATACTGCATGAGCCTGATCCAAAAGCTCATAGAAATCCTCGTAGAGACTTTTATTGCCTTACAAAAATGTTGGTTTCAGGCCCTGTCGGATTCACAGTAGGCATTTTTATGAATTTACTGATCTTTGAACAATGAGACTAACTTGTGTTCAAATGCATTTTTGTAAACACCAGAAGAAGGGGAGCTCCCATTAATTCATGGTTTGTTATTCTAAAGTATAGCATTTTAAGACTTCAGAACCAACCATTTTCTTGTGAATGACCTCTCTAAGGAGTGATTTAGCTGCTGGTGGTATATCTGAACACTTTTGTTCACTCAGACTTCGTTCACATGCTATGCCATTGCTTAGTAAACGAAAAATCCTATCCCCACCCACCCCCCTTCATTTTAGTTCTTAGTTCTAAGTAAGAACTACTTAGTAAGTAGTTCTTTGTAAATTGCTTGGAGCAGAGATGGTCTATCTCTATAACTGAACAGGGCCTAGCATTAAGGGGCCTTGGTCTTGATTAGATATCTATATGCTTTTGTAACACCTGTAGTGGCACCTTTGAAGACGAGGCATTGTTTACAAATATTGTTAAGAAATAGCAACTCAGCCTTATGGGGGGCTATTTCTACCTTTTTCTATTAACTGTCTTTACTAGACATTTTATGGAATGGGTTTGTCAGCTCTCAATGGTTTGGGTTTTTTGTTTGTTTTAAATGCTCTTGGTATCAGCCAGAGTGGACTTCTAAATTTGCACATAAGAGGTTAGACTGAGCATTTGCATACAAAAAAATAAAACATAATTTAGAAAACTGTCTGGAAAATGCTTTGGTCAGGTTTTACAGGGTAATGAAAGCTACTTAATGGTATTTCCTTTCTATAGAAACCTTTCGGCTATTCAAGACAGAGAAATTTGCTGCTATTCTATTTCCTGCAAGGAGAAGGATAACATAGGTAAGCATGTTTTTCTAACAGATACACAGCAGCTCACCGCTTTTAAAGAAACATAAATGATTTAGACATCCAATTCAGTTTACAAATGTACACTTAACATGAGTTGCATAGCCAGTTTTGACTCTTCTACCCTATCCAGAAGCTGAACCAGAGCTGGGGAAATTTATTTATTTATTTTATTTTTCTACCTCACCCCCTCCTGCTCAAGAGCAGGAAAGAGAAGTAACCTCCTGCTTCCAGCAAACAAGGGCCCTTTTCAGAGGGGCTGCAGTGCGGGTGTGTGTGGGGGGGCAGCCGTTACCCAAACGCCTACCCACCTCTACCTATCTCCACACATGGAGCAACTTCCGCTGTTGTCGCCAGTTGCTTCATGCATGGACGGTGGGTGGAGATGGGTGGAGCGTGGAAACACACATGCACCCCCACCCACTGGCCGTGGCACTCACATGGCCATGCAGCAGATTTGTGTGGGCATTTGGGAGTCTCATGTGAAAAGGGCCAATGTCTTGCACCAACTCTGATATTTAATAGACAAAAATTGGAAACTCTCACAATGAACTCTGTTGAAGTTGATCACAGGGCACCCGTAAAAGCTCCAAAGCCTAGGTGATCTATAAAAGCCATGGCCTCCCAGTCCAACATCCAAAATACTTGATGTCCATAAGGGAGGTCCTCATGTTGGGATCGCCTACATACATTGTTTGTAAGTTGCCTCACAAATGGGGAAACTTTTTTCTGCCCTCAGCACTCTATTCTGTGTAGAACACCACCACGCAAACTGGTGCAACAATTTTATAGTTTATAGGATTCCTGGAGAGTCTTCTCCCTCCTCTCCTAGAGAGTATGCTCTGCCACCACAGAAGCCAGGCTCAGCACTAGGGCTGATGCGGCAGCAGCTTTTACCGCGCCGCGATTCCGTTCCGCCGTTTTGGAACTGCCCGCGCCACACCGCGACTTTTCTGTGGATATTCCGCTAAGTCCGCCGGAATTCTGCAAATCGCGGAATTGCGGAAAAATTGCAGAAAAATTGCGGAAATCGCGGAAAACTGCTATTCCGCTATTTTTTGGCGCTGGCGGAATTGCGGAAATAGCGAAAATGTCATGTTTCCACGATTCCACTAAGTTGCGGAATTAAATAAGCGGAGCCGCGGAATGAAAGCCTCTGCCATGCCGTTCCACTAATTGCGGAAACACTGTTTCCGCCGGAAATAGCTACCGCTGCGATATTCCGCTACAGCCCTACTCAGCACCACCATCTACAGCAACTTCCTCACACTGACACCCTTGGTACTATTGAAAGCACTTTATAAGCTTACTTAATGAGAAAAATACCAACCTTCTTCCTGAAGTGAGAGCCTGTAAACCTATGTTCTTCAAGTGGGGTTCAGTCAGCTCACACCTGTGGGTTCTGCACCTGTGCAGTCCAGCTTGGGAGCTTCTCCAAGCAGTTTGTTCTCTACATGCTTTGGCCCTTCTCTCATTAGTCCGTGGTTTTGGCGGGCTTCTGCCAGTAGTATATTAGGAGGGGTGCCGTGCAAGTTACCTCAGTTCCTTCCAACCACCGCAGTGTTCGGCAGCTGAAGGAAGGTTCTCCATTGCTTCAACGATTAGCAGTTTAAAAAACAAACAACTTTTCCTTCACTTATCTTACAACACCTTCTAGACTAACACTGTTTATTCTGCAGCCTGCAAGGCCTCTCCCAGACTTCACCTACTGACAGGCAGTTCAGTGCTTTTTATCTGGTTTCCCCTGAAGATCACACCATGTTTATCCTGCGCTAAATTTCATGGTGATACAAGCCTCATCTGAGCATCAACAGTATAAGTCTACAGAGACATCTTGATAAAGAAAAATCAACATTCTGAACAGGAAAACCTTTCCCTCAGCCACTATGATCTTGAGGGCTTCTGACTATGCTTCTACCATATCAGCCACCCAGCATCTTTTGTGGGACACTTTGGGGCAACTTCTGCAACACCTTCCACCTGAACACAAGAAGCGAGCAGAAGCTTTATGATCTGAAGTTTTATATCTTGGCTAATGGTCATCATCCACCTCGCAGACTCAGCAGCTAGAGCAATAACTAATGGCATTGTTATCAGACAACATGCGTGGCTTTGTTCCACCTCTCTGCCTTAAACCAGGACCAAAATAGAAAGCTTTTGATGAAATTGGGTTGTCCGCGACCAACACAGACAGTGTCCTAGCCAAGTTGAAAGACACAAAGAGCACAGCCTACACTTTGGGGGTGATATACAAAATGAAAAAAGATATACATCAACACCTACTTTCAGGTCAGCAAGGTACATACTGGGATACATTCAACAGTCTTGAAAATACTTCCCTGTCTCACTTCCACAGTTCCAAGCCGGACACCAGTACAGGCCCAGACAGCATCTGTGACAAGCTCAAAACTCCACTATACCACCTTGAAGCAGCGATCTCCTTTTACCTTTAGTGTCAAGAGCCTAGAACCATATTCCAAAACTCCTCTCTCATTTAGATTCTCTGTCCCAGCATACGGTCTCTTATAACTGCTGACCAAAGAGTTCCTGACACCATAAAGACAGGTTATATCATCCATTTCTATACCATCCCCCACCCTATCCCTTCTTAGGGACCCTTCTTACAAGACAATACTACAACAGTACAATACTACAACAGCCTTACCTTCCATGATAAGAGTCATTGGAGTTCAAATGGAGGGGTTTATTGTGGTTCCCAAAAAGGATGGTGGTTTTAGGACATTCCTATACTCAAACACTCAGTTTATCAAGTCTTTCAAATTCAGGATGGTAATATTGATCAAGATTCTCCCCTTTCTTTCTAAGAGGACATAGGTTCACATATGATGGGAAGCATTAACGTATTTTGTGTGAGCAGAGTGTATGTATGGGAATATGCATCCTGCAAGTCCAAAGCAGAAAACTATCAGCTTAAAGTTTTGTTTGTTTATTTATACTAAAATTTCTATCCCGCCCACTCCTGCATCTGGCAGCCCAGGGCGGCTTACAATAAAACAATCAACATAGCAATATAAAATCAATATCAATGAAAGGCCACAGAGCAAAAAAACCTAATCCCGTCCCAAACCCCCTTCCCATTACCGATCTCCCCCACCAAAAGCCTGGTGAAATAGATAGGTCTTACATTGGCTTCTGAAGGAGGGAAGATCCGAGGACAAACGGACCTCTACTGGGACGGAGTTCTACAGCTGCAGTGCTACAACCGAGAATACCCTCTCCATCACCCCCACGTTGTACACGGGGGACTTCAAGAAGGATGCCCCCGGTCGACCTCAAGAACCGATTCAGAACCTGTGGGTGAGGCGGTCCTGCAGATAGGCGGGGCCCAGTCTGTTTAGGACTTTATAGGTAAGAACCAACACCTTGAAATCAGGCCTGGAAGACTATAGGCAGCCAGTGCAGCAAACGAAGCACAGGTGTTGTATGCTCACAGCGCCCCACCCCCCATAAGGAGGTGGGCCGCTGCATTCTGCACCAGCTGCAGTCTCCAAACTGTCACCAAGGGTAGCCCCATGTAAATCGCATTACAATAGTCCAGTCTTGAGGTGATGAAGGCATGGACGATGGTGGTCAGGTCGGAGTCGGAAATATATGGCCGAAGCCGCCGTACCAGATGTAACTGGCAGCAGGGACTCCTCACCACAGCTGCCACCTGGACATCCAGGTAGAGCTGCGAATCAAAGAGCACCCCCAGACTATGAACCTGAGGAACCAGGGAGGGACAAACCCCATCAATGACAGGGGCCTCCCCACCCTCGGCCCTCCCCACCAGCATTTCATCAGGTTTCAGCTTCAGATGGCTCATCCTTGTCCAATCCTCCACAGCTGCCAAACATCAGGTAAGCAATGAGACTGCTGGGTCTGGGTCAGCTGAAAATGAGAGGTACTGTTGGGTGTCATCAGCATACTGATGAAACCGAACACCAAACCCCCTTATGACTTCACCCAAAGGCTGCATATACACGTTGAACAAGAGGGGACAGAATAGATCCTTGCAGGACACCATACATGAGATTCCGGGGAGATGACTAACAACCCCCCAGTACCACATGCTGAGTCCTTCTGGCCAGGAAAGAGCGGAACCATTCAAAAACTATTCCACCCACCCCAGCACGGTCCCGCAAGCGAGTCACCAGCATGTAATGGTCAATGGTATCAAATGCAGCCAACGGATCTAACAGGACCAAAAGGGTTGAACAACTCTGGTCTAAACCCATGGCAGAGGTTGTAGACCAAGGCCACAAGTGCAGTCTCCCAGCCAGACTGCAAGGGATCTAGAAAACTGACCCAATCCAAGCCACCACCCATTCAATAACCTTCCCTAAAAAGGGAAGGTTAGAGACCAGGCGATAGCTGGCAAGGGAGTCAACATCAAGAGATGGTTTCTTGAGCAATAGGTGTGCCAAGACCTCCTTGAGGCACCCAGGGACCCTGCCATTCCGAAGGGAGGCATTGACTACCCCAGCAAGCAATGGTCCCGATGTCTCCTGGCTGACCTTTTGAATTATCCACCACTCAAAGGGTACTCACCAAGTGCCTTTCACCAGTGACAGGTTACTTGAGGAAGTGAGTAGTATCTGTATTTTCATATCTCGATGACTGGCTGTTTATCTCCCACTCAAGTTGCCAGCTCCAAAAAGACATACAGTTTACTATGAATCTCCTTCAGCAATTAGGGCTTGTGATAAATTTTCAAAAATCTATTCTAACTCCTACTCAAAATATTTATGTTATAGGTGTGAACCTCAACTCTGCCAAGGGTGTTTCTTCCACTGGAAAGACTACACACCCTCCAAGCCCTAACTTCCACACTTGAAAGTCAACCTACACAAGCCATACACTTCTTCGTCCAGCTCCTGGACCATATGGCCTCCACTACCACCGTAGTCCGCCATGCCAGACTACAAATGAGGCCCCTCCAGCACTGGCTAGCTTGTAAAATATACTTTTATTGGTCTGCTGATGATCATACTAAGTGCCTCACTATACCCCCTCTATCCCCCATACTTTCACTTTGGTGGTGGACAACCGAGAACCATCTGCTACAAGGCATACCCTTTGCTCATCCTGTTCCAGAAGTTTTAGTCACCACAGATGCCTCCATGTTGGACTGGGAGGCCCATTGCAATGGTATGCAAATAAGTGGCATCTGGAACATATGGGAATACTCTCTTCACATCAGCGTCCTAGAGCTGAGGGCAATAAGGCTTGCAATGGAAGCGTTTCTACCACACCTCCAACAAAAAAATAGCTACAGACTATACCACTGATACCCCGAGACCTCTCTCCCAGTAATTAACAGGGGGCTAGCTTTCAGGCCTGTTTTTCATGGCTACACCACAGCCATGTGGTATATAAACAAGCAAGGTGGCACACGCTCTTCCTGCTTCTGCCAAGAAACTATAAAGCTTTGGAAGTGGTCTGCCCTCCACAACATTTATCCCGTGGCAATTAACTTAGCAGGCCAGTCAAATGTGCTTGCGGACAATCTCAGCAGAACACCCTCTCTACAGAATGAATTCGTACTTTACTCTAGTTACCCAAAACTTATTCAGCACATGGGGTCACCCTTTCATACATCTTTTTGAGGCACCACAAAATATACAGTGCCCTCCTTTTTGTAGCAGGGAAGGAAGAGAGAAGGGCTCCCTCAACGTTGCTGTCCTAATCCATTGGGGAAAGTCTGACGTATGTTTTGTCACTCTTTCCATTGATATCTTGAGTCCATTCAACTCAAAACAGAGCCACATGTATTCTTGTAGTGCCCGAGTGTTCAAAACAGCCGTGCTACACACAACTGGTGTCCATGTCCACGAAAAGCCTATGTCATCTGCAGATCCAGACCTCCTCTACCGACAGAGCGGCAAAGTCTCCACTTGAGCCTGCTGTCATTGCACGTAGCAGCCTGGCCTACACTAACGACTTACAATGCAAAATGGGAAAGGTTTATGGTCTGAACTTCTACACAGAGTCTTAACCCAAAAACAACAATAAAAAAACACCTGGTTACTTACCTGGTTCACCTCAGATCCAAAGGTCTTGGAGAATTCTCACTGAAAGTACACCTCACTGCAATTTCTGCCCATCATCCTCATGTGAATGGAAGTCCAGTGTTCTCCCACCCTATCCTAAAAATGTTTCTAAAAGGCATATTTATTTCTTCCCCTATCATTAGGGATCCGTGTCCTTGCGGGGACTTGAACCTGGTACTAGGCAGACTCATCCTACCTCCATTCAAACCATTGGCTACCTAGTTTGCTGCACCTGCTCATGCTTAAAGTATGCATGCTGATAGCATTAACATCAGCCCAGGGGGTATGGAGAACTCGCAGCCTTATCCATACTACCCTCTTTTCTCACCTGTCATAACAACAATGTTACTTTATGGCTGCCCCCTTCTTTCAAGCCAAAAGTAATGTTTCATATGTCTCAGGACATTACCAGAATTTTCTCCTACATCTCATACCAACAAGTGAGAATTGGCTCTGCATACAGTAGATGTTAAATGGCCACCTTCTTTCCACATTCACATGAAAAAACCCTTTTGAAAGTCAACATAGTTTTTCATTGGAGCCTGGAACAGGGCTTCCAGAGCAAAAGTAACATCTCAAACTATCTCTTCCTGGCTAGTATAATGCATCTCGCTCTGCTATACGCTCTCCAACAAGGAGCCCTCTCCTGGTCTCAAGGGCCATTCTACTAGGGTAATGGCAACATGTGCAGCATGGTCTCACAAATAGCCCTTGGGCTAAGTTTGTAAGGCAGCTACATGGACCTCTACACACAAATTTGCCAAGCAATTCTATGCACTTGATCTGTCTGCTCAAGCAGATGCTGGCTTTGGGAGCAGTTTTACAGTCCCTCTTTAAGTAAGTACCAGCCACCTCCCATTTCTGGGCCACTGCTTTTATTCTTCCATAGGTGTGTCTCAACAGAGCCCCACTCAAAGAAGAAACCAAGGTTACACACCTTTAATCTTGGTTCTTTGAGATTAACTTAGTCACTCACATCGCTCACCCACTTTCTCCTCTATGGGTGTTTTCAGACAAACACCTCCCCACCCAGCATCTACCCAGTACTCACCATGCTTCTGTGAATCCCCCACTGGTAACCAATGGTTAACCAGTGAATAGTGGATAGGTACTGGGTGGGTAATGCAGTTGTCAGAAAACAGCCTACATAAACAGGACATTGTTCTGGTGTGGCGGTTGGGAGGAACAGAGGTAGCTACACCTCACCCTTCCTAATATACTACTGGCAGAAGCCCACCAAAACCACGGACCAATGAGAGAGGGGCCATGGCACACGGAGAAAAAACTGCTTGGAGAAGCTCCCAAAACAGACTGCACAGGCACAGAACCCATTGATATGAGTGACGGAGCCCATTTTGAAGAACCAAGGTTGCAGGTGAGTGACTTCAGTTTCAAAGTGTTGCAGCACAGTGTCTTCACTACTAAGCCCTAGAGAACAGAGCAACTGGCAGTGCTTATTTGCCATGTGAGATTCAATAGCAAGAGCAAGATGTTGGCAGGGCAGATCTCATTGAGAAAGATAAAGCATTGGGTGCCAAAAGTGTCAGAATCTTAGCTGTAACCTAGACCACATGTGTGGCAGAGATGCTGCTATAGCCCCTCTCACTTCTCCCCAACCTTACCATACAATCCCAGCAACTATCCTTTTGGTTGAGTGATTTAACTGATTATAAATAAAAAATTATGCCTCTGTTAGTCACAGCCCTAAACCACCTCCTACTTCCCAATAAAGTTCATTAATGACCTGCTTTAATTGCTTTCAAAGGTCTGTTAGTGAAATAATGACCTAGCCAACTAATGACTAATCATAGTCCTGCTTCTGTTCAAACTTATCTGCATTTTATTTAATTTCTTAGGTCCTTAATTATTTCATTTTAAACATTTTTATTCAGCTTGGGAAACTTTAGTCTCCCAAGTCTGGTCAGTTGTAACCTTTCACTAGCTTTAAAGCTAATTAAATCTAATTAAGATAATTAAAAATCAGCCCCTGAAGTAAATTTCATTTCTAAATAGATAAACTAAAACATATGGCTTTTTATTTCAAGGATCTGCTAGTGTCTCACTGACTTTTTTCACACTGCAAATAAATTAACTGGATTTTTCTCTCTCCTTACAGACATTACATTACAGTGGCTTATTCAGCACTCCAAATCAAGACAATGTTGAAGATGGCTTTTGCTGAAGATAATTCCTCTTTCCAATCCTATTGCCCCTCCACTCCCCTGCTGTACACTACTGAAAATATAACGAATTAAACTAAATACTTGTGGGACTCCTCTGGATCAGTTTAATTTACAGTCTAAGGATGCAATCTACCTCCTACTGAAGCCAATGGGAAGTTTGTCATTGACTTCAATAGGAGCTTGATTTCACCCTAAAATTTTAGTGGATTATCACCTTTTTAAAAAGAGGTTCATAATGTCTGTAGGATTCGTAAAACGCCTTAAGACTGGAAAGAAAAATCAATGCTTTTTCTAAATGGGAATATTTTACGTTTACACATGTGAATTTTCAACTTCAGTATTTTTTTAAAATCTGAAAGTGAATACATTGTGCAAAAGAAGCTGCTGTGACTTGCTGTGAAGTTTATTTTAGAGAGCCATTCACCCCCTTATACATCTGGTCATTCTATGTTGTGACAACTTAAGTGCAAACAGTATTCAGAACTTTAATCAAGTGAATCAGTCTGTGGGACGTGATGGGGTGTGCAGGACGGCCCTTCAGTGCTTTCGCTCTTTCCTGTTGGGGAGGTCTCAGCGGGTGGTCATGGACAATTACTTGTGATCTCTCCTGTCGGGGCCTGCAAGGTTCCATCTTGCCCCCCTTCTTGTTCAATGTGTATATGAAGCAGCTGTGAGAGATCATTCAGAGTGTGAGGTGTCGTCAGTACGCTGATGACACTCAGCTCTACCTCTCTTTTTTTATCCAACCCAGCCCCTGCAGTCTTGGTGCTTACCTGTTGCCTGACTGCTGTAGGGGACTGGATGAGGGTGAGTCAACTGAGGTTGAATCCTGACAAGACTGAGGTGGTGATGGTTTGCTGGCCTTATGGCTTGGGGGTGGGGGGGATTGGAACCCCTGTTGATAAAGTCTGGCCCCCTGGTCACTCAGGTTCACAGCTGTGGAGTGCTCCTGGCTCCATTGCTGTGCCTGGAATCCCAGGCGGCAGCAGTGGCCAGGAGTGCTTTTCATCAGCTCCATCTGGTGAGAAGGCTGCAGCCATTTCTTTTTGATTCGGATCTGGCAACCAACATCCATGCCTCCACTACCTCAAGGATAGACTACAGCAATGTGCTCTACATGGGGCTGCCTATGAAGACCATTCAGAAGCTGCAGCTGGTGCAGAATGCTGCAGCCTGACTCCTTATGGGGGCAGGTCACCAGGAGCACATAGCGCTGGTACGCCAGAATCTGCACTGGTTGCCTATTGTCCTCCGGACACAATTCAGAATGCTGTTTTTGACCTTTAAAGCCCTAAAAGGCTAGGCACTCGCTTATCTGGAAGATTACCTGGCTACCATGTCCCATCACAGCCTTTGCTGTCAGTTGAAGATACCTGTCTGGAGGTACCAGTTTTTAATTTGGTCTCCATGACAAGGACGGCATTCTCAGCTGCTCCACAGCTGTGGAACTCCCTCCCCTGGGAAATTTCTTTAAGTCTGGGCTTGAGCACTTTTAGGAAGCAGTGCAAAACTGTCTTATTCACAAGGGTGTCTGGCAGTGGGGATTTGGAATGGGGAGGGGGGTGTTGTGGGGGGACAGGGGTGAGTTAGGAAGTTGGGGAGTTGGGATGGTGTAGGGTATTATGTTTTTGTATTTTTGGTTGTTTTATATTTGTATTTTATATTTTAATGTAAGCTGTCCTGCGTCACCTTTGGTGGGAAGGGTGGGGTAAAAAAAATAAAAAAAAATAAAAAAAAATAAACATTCCATTGGAATAGAGGTATTTATGAATTTTCATATGTATGCTAATCAGTATGTAAGAGACAATTTATAAATATCTTCTTGCATCAGAGTATTTCACCTATCAAAAACAACCCACTTAGTTTTAGTTTTTTGAAATGCTTTCTTCAAATTGGGATTGGTTCTGCACATTGCTGTCATAGTGAGCATGGAGCTTGATATCCTGGTGCTGCGCATTCTTGCCTTACCCAGAAAAACACTTAAACGCATGTTAAGTAAATATGCCCTCTGAGGGGCTGGATACCATAACCTCATGCAGGGGTGTTCTCATACATGACTGCTCATGGACGTACCCAGTCCAGAGAAGTTCCCAGGTTATCCAACACAGAGTGAGATTTTAAAGTTTCAGGATGGATAAGGCTGAAAAATGCATGAGGCAGGGGGAGGGAGGCATATATTTTGGTAACAGGAAGACAGGTGCTGGTGGGGGCGAGTGTATTGAGGAACGAACCTGAGCGGTTGGCGATTATATTGACAGACGTTTGGGGATATCCAGGGATGTGGAGCAGTGTTTGTATGGGGAGGGGGTACCCAGGTGAAGATTTAGTATATATGGGGGAAGTGTATTCATGGACAAGGTTTGGGAGCAGTTGGGGGAGAGGGGGAACGCTATGTATGGGCTACAATGGAGGACCGGGATCAAGTCCATAGTATTGGTGGGGAGGGAGAAGCTTGCTGTCCCCAGATCCACTGTTGCCCCTAACCTGAAGAGGATTGGGGCAGAAAGACTGAGGGAAAGTGTGGGGGCATGGAGCCTAAGTTGTAAGTGAGCACAATATGAGACTGTACAATATCTTTACAGTTTACGTGATGCACAAGTTAAGGTAGGAGCCTTAATTTACAATTTCCATGCTTCTTGAAGCATGGCTGAATGTGTAAGAGCTGTAACTCCTCTCTTGAACTAAAGGTTTTTAAATTCTATAATATGCATATACACAAGTGAATGGAACCAAGAGAAAAATGTGGTCTATCAGAATCCTTTTAGATGTTTGTAGGTCAGGAAGGATGGAAAGCAGTTGTGATTACTGGTCCTAAATATGGTATGGCTACAATAATTAGGACTGGGATGAGAGCAAGTGTTCCCATTCTGTAGGGAAGTACAGACCTTTCAGTAGTGCTTGTGAGTGTTCATCAGTACTTCAGTCTCCAATGATTCCGCACTTCCGCCATTGTCGATATTGGCACCAGTCAACTTACATTTCCCGTCACTTTGAAATGAATGGTTTATTGCATAGCCGATAGCCTTAGCAAGTAAAACAAATAGCATACAATATAGTAGTTCATAGTCGTATAAAACAAATAAAAATAAAAAACAAGAACAGCCCAAAGCAAGGATGTGGTTGAGAATTTCCTAGGAACTGTATATTGTTTAGCGGATCTACAGTAAAGATCAGTAAGTCTAAAGGCCAGTAGCGAATGCAGTTAGTTTGCCTGGGCCAAGAATTTGGCAACCAGTGCAGTTATACTCCTATCATGATCAGTCAACAAAAAATGAAGACAATCCCTGTGTTGATCTCCCAGTCGTATCCTTCAACGGAGGTGCAATTAATTTTTCCCATAGCCTGTCAGAGTCTACAAAAAAGTAGTATAGGGGAGATGGTTTCCACATCTCCTGATCCACAAGGGCAACTCCTTTCAGAAAAGGGAATTGCTTTATAACGACCCTCCAAGACTGCTGAAGGGAATATATTCAGTCGTGCTCTAAAAAACAAATTCTGTTGGTTGACTACAGAGATCATTTAAATATCATGCCTGAGAGTCTGTAGTGGTACTCAGGTAATCAGGTCATCAGAGTCTGTAGTGGTCATCAGGTAATTAGAGATAAAAGGGACCAAATTAAGTCTTGCAACATCAAGATCTGAAAGTCACCTCATTAATTCACACCTAGCTTTTGAAAATCCTTGACAAATTAAATACGGAGTTGAGAAGCCTAGGAGACTTACTTTTTATTGAACCTTACTCAGCCAGTGGTTAGAGCTATTATCAATTGGTACTAAAGAAATCAAGCCCAGGGGATTAAGGAAGGATAATCTCAACCAAAGTCTGAGAGCAGCCCTCCACACCATGGTGGCTACTGTACCTCTACCTGCTTCTAGCCTTAAGGCAGCATTAGGAGTCCCCATAGGAGCAGCTAAATGGGCTTGCAAAAACTTGGATTGAATAGTTTCCATAGTTATGCTCGATAAAGCAACTGTGCTAATGATTTAGCCACAAAAACTCAAATTGCTGGAAGCAACAAATCACCACCCCTGTAAGATGGTAGCTGCACTTTTTGCAGCTTGTTCTGTAGGTGATCTACACTGCACCGACCATGCACCTGAAAACTGAAACACCATACCCAGCTATCGAAATGAGGTTACCTGTTTGGTTATAATTCCATCCATCTCCCACTTGTGCTTTTGTTGCCTCCTAGAGAAAATCATTACTTTGTTTTTTTCATAATTGATGGTTAACCTTTCTCTATGACGACAACCTGAGAATTCCCTGAGAGTTCTTCTCCTTTCCACAAGGGTCTGGGACATGATGGCTGCATTGTTGGCATATAACAGGTATGCAAGATGCTTGTGGGCAAGTTTAGGCGGGAAGTTCTCTAGATGTGTAATGGCAGGGATTAAATCATGAATATAAAAATTAAATAGTGAGGGTACCAAAATACATCCCTGCCAGACCCCAGAAGAGAACCTCACTTGATTAGAAAGGTAATCCTGGTTGTCCAATCTGACTTGCAAGATAGTATCTCTATGTAATGAGTGGATAAGAAAAAGCAACCATTTATCGATACTAGAAGCTTCTAATTTAAGTCAATCTGTCTCTGGGGATAAGCTCAAAGCTGATTTTAGATCGATATAGGCCACAAATATATTACCAAGAACGGCAAGTTTTATCTGTTAGGTAGACCAGAACAACACAATCATCCAGAGTTTAACGCCCCTTCCTAATCCCTGCTTGTTCATCAAAGAGGATTTTCTCAGTAGATAACCATTCCTCCAACTTTTTGAGAAGACATTTGGCATATAATTTCCCAACAACATCTAAAAGGCGCTCAGGCGTATAATGACCAGGTAGTGATTTGTCACCTCTCTTGTAGATTGGCATTATTATAGCTAATATCCAGGTTTCTGGTATCTTTCCAGACCTATCAGTACAGGTAAACAACATGGCCAGCAAAGGAACCTATAGGGATGGGTGAACAGAACCGAGGTCGGAAGTTCGGTTCAGTTCAGTTCGGAAATTCGGGTTCAGTCGACCGAACTCCAAACAAAGTTCAAACCTCATTGAACTAAATGGAATATTATCTTTTAAGGATGGGCGAACAGAGCCAAATTTGGAAATCCGGTTTGGTTTGAAAATTGAGTTCGGTTCGGTCGACTGAACTGGTCGAGTTCGGTTCGAACGCCGAACTTCCGAACCGTGTTCGCCCATCCCTAAAAACCTACCATTGCGCATGTTCTTTTAACAGTTCAGGAGGAATTAAATCTTCAGCTGGGGCTTTGCCTGGTTTAAGCTGAGCACTTAAGTTAACCTTGGAAAATGTAACTGGGGGGCATTCAGGAAAATCAGCCATACTCCAAGAATCCTGCCAGTCATTCAGAGTAGTAGTAAATAAAAAACTATAATGAAGTTCCCAAGCAGTCTTAGAAACACAGGAAAGTGGGACATAGTTATTCTGAGAAAAAACAACCCATTACCTAACTTCCAAAAACCCACACTGTCATGTAAGTGCCAATTTCTCCTACAAACTTCTAGAGCAATTCAATTTGTTAGACCTAAGAAGCTTCCTATACTGTTTCTTCAGGTCATAGAAATACACAGGAATTTCCGTTAGCTTGGCTTTCTTGTTCATTGAATAAACCTGGCAGAGTTCTTGTTTTGTGGCAAGCACTCCTTATCAAACCAACCCAACCTCCGTTTAGGAGAGGTGGTCTTGTTCCTCAGATAAGGTTTAAGCTTTGTTAACAAATTCTCATATAGGGACATAAAACCATTAGTAGAGGCAGCAGCAATACATTTCTCATGCAATTGCAAAAGAGTGAACAAATAATTTGTTAAATGTAAGTTCATAGACTAGGACCATTTAGTACGCCTATAAGTATCTAGTGCTGGAATTTCTTCCTCAAGAAGGGGATTATACAATAATGGGGCCCTCATTTCAAAAGGAGGAACAAGCTGTAAAGTCAAAGGCTGATGATCGCTAACTGGCTGATGGCCCACAGAAAATTCCTTAATCAAAGGGATCAACCAGGGTAACACTGCCTCCATTCATAGAGAGGAATGTCAATTCTCCCAGAATATCCCCATGATGACTGCCATTATTGCCATCAAATTCAATCTGAACAGTAACCTGGCCAGGAAAATCCCAGCCATATTAACTCCCGTATTCTTGGAATGTCGATTAACATTTAAGCAAAAATCATCTTCCAACCTCATCTTGCAAAAATGAAAGCGATCCTCATTATCAGATCCATGTCAGGCATTAGTCGCCAATCACTAGGACACGGGCCTCAGGGAATTGTGAATGAAGATTAATAGAATCTTTCAAAACACTGCCACATATCACCCTTGTAACCCTTTGAGAAAAATAGGGAGACAAACAGTGACCATCATACACACAAAATCCCAAGACTGTAATAAAATCCCCATAGCAAATGGGGGACAGTCCATAAAGGGACGTGATTACAAAAGACAAAGAGGAGGAAACCAAACAGGCCAATCCACCACTAAGTCTACCCTTAGAGCCTAAAGAAAGAACCGGTAGACAATAGGACATATAATCATTAAGCTCCAATAGATTTCCCTCATCCAGGTTTCCTGAAAAAAATATAGGGTTGAAAGACCTAATATATTTCATAAAAGAACAATCTACTAATTTAGCCCTTCAACCTGCAGTGTTCCAGGAACATATCTTGACACAATCCTTGCTCTGGGCTGCTGTATCTCATTCCCCCAACTGATTTGAGGAAGATATTCCTTTCAACAAACAAGATTAATTATTAGTATTAGTATTCATAATACTAATAGCAAGTAGGTTATCTTTCTCTAGACCGAATACCACATCCTGTACAACAGTAGGGTTAGGTAGTCCCTCAAACTGAGATAACTAGCATATTCTTATCATCCATGGAAAAACAGGGATTACTGGTGACAAGTAGGCTATCTTTCTCTGGCCCAAATACCACGTCCTGTATATCAGTGGATTGTAACACTAATGGGGAATCGGATAATCCCCTATAGACTGAGGTAGCTAGCATTCTTATCCTCAATAAGATCATTTAAAGCCTTTCCTTAACTCTCCAACTCTAGTAGTGTACCTCCTTGAATATACATCACTTTAGTCAAAGGACTGATTGAGAAAATCAGATGGCTTATCCCCAGCATCATCCTACTCCTGCTGCTGCTAAGGATCACAGTGCATAGACCCAGACTCCGGGTCTAGCTCAAAAGTATCCCTGATCCAAATAATATCAGGGTTTTCTCTAACTCTCATAGCAGGAGGCTGATTGACAGACATAGAAGACTGATGGCTTTCCTTAACAGGAGATACACTATCTGGGGCTCCAAGCTCATCATCCTCTAGATATCTATAATTCACCCGATTTTCTGAGGTCACATGTGAATCACTTATCCCGGGATTACAAAAAAAAAGCTTCCCAGGGTTAGTCTGTCCATCAACCGTAACAAATGTTCCTACAAATACACTGGGCAAGGCTGAGATTGTATCTCAATTGGAAGGGGCATTATAAGATCAGTTAATTTCTTGTACATGAACTCAAACCTTTGCAGAATAGGATTCTGCTCATCTTTGGGAAGATTCTGATAGGAGAGAAGACGTCTCTTTTCATGAAGCCTTAACTTAGTGCAATCACTATTATCCTGAAACTTATTTAACAGGGACTCTGAATCCACCATACTTTGAATTCTATCCAGGGGTTTAGGATTAGCCTTTAAGTCATCTACCCCTGATCTGACTTCTGCCCAGTCCCTTGTAAAAGCGTTTGGATGAATCCCATTGGGATCATCTGCTAGCTTAAATGCTGAATTAATGGCACCAACATTAGAACTATTAAGACTGTGAGAAGCTGTTTTACCTTGTACAGTTAAATCTGGGGCCAAATTATTCTGGGGCAATCTAGAGGATTCAGCTTCCCTTTCCTGTGAAATCTATTAAAGCTACAAAGAGATGAGGTGCGTTGTTAAGTCTGGTTCCAGATTATTATAATACAAAGAGTTGAGGTGCGTTGTTAAATCTGGGTCCAGATTATTATAATACAATCTAGAAGAATCTTTTGGGCATGCACCCCAACTCTGGGCTCTTCCCCTTACCTCATAAATTCACCTTATCACATAAGGACACCATATGAGGGTTAATAAATACCCTCGTGGGAAAACCTCTCCAATAATGGAACCTTCTTTTAAATCTCATAATTTGCTCTCCCAACATTGATCTGGCCAAAGTAATTACACATTTGTTCCTATATGGACCCCTCCAAGGGAAATTGAATTTTTGTACATTCCTTGGATTGCAATTAATATTGGCAATTGACCTTATGTTGTGAGCAATTTGGAATGTTGAATTCCAGTGAGGTAGACCATTGGTTAAAAAAATAATAATCAAAACAATGGTATCCTCACATAAAATAAATTTGCATCTGCCATCTTGGTTGTTCATTAAATATTCTCCTACCTTACCCAGTTCATGGCTCTCATCCACACATGATCTTTGAGGCAATTGGTATACAAAAGCTCTTTGCTGCTGAGGTCCACAATTTCCCATTGGGCAGTTTGAAACATTCACCCTCCTATCATCTGTTTCAAATTTTCCTAAAATCCTCTGCAATTGAGAAAAAAAATCAACGGAAGAGTTCTGCTAATTAAGAGAATTTGATCAGCAACAAAAGCTAAAGAAATAGGATAAGAACCACGATCCTGGCCAGAAATATCTGGTCTCACCCCCCACCCCCATGAATCCACTGTTGCAGAAGCCTCAAGAGGCTGTTTGAGACAGGGTAGGGGAGCCATTTCCAACTCAGGGGTACATTTTTCCCAGTTCACTATTGGCTCTGATAATCCTTGTGCCTGCCAAAGGGGAAAACCTATTGAAAGGGGAATGGAGGAGTCCAGAATATTGGCATTAGACATGTAAGAATCTATTTTCCTTTGTTGTAACAGAGGTGAGAGCATACCATGTACTGTATTAACTTGTTTAGGTTTAAGAGACCTATGGAGAGTAAGACAAACACCGCCCTGAGGCCCAACAACACTAATTGCTCAAAATACAAAAAGTTTCAAACCAGAATATTAATATTCTTAAAAACACAAAACTAAAATAAGCAGAAAATATATAAAAACAAAATAAAAATAAAATGTCAGCCTCCCTAATCTTAAAACCTTGCTCCTAAGCAGAACACAAGATTGGTAATATCTTTGCCCCTGAAATAGAAAGTTAATGGAAATACGATCTCAATTTCCCTGGAGAAATGTCCTCACTCTTAAACGGAGTACAAGAATGGACAAATCTTGCCCCCTAAAGTAAATCAATAATAGTCCTTGCTTCTAAAGTGAGGGCAAGATTAGATGCGTCTTGCCTGTAGGGCTAAAAATAGATTTTTTAAAAAAAGTCCCAATTTTTAAAATATGTCCTTGCTTCTAAGCGGAATGCAAAATTGGACAAATCTGCCCCCTAAATATACTCTTCCCCCCTCCTCAGGAAAAGCATTACAGGAATTGCTGGAACCACTTATCAGTCAAAGTATCCAGCAGGTAGAAATAAACAGAAAAACTCCAATGTATGTTGTACCAAATCAAGGCACCACATCACAGCCTTTCATGTTCCTTATAAGGAGTAGCCAATTCTGACCCTCAATCCCCCACAAGTTCCGTTGCCAGTCCAAGCCCAAAGTAGTAGATGTTACAAAGGAACAAGTTCTTCTGTCAAGCTACGACCCAGGCCGCAGCCGATTCAGGATGCGCAAGGGGCCTGTGGCACAGCCACAAGGTGCTCCTTGCTCTAATATTGGTCCAGCACCCGGGGGGAAGGTGGGGCAGGGGAGTAATCTGGAACTTCCGTTTGCCCTGGTGCAGCAGCAAATCCTGTTCCCAGAGTCCAACCCACGGGGGGGGGGGGGGGGGGGGGGGGAGGGGGAGGAAGGTAGGTCTCTCCAGTCAGCAGTAAATGGAGAAACAAACAGGGCAATGGCCCCAACACAAACAGGGTTTAACACAACCTAGGGCTGCTCTTCCCTCAGCACCGCAAACTCACCTCAATTTAGTCAATTTCTGGCATTTGTTGTCATTTTTGTCACTTTTCAAGACTGTTAAAACCGCTTTACAGCACTTCTCTGGCACTGAGCTGACACTCTTGCATCTCCACAGCCCCCAGGGGTGCACACGAAGCACACATGGTGCTTGGGAACAGCCCTGTTAAATTTGTGAAAAATGACAAATGGCAAAAACAGCGGAAAATCCAGTAAGTTTCCACAGTGCATGAATGAAGGCAAATGACCCATTTTCTGATGGAAACAGCATTTGCTGCAATTTGTCATTTCAGACCTAATAATAATACACATAACATTGTTACAACTTCATGTCCTAAAAATTAGATGCAAAAACAATTTTTAAAATGTAGTCATTTTGGTGGGGCTTCAGCTTGAGGATGTTTTTTTGAAGGTAGTTTTAATAATTCCCTTGCAGCGTGACATCACATTAAGCAAAGTTGGAGAAATTTTCTTTTAGGATTGTCACTAGATTCCAAGCTTGATGCTCCTGTTACACTTGTTATTTTGAAAAGGTTCTGTTGCACAATGCTGGCTTGGTGTGCAATAGTAAACAAAATTAAAAAATAAAAATTTGAGCACATCCCAGGACAAATGCAGTAAGGAATAAGTTTTGCTCTTGGCTCCAGAGTCAACATTTCAAATAATCAACAATAGTTAAGTCTTATTCCTGGTTTGATGTAGGGTTTCTTTTATTCAGTCAGTGTTAGACTGAGTGTAATGAACTAGGGGAAAACGCTTTGAGGTAATTAAGCGATGGGATGAACACTGACTAGCAGCTGGATACAGAGGCGAGGATTATTTGCTAATTGTATGGTGTCTATCTTTTCTTTTAGTACTGGTCCTGGAAAACTCAGTCTATATTCTATGTGTGTACGTAAAGGCTTTAAGGGAGACTGTGGATACCTTAGGAACTACTATAATAAAACAAGCTCGTTGATCACAGTGCAATTGTGGGAAACTGTTTTTCCAAGTAACGTTTTATTGCATGGGTCACATCTCAGTAGAAAGATCATTTTGTGGAAAACTTTCCCTCTGTTCATTACTGTGTGGCTGGTTTCCTCAGCCACTTGCAGTTATAGCTGCCTGTGGAAATGGTGGTAATTACTTACATGGGAAGGTAATAGGAGAGTATTTAGTATCTCCTTGGCTGTATTTTCTGCAGCTGGAAACATAAAAACAAGACCATGCTACTAGCCGGATTCCCGTGGACACCAGAAATTTGCAGTCCACAATTTGAGACCTGTTGAGAGCACCATGCTGAAATTTCACCAAACTGCAGAAAGTATGAGGTCACTTCTTGGTCTCCTACTGCTTAGTCATCTCTACAAGAAAAGTCTGATCTCTGGGGGGTCAAACATCCATTTGGAAAGCAAACTTTTTTTTTATTACTGGAATGAGCCTCATTACATCAAATGACAGACAATTAAAAAAAAATGTTCCCAGAGTGTAACAACTTTAATTTCTTTAGTGCTTTGCTACAGTATTAATATAGGGAGGTTTTCAGCAACCAAAGTACAAATATTTCAAATGATGCACTCTAGATATAAACCAAAAGTAGGTGATCTTTTCCCTCCTGTGGCCACTTCGAATTTAGTAGAAGCTCAGCACACCAGCTGTGGTAGTGCTTAAGGGGTATGCTCAAAATAAGGAAAGTAGAGGTATCCAGAACATGGTTCCATACAATGGACCCATTCCGTTATCCTTGAGCGAGGACGTCCTCTCCGCTGTCCACTCCCTTCCCCTGAGCTTACTCTTTCAGTGCTTCAGAGTAGGAATGGGATCTACAGGCCTGATCCTGAAAGCCAGCTATGAGGCAGATTCGGTGAATGGGCCAGAAGTTCTCCATCCCAGGTATAAATATCTGCTAAGAGGTTTTGTCTCCTTAAGTGAAGTTAAGAAGGCCCTTCTTCAAAGGGAAAAGGAACGAAAAAGCCTGTGCAATCCCTCATCGCTCGTAGTTCTTTGAAACTATTCCAAAGTTCAATGATGGGTTAGGTTTCCCTCTGTGGGAATACACAGGCAATTCACAAAGGCTATTTGAGTTTGTTGAAGCCTTGACTATGACGTCAACCTGTTGAGCTGGAGCTAGGTTTGTATATTTGATTCTGGAGATTTCTGGTTCAGTCCCTATTGTCAGTAAGATAGTAACCTTTATATGAATTCAGATATGCAAACTGCACTGGCTCTCAGACATTCTGAGATCGTCCTCTGACCAAGGGAAATATGTAGCCAACATGTCAGTGTATCTGCCAGGTTTCACTTCAGGCCCAATAAAGAGCAGTGGACTATGCATGCATTTCTACTACACAGCTCGTTACAGGAATCAAATTGCAGGATTCTCTTGTCAGAACCATTGCTGATACACCACCCGAACTGTCTGATTTCACACCGTATCCATATTAGGTCAGCTATGGGCTTGTTAAACATTTCTGTTGAAACAGGAAAGGTATTCCGTCTTTCAGGTAGACAAGTTCCCCTGCAGTGGTGAAGCCATGAGAGGAGTGAATTTGGGAGAAAAATCTTGGAAAGAAATCCCAAATGGGGCTTCTGCTACCTTGTATCAAGGAATAGACGCCAGAACCACTATCTGTAGCCTGCCTACAACATAGACAGATCGCAGTCTGGAAAATGGGTGGGTGATCACAGCCATCTAGGCAGTGACCATCTCCCTCTGTGATATTGTGTATCCCTGAATCATTTGTAAAAGGAGGAGCAGCTTTGTGGAACTGTATTGCAAATCTTTGGGTAAAAACAGATGTGATTTTGGCCCGTTCTAGCTCAGGCCCTGCCAGCATGTGTAAACATGTGCTGCCAGACGTTGGCCCAGGATTGCCCTGGGGAGTGTTGGTGGCTAGCCTGGGCTGTGACCTTGGCAAATATACGAGGTCACAGCTTGGACTAAGGGTTGCACATGGAGGGCTGGTCCCAGGGTTTGCAGGACCATGTGAAAAGTCTTGATGTGGGGCCTAATTTGCCCTCATACCTGAACATACACCTTATCAGCACCACCAATTAACCCTTAGCTGCTCACACACAGTGCCCTCTCACCACTTCTGTCCCACAGATCCACCCTCCAAACCCCCCAATATCCTCCACAGAGTGCCCCTTGTCTAGTCCCCCCAACTTTCCTTTCACCGCCCGTCCCCCTGCTGCCAACACAGGGAAGGAACTGGGGGAGGAGAGGGGAGGGCAGCATTGCACATAAAGAACATTAGGAGTGAATAAGTTTCAAGTTTCATTGAAAAACCTTTGAACAAGATTGCACATAAAGAACATTAGGGGGGACAGGACTGTTTGGGTACTCACATTAGGGGAAGAGGGTGAAAAGTATTTTCTTGGGTAGGTGGCCCTTACCGTAGATGCTGCTAGGCCTGGGTCTTCTAGGAGGGCTAATGGTCAGCAGAGGCAGGCTATAGACTGGTAGGTAAGAGGGGACAATAGGAACATTCTGGTGGCTCTCTCCTTGGGTTAGACGGTGGCTCCCTCCTCCCCTTCAGGAGCCATGGGAGGCAGGGAGCAGCCATGGGGAGAGGTGGAGGCGGAGAAACCCCCTCTCTCTCACATGCACAAACACACACTTCTTCCTCACACACAGACTCACACTCATCTCTCTCAGACACTTACGCAGACACACACACGCTTGATGCGGGGGGGGGGGGGGGAGGGGCAGAGGAAAGGAACTGACACCAGTCCCCCCCCTCCCCTGCCTGCTCACATGCTGCTGCTGCTCACATACTAACTGTGTGATTGCTTCAAAACGTTCCATGACACTGTGTGTGTGCACACACTGGGGCTACCATTTTCCTAGTCTGGCATGCTGGGAAATGTAGTCACAGATGCCGGACTAGGAAACTGGAGTGCATGCAGCAGTGCAGGTGCCTTTTCCTTTAAACTAATCACAAATGGGCCAAAGTGGGCTAGCATGTCTGTTTGGGTCCCACTATACCTGCCCTGGGGCAGGGACCATCATGGCCAGCCACCATGACTGCCTGTTTTTGGCCACCATGGTTGTTTGTAATGGCAGTGGTGCGGGGAGCAGGATGCGGACAGAGGCGGCTATCTGCACATTTGTTGTGCTCCCTGCCCTACCTGGACCGTGGATGCCCTACCTGGACCTCCCTGCCCCACCTGGACCGACTGCGGGCACGTCAGTTTGGTACCCCGACCTGGAGGGGGGGGGGGGGGGGAGGAAGCCACTTTCTCGCTAGGGAGCTGCCACACCGGCGGCATGTCTGTTTTTACCCTCTCTCAGAAAGGTCAGTTTGGGATGGAGGTGGACATTGTGTGCTCCCTTAAAGTGTGGATGGGAGAGGCAGAACAATGGGTGTTCATTGTTCTGCCTCTCCCATCCACACTGCTAGTGCATAGCTGTTGTTGCCCAAATGTCCAGATTGACACCCTCATCAGGATTCAGAAGGGATTTCCTGCAA
Source organism: Sphenodon punctatus (assembly GCA_003113815.1). Taxonomy (NCBI): domain Eukaryota; kingdom Metazoa; phylum Chordata; class Lepidosauria; order Sphenodontia; family Sphenodontidae; genus Sphenodon; species Sphenodon punctatus. Next base: position 298,115 of record QEPC01011755.1, read on the forward strand.
TAGACTCTAGATAGTACTAGGAACGTATAGGTGGTGGGCACGGTAACCCTTTTGTTATATCTAGCATTGACTCTGCAGTTCCATTTGATCTGCCCTGTACTCTGAATATTTACATTATTCATGGCTCCATAAGTATTGTGCTTCTGAAAAAAATGTAACTGGGAGCTAGGTTTTTAGATGCATTAAATGGATATTGTAGAATCGCAGAGCAGAAAAGAATGTCACAGTGGCCTAAACATCAATACTTTGAACATGGGACAACTTTTTTTAGTCAACACAAAAAAGGTTCTGTTATAGGTCTATAGTTCAAAGGTATTCTGATCCCCACAAACAAATGGAAAAATAGAAATATTCTGTGTTCTCTCATCTACACCATTGCTAGCAATGCTTTTCATCTCTGGAGCATAAAATGACACCAAGTTTGAGTACATTACTATACACATTTTATGTGTGTGTGCACATTCTGGTAGTGTGCAATAACAGAACCTGCCTCAGCCTGTTTAACCCATTTCTCATAATCTTTTTATGATATGCAGCACTATTCTTTTATCCTTCATGCACCTGAAAAGGACTTAATGACACATGTGGCATGTAGAAATTTTTCAAACATTTGACAAGCTGCTTCATATCACTTACTCAAAAATGTGAGGTGAGCACCTCAGCAGCGATGGCAGAGGAGTGTTCTCAAAGTTGAACAAACCGAGCAGCATTGGATGGAAAGTTATAGCTAACTCTTTAAACCTAACTTGGGATATTGTAATTGCAAGAGAATCTTTAGTGTGCTTCGAAAGCATTTCACTGTGTAGTGGTAGAGACTTCTAAAGAAATTTAGTAATTGATCTGACACTCATTTGCTATTTATTTGATAACAAGCCTGCTACATTTTTCACTGGAAAAAAAAAATGTCTTTCAAGGAGCAGTTTAACTTTTTTCTGCCTCGGTTTCTAAAATCATTAAAACATATACCACATATGGGATTATACCTGCCTGACTATTTGGAGGGAATTCGAAGTATTCTTGGACCATGTAGGTCCTTACTTTTTGGGGTGGGGTGGGGTCATAATTCAAAAGCCTTGGTTTTCTGGTTTGTACACTATAGAGCTAAGTCCAGAATTGTCCTAAAGTAAAGCTTAAAATTGCTGTTCAGTTCATCTTAAATTCATGATAGAAGGAAACACTAACAGAATAGCACCTCAAGTAAAAAACTTGGAGAAAAAGATTTTTCCTTATGCTTTTCCGTGTCTCAAAAAATAAATATTAGTGTATGGTTTAAGAAAGACTCAGTTTCATAAGGCTATTGGACTTTTGCAACATGAAAGCAGAGTTTATTGAAACAGTAAACCAACGAATCAATTGGTTAAAGATTCATAGCACAGCAGGAGTAATTTTCTTACTACAAAAACCCAGCATATTGATATTTGTATTGCTTAGTTGTCATCTAATGCTGAGCTTAAAGCATTATAGAAAAGGCATTCTATAGGGGAAGTAGAAAATTTGGACCTATAAATTAGTGCAACAGTAGCACTTACAAATCCAGAAACACAGAAAGAATTACAAGTCATCTGGGACTTTTTCACATTTACCATTCAAATGGCAAATGGAAAGTAAAAGATTACTCCTTGGGAAACATCTTCCTATAAATTATGAACTATGTAAACTATATGAAAAACAAGGCCAAAGCACTAGGAAGTCACATGGCTAATTTTATTTTTTTTAAGCTTATGCGCCAGCCTTCCCAGATGCCCAGGGTGGCTTACAAATAATAAAAACATTAAAATGCAAAAACCCCATCCCCCCACCCGAATTCTATCACAACCCTCCACAAACCCACCCAATACCACCACCACCCTTCCCAAACCCCTAGCCCCACCCACGAAATGACTTTTCAAATTAAAAAAAAGTTTTGCAATGCCTCCGAAAGATATCCAGGCTCTGGCTTAAATGAAAATTCGGGGGAGGGAATAACCAAAGCATCAGGGCAGCAGCCAAGAATGCCTACCTGCAAGACCTTGTCATATGAACACGGCTAATAGATGGTACCCACAGGGAGAGCTCACAGGGGTCACAGTGGGGCATGGAAGGACAGAGGGTCTTTCAGATACGTGGAGCCCAGACTGCTTAGGGCTTTAAAAAGGTCAAAGCCAGCACCTTGAATTGTGCCTAGAAAACTTTAGGAAGCCAGTACAGACTTCAGACCTCTGGTGTAATATGCTCCCGGCACCTCGTCCCCAAAAGAAGGCGAGCCGCTGCATTCTGTACCAGCTGCAGCTTCCAAACAATTATCAAGGACAGCTCCGCGTAGAGCACATTGCAATAATCTAGCCTTGCGATGATGAAAGCATGGATGATAGTGGCCAGATCCGAATCAGAAAGAAAAGGCTGCAACCTCCTCACCAGATGAAGTTGGTGAAAAGCACTCCTGGCCCCCGCCACAACTTGACAATCCAGGCACAGCAGGGGATCCAGAAGCACTCCAAGTCTGCAAACCTGATTGACTAGAGGGGGCTGGACTCCATCAACAACAGGTGTTGCAGTCCCTCCAGGTTACAAGGCCAGCCAACCATTCTCAGTCTTGTCTGGATTCAGCCTCAATCAGCTCACCCTCATCCAGTCCCCAACAGCAGCCAGGCAAGACTGCAGGACCTGGATCAGATGAAAAAGTGAGTGAGGTCATTCAGAGGTCTACCTCAATGACCTCATATACACATTGAACAAGAGGGGAGATGGGAACTACCCTTTAGGGTCCTATAGGGTTCTATTCTAAGAGGACAACGAACAATCTCCCATCACCACTCCTTGGGACCTTGCCAACAGGAAGGAGTGGAACCACTCAAGAGCAGTCCGCATACCTCTGCCAGGTCCTGCAGTTGTGTCAACAACATCTCATGATCCACTGTATCAAACGCCACTGAAAGATATAACAAGATCAACAGAGTAGAATTCCCCTTGTCAATCTCCAGGTGCAGGTCATCATCGACCAAGGCCACAAGTGCAGTCTCCGTGTCATACCCTGAAATGGGCCCAGGAATCCGACAACATTGAGATGAACCCAGAGCTGTAGGGCAACCACCCGTTTAATAACCTTCCCTAAAAAGAGAAACTTAGAGACAGGACGATAAGCTGACTGGGGAGTCAGTATCCAAAAATGTTTCCTTAAGCAGGGGGTGGACAATTACAGTTTTTAGGGCATCCAACACCCCACCCTGCCAAAGGGAGATACTGACAGCAACAGCCCCAGTGTCTTGCGGCTGACTTTCACCAGCCAAGATGGGTAAGGATCTAATTCACAACTTGTTGCCCTCATCGCCCCCAAGCACCTCCCTTGCATCAGTGAGTGATACTGATTGAAACCAATCCGAATAAACAGGACAAGACTGAGCTTCCATAACACTAAACTCTGCAGATGAAATAGCAGCACCCAAGTTGTGGTGAGTACGAGCAATTTTGTCTGCAAAGTAATCAATAAAAATGTCACAGCGGGCATTGGATGACTCCATTTCTGGGCGGAGACAGGACGGATTAACCAGTCACCTTACCACCCAGAACAGTACTGCCTGACGAGAATTTGCAGACTCTAGGATAGTGGAGAAGAAAGCTTTCTTTGCTACTATCACAGCCACAGTATAGTCCTTCAAAAATGATCTGTGCTGCAATTGGTTGGCTTTAGTGCGTGTCGAGGGCCACCTGTGCTCTAACCGCCTACCCTCCCGCTTCAGCCACCTCAGGTCCTTTGTATACCAGAGGGGCTTGTGCTGCCAGAGCAGTTGGAGTGGTTGGTTGCATGCAACTGTGTTGATGGCCATGGTCAAGATGTCATTCCAAAAAGTGACCAGGCTAGTGACAGAGTAGTCACTAAGGTCAGTAGATAAATCCTCCAGAGAGTTCTGGAAACCAAATCGGATCTATTAGCCTCCAGGGGTTGACCAATCTAACCAGTCCACTACCCTGATGAGGGCATAGGAGGGCCAGCAGGGACAGTGCGCACATGTGGGTATCAGGGGCACTGCCCCCCCAACCCACTGGCCCCGAGTTCTCTCACAGTGCACAGGCAGATGCTCTAATGAATTCCCTCTGCTCCCCACAGCATTGGCTGGCCGTGCCAGCTGAAAATACCTAGCGGCCCCGGTGAGCACATTGCACTTCTGGGTCTGGGGAACGCACTGGGAGGAGACTGCCTTTTCAGTGCTGCATGTGCATGTGCATGCTGAAGGCACGGCAGGCTTCTTCCTCGTAGTTGCTGGGCTGACTGCTGCTGGGGGAGGAGGAGCCTAGAGAGGAGGTGGAGCGAGCAGGCAGACCTGAGTGACAAGTGCAGGCTGTTGTTGCTGAAGCTTGCAGGGCATGCCCACGTACATGTAAGGAGTTACTTAATGGACAAATTGATGAAGTCTGTAGTATGGGCGGCTACTAGTGCCATCCATACCGCAGACATAGCTAATTGTAGTTCTCATTTTAGGCCAGTGATGGGCACAGATGTTAAAGCCCCTATGGCAAGCTGATTTAAGGATGCCTGGGGTGGCTGAATTAAGTGCCCCCAAATCAGTAGGCAGAACAGTGCTGCTGCAGCTGAGGGAGGCACCCTGTAGGGGGACAACCGATGGCAACTCACTCAGCCTGAGGGAGATCTGGAATCAACATTGGTGGTGCCATCATGCTGCTGCTGCAGGCCCAATCAATACATTTGAGGGAGGCCCCTTGGACTCCTCTTAAAAATAAAAAATTATTTGCGTTTTTTCCCCCCTTGGGTGAGGCCTGGGCATGAGTGTTGGTGGGGGGCCGACCCCAGGGTGAGATTGGGGGAGGGGGGGAGAATAGGGACCTAGGAGGTAATGGTGGGTAGAATGGGGATATGGACTCAGGAGGGATTGGGTGGGGTAGATGCAGAATGGGGGTGGGGGCCTGGGGTTGGATATTAGAATGGGGGTCTGAGGGTGGATTGGGACGTGGGGGTAGAATAGGGGTATGGGGGGGCTAGGGTTGGATATTGGAATGGCTGTGGGTAGAATGGGTCTGGGGTGGATATTAGAATGGGGGTCTCTGGAAGGTGGGTAGAATGAGGGTCTGGTGGGATTAGGGAAGTGTTGGGGCTGGAAGTAGGAGGGAAGCAGTTGGGTAGTTGGTCCAGCATGAGGGGAGAAGTTGGTGGAAAGATGTGGCTGTTGCGGGAGACCGCTCTTCTCTTGAGGGAACGTTATTGAGCCACAGGAGGGATGGATCTAGTTTGAGACCCAAGCTGGGGCATAGATTCTTTCTGTGTAAAAAGGGTTTGGTGCTACCAAGCTCATGCTATTCAGTGTGTTGGCTTCTTTCTGCTGGGAGAGGCATTCTTGTGTGTGAATGCACCCTGAATTGCTCTACAATATCATAATGACGTGGCGTGTAAATAAGTACACAGATAAAAGAGAGGTGGCAGTAGCAGGGCAAACTCTACCTTTTCCCTTCCTACACTTTCTTTCCTCTGACTCCTGCCAACACAGGCCACATCTGAGGATGAGAGTGCTATTCACTCCTTTCTACTTCTTGGCTTGTCAAAGACTCTTCAGTGGGAAATGTATCACATTTAAACTCTGCTTTCAGCTGGCAAGGTAGGTGAAACAGTGTTTACCACCACTGAATAGTCAATATAGGGTCAAAACAGACATGACACTACTAATTCCACCTTAACATTTCTTATGAATGTTGCAGGGCTGTACTGGTGCCCTATGCAGCCCTGCAACATGCATAAGAAATGTTAAAGCGGTGTTATAGCGGAGTTAGCATCATGTCTGTTTTCACCCATAGGTAAGAACAAGTGGTTGTGTTCAGTATGGTCACATGAACTTCTTGTCATGTTAAAAACAGTTAAACCCAGTGAAGATGGGTTCCCCGGGATCACCAATAAAGATAACTGGTGCCACTGCTGTGATGGTGATTGTAATATGAACACCTTCCCACTTGAAGATTTATTCCAGTTTCCACTTAATTCATGCAGGTCACTAAATAGTTGTCATATGGCAACAATTCTGTCAGAAATGACCTGAGGCTATGCTTACTCCTTGCAGTTATAAACCCAGGTATGCAACAAACTCAGGTGGTGGGCGGGGATAGCAGGCAATGTACTTTGTACAACACGACAGCAATGGTCCAACTCACAAGGTGGAGGATGTCCCCTTTCCCTGGGAAACTTTCACAACCCCAGAGTTATAAAAAGGAAAGGAAAAACCCTTGTAGAAAGGGAACAACTTCCATGGCATCTTGTGAGCTGGACCATTGCTGTGTGTTGCTGAAAAGTAGCCAATTTGGGTTTTTTTTCTTGAATTTGTTTAAACCTTTCCTTATAAGAATGGGGTGGGTTTCTGAAAGTTTTCCTTGCTTTATGCTGCGGTTTTTGAATTGGCCCATGCTAGAGGGGAAAAGGACTGCCTCTATCCTGTGAGCTGGGCATTGCCAATGCTGAGTTTTGTGAACAGCAAGCATCACTCATTGTCAAGGAGTATTAATGAACAGTTTTTTGTTTGGTTTGAAAGTAATTGTGTTGAATATGATATGCTGACAACGTCTATCTACTTCTGTTCAGTAGTGTCCATGCAAGTAAAAGCTGGATAATTTGCATTTTTTGTTTCCTGTGTGATTTGATGCTTGAGAAATATGAATACTTAAATTGGTTGAGATATTTTGGTGGGCTCATAGTGAAAAAAATCATAATGAAAAATTCAGCCCATCAGGTATTGGGGTGTGTCAAGAAGCTTAAAAATATGAAAACTAATGGATTCTTTGTAATCTTTAGGAAAGGCATGTTGTGCTGTATTTTCATGTATTTTTTTCAAGTGGTCTGAGAGCTTTTAGTTGTATGAAGGACTGAAAGTGCTATAACAGAGGTGGGAAATCTTTTCCCTCCCAGGCACCAACTGCTGCATTTATGGTGTGCATGCTAGGGTTCCACATAATCCTGTTTTCCTGTATTTTCCATGCATTTTGGTGTGTCTTTCTTTGAATGCCACATGGTGGGTTGTGTGCATGTTCTGTTCCATTGATCATGATCATGTAAGTGTGCAATTTCCCACCTACCATTGGGTTGGCTCTGCCTACCATTGGCTCCCCCCACTGCCCCACCAGTCTCAGAACCCACCAACCGCCACCGAGGGCCTGGATCTGGGATTTCAGAAGGTAATGCTCTGACTCAGACCACAACAACAGCGTGGTAACAACACCCCTGATAATCGGAGACCCTGTACCCAGACTGGTGCAAATCATCAAATCTAACATGTGCCTCATTTTGTGCGTTGCACCAGATATTATCTGGAATAAGCCCATAGTTGTCATGGCAGCCATGAACTCCTGATCTGCCCCTGAAAGGCCAGCCTCAACATGTCTGTTGAAATCGCCCAGGACAATAAGTCTAGACAATTTCACCACCACCTCTGAGATTAGTTCAGCTTGAGAATCAGGTGTGCAGCAGGGTGGTCAGTAAACCAAGAGGATTCTCAGTAGGGATGTGCAAACAGTTCGGAGGTTCAGTGTTTGGGCCGTTTACGAACACCCCAAACCCGAACTGCCTCCCACCTGAACCGGCTTAACAAAGTTTGGGTTTCAAACCTGTTCAGCGGTGGGCGGGAGACAGGGGGAAACTCGGTTTTCCCTCCCCCCTCCAGGCTGCACAGGTGGAAGTGCGCCGGGGTTCAACTCCCCACCCCTGCCCAGCCTGGTAAAAAAATTTAAAAAACAAACAAAAACAAACAAAAAAACCCACCCCAGGGATCAACCTACCTGGTGGGACAAGCAACGGTGGTGGGTCCAGCTCCAGTGGCACTCCAGATTGCTTCAGGCCTCTTCTAGGCCTTCCAGGAACTGAAGGAGGGCTTTCGGCCTCTCACCGGTGGTGGCAGCGGTGGCGGGTCCATCTCCAGTGGTGCTCTGGAGCCCTTCAGGCCACTTCTAGGTTTTCCAGGAATTGAAGGAGGGCTTCCAGCCCCTCACCGGCAGTGGGTCCTGCTCCAGCGGCACTCCGGAGCTCTTTAGGCCTCTTCTAGGTCTTCCGGGAACTGAAGGAGGGCTTCTGCCCCTTCCCTTTCGGTGATGAGGGGCTGGAAGCCTTCCTTCAGTTTCTGGAAGGCCTAGAAGAGGCCTGAAGTGCTTTGGAGCACCACCGAAGATGGACCCGCTGCCACCGCTGCTGCCACTGCCAGACCCAGGGCTGCAGCCCCGGCACCACCTGGTTGGTCGATCCCTGGGGTGGGTTTTTTTGGTTTGTTTTTTTAAAAACATTACCACCAGGCTGGGCAGGGTGGGGGGGGGGGGAGGTAAGCCCTGGCGCCCCTTCCACCTGTGCAGCCTGGAGGGGGGAGGGAAAACCGGGTTCCACCCACCCACCCCAAATGCGTTCGGTGAAACCGAGAAGCTTTGGGCCGAACAGCCTGAACCCAAATGGTTTCGGGGATGGCGAACCCTGAATGGGCTGAACACCAAACACCCACCCCCCCTGGTGTTCGCACATCCCTAATTCCCAGTCTAACACAAGGTGGAAACACTCTATATCAGATAAGTTAGGCACCAGATACCTCTGAAAGACCAAGCTGTTTTTAGAGATCACAGCCACTCCACCTCCAGTCCCCCACCTGAGACTGATGCATCACAGAGTACTCAGCTGGCACCAACTGGGACAATACCGGCCCAGATGGTTCACCCAGCCAGGTCTCTGTAATGCATATAAGGTTGGCAACCTCATTCCGAACCAGATCATGGATGATAAACGTCTTACTTGCCACCAACCTTGCATTAAGCATCAACAGTGACAGATCACAGGCCCTACTGGCCTTAACTTCCAAACATTTTGAGACAGAGGGGGAGCAGGACAAGGGAACAAACAAGTGTCTCTCCTGATGGTCTATCCTCCAAATGCCAAAAATGACCCCAATAGCTGCTCCCTTCCACCTTTCCCACACCATTTCCCAGTTATCAACCCCTCCACAGGATGTTGTAGCTGTGGACTTTCTGAATCAAGGCAGAGAGTTGGTCTAGAGGATCCTCAAGGTCCATTCCAACTCCATGACTGTCTTTCACAGCTAGTCTGGGGGGGGGGGGGGGTCACCAGCCTCTCATTGAAATGCAGAGAGTCAATGTGCTCGTTCCAAGTGATGTCAACAGAAATTGGACTGAAGTTATGCTCCTTAAAGCATTTGACCCATTAAGGTAGATGGGGATCTACCATTGCAAGTTCTTTGGAAAGAGTGGCCTAGGGACACTATTTAAATTTATACCTCACCCTTCCCATTGAGGCTCACAAGGTGCACAAGGAGGTTACACACCTGTAAATTCTTCACCAAACTGCTGCACTAGACTCAAACGAGTGCCAAATCCTCTTTCATAGCAAGAGGCATTGTGCAGCATAACGACAACAGGTTGCTGCTTGGAATGTGGCAGTGAAGAACACACCTCTGTATCTGGGGTATATTTCTGAGTGATCAGACCAGTCAAACGTGGACCATATGGAGGGACTGTGCTGGGGCTGTGGAAAGTGATGGTGTAGCAGGGAGAAGCTTAATGGGGCTGCTGCCCCTTTAAGAAGGCTGATGGTGCCAGCCTGAGGACTAGGTACAGGCTTGGCAAAGCCAGCCCAGTAGAATTGGGTAAGCCTGGAGTGATTACAGAGCAGAAACCAAGGTAAAGAGTGGGAAAGCATTCTAGCCCTTTAAGAATCAGGACTGGAGGGCTAGCCCCACCCACTCTGGGCATATAAGAGAAGCCCCAGCCAGATAAGAGTCAGTTTGTACCTGGCTGCAGACTGGAGAGGAGCTCTGATGGAGGCTCAGCAGTAGCCTTGTTCAGGGTTCTGAACTCAGGCTGAGCTGGTGGGAAAGCATGGATGGCTGCCTATGCTGGCTGGCTGAGGTCCTCTATACTCTCCAGGGTGTTGACTCTGGCTACACTTGGGGCTTGGGAAGTAGCCCTTGATGCCTCCCAGGGTCCTGGAGAAGCCCTGCTGGCAAAGCCTGGAATAGTGAGAGACTGAAACTCCAAACATAAGTAGCCATCCAGAGGCAGGGGCCAGACTGAGCTATGGGCTAGAGTTAGGGATGGGGTTGGTGGAGCGCTGTTTCTTGGTGTTAGAGCTAGCCTGACTGGAGCTTGGAATCAGAGATGGCGATTGACGAGTACAAGTCCGAGGCCAGTGGCTTGGCTAAAGAGTCTCAGAAGGAACTGTGTATGCCCAGGCAAGGTGCAGGTGATGGAGCTGGTCTGAGCTGAGGCAGGGTTGAGATTGCCAAGTGCAGGCAGAAGAGCCGATAGCCCAGTTTGATGGAGAACTATGTTGTATGTGATGTGACAACCTGCTTTGGCCTGATTGGGTGGACCTTAGTCTGAGCTGTGATTTGGACATAGTCCGGGAGTGAGAGCCTGGGCTAGCTGCCAACACAGCCTGGGGTATCATGGGCCAGCATCTGGCGCCACCTGCACAAACATGCAGGTGAGGTCCGGTGCAAAGTGGGTCAAAGCGGGGCACAGAAGGCCAAAGTCATGTCTGTTTTTACCCACAATGTAATTTTCTTCCTCCTCTTTCAGTCCTTTGCTACTACCGGGTTGCCAACACTTCTAATTTTAAGAGTTTAATTCAGTAAAATTCTCCAATAAAAATGAGAAACTTGTTCATTTTTTATTTTTTTTAAATAAAAATTCTGCTCATGGTTGGAAAGCTAGTTTTCCTTACCTCCTACTCTTTCTCAGCCTGCTCACAGAAAGAAAGAAAATTTAGTGGAAGAAAAATAATATTTAAATTTATTTAATCTGCTCATGATCAAACTTTGATTGTAAAATCAAAGCTGAGGACAGATGCTATATATAATTTGCAGTCTGGGGACGTTGAATGCAATAAAGATGAATTGGTTGCCCAGATTCACTCACTTGTTTTATATGCCACCAACCAGTGTACCTTCATCTTTTCCCTCAGAGATTAATAGCAGAATTTCTGCCATTGCCTTAGTGCTTGTGAAAGACCCTGAATCAAACTTATGATATTTTAAATAGATTTATCTTGTTGCAACAACATAAATCTTTGATAAGCCTTGGGGCTTCTTTCTTCTTTAGAACTTACTGGACTTTATATTACTCTGTTTGATAATTTATTGGTGGTTCAACTCTGTCCATTGCCACTGGATGGATATTGAACAGACCAGCTTCTGCTGTTAAACTCCCTTGGAATGCTCCTATTCAGGTGAAATCGACAGTAACTGCATCCTATGAGCTCTTCTGTTGTTAGAATTTGAAATAGGAAATACGGGCTAGCTGAATTCTCTTTGCTCAGATACTGGCCTTGCCCATGGATTAATATAATGAAGGCAGGAGCCCTTATTTACTAATCACTTTTTTTTTATGTGACAATCTACAGACTTATTTCTACAAATTAAGTTTTCCTCTAACATTTGTAAGGAGGCATTATCCTTGTTAGAAACTTTGAATCTCATATCATTTAGCTTCCAAATAATGTTGAAAGGATATTTTTCCCATTGTAGGACTTAAATCTTATTGAGGTACCCTTTGGAGGGCTTGGCTGTCTTTAATACCACCACCTTTTTGAATTAAAACAAGAGAGAATATTCCTGAGGGTTGGAATCATCAGTTTCTCTCAGAACTGACTTTGTCATACGGTGGTTGGCTGAGGTTTCGCTAACTATTTCAAATAGTCAGGATGACACAAAGCCATAGGAGGCCAGAGGCACGTTTCCTGGGTTATATGTGACACCAGTATTTCTAAACAGGGGTAGGGAGAGAATCTCCATCTGGAGCTGAACTACTTTAAATTACCCAGCTCCACACAAGTAAAAGATCTTGAGTATCCATCTTTCCTGTCATTAATTTGTTAATTATACAAATATCAGATGTTTTTATCACTTTTTCCGGTTTAATTTTCAAAAGTTGACCAGCTCACTCTAAAATTTAGTCTTGCATCTGGCCTGTGAAGCCCAGTCAAAACCCACAACCTCAGTTATCTTGATTCAGTTCAAATACTGTATCTCCATACAGTACAAGCTTAATTTGTGCTGGTGGAGTTGATCAGGCCATCACGATGGTTGGAGGCCCACATAAGCTTCCTTTTTGTTGCTAGGCAGCAGCATGCAGCTGAACAAGTAGCCTCTGCTCACAAAGGGTGTCCAACTCAAGTTGTTGAATCAAACAAGCTAGCAGTAAGGTGCAGACAGCCCCATTAGTAAACAAAAGAATAAGCCAATAGTGTAAGCAGAATTGCCAAGCCTCAAACATCAGAAATCAGTCATGAAATCCACAAAAACATTGGTATTTTAAATTAATAATCCGCTTTTGGTTCTCTTCATTTGATACTCAACTTTCTACAGATACACATTTGGGTCATGCTTTCAAGACTCTAAAACCTTGAGGGGCAGGAGTCTTTTATTGTAAAATATTAAAACAGAATTTCACCCAAATAAATACATGATTCCAGGAGCTGAGGCTTTAAAAAAAAAAACCACCCATCAAATACCATGAGACTTATAAATGGCAAAGTCCTGGCATCACTGCCAGTTTCTTTATACAGGCTTACAAGGAAGCCTTTTACAGTCCTCCAAAAATGCAGTTTCCTAGTATCTGCTAATAATTATCCAGCTGTACACCTCCAGCTGGCCACAGCTGCTTTTGCCTCTACCTCATAACTGGGGTAACCAGGAAAGGAGAGCTTTACCAATTAGGACTCTCTCCAAGTCACCAGCAGCAACAGAACGTCTAACAAGCTCTCCCCTTTTCATTATGGAATGGTGAGAAAACTTCAAGCTACAGGTCAACTAGGCTGCATCTTCCATCTATCCTTGAGTCAGTGGAAGATAGCAAACCTCCCTGCTTTGAACCAAAGGGCTCAGTTCTGCCAGACTCACCAATATCATAGAGTACAAGGCACAGCTATAATAGGGACAGGTGGGGCAACTGCATCATGGCCCATGCTCCCTGGGGAGGCTGTGTCCCCTGCTGCTGGAGGAAGGGGGTTCCCATTCCATCTTCTGCATCAGGGTCTATCCCAACCTAGGTCTGCCTCAGATACAGCATGCACTGGACAGTGGGAAGTAGGATGGCACATTTTATTTTGTCCAGATTGTTTAAATAGCTAGGCCCAGCTCATGGAAGAAACTTTGGGCTAAGGTTTGTGGTGAATGTTGACCCCCCCCTCCCGCTATAAAATCACTCATGTTAATAGACCCCTTAATGTTGCCACCCCCCACCCATGATGTCACTGGAAAAAGATAAACACCTTGTGCAATGGATGGAGCAGCCCTGTGCACTGTGAATCAATGGGACTGTTCACAGTGGCTGAGATTCTCAGAGTGTTGCTGCATTGACAAAGGTCCCATAGGGTTTGCTGCACAGGATTATTAAATCCTGGCTGTCTCCACCAGCAGTTAGTCATTGGCTGTCCACTGTGACAAGTTTGCCACCTACTTTGCAGCAAAGTCACTTGACTTGGGTGCTGCCAGTTTGAGCGCAGAGTCAGAGTTTGGGATTGAGGAGGCCTGGTCTTGTCCGGTTTACTTGGATCAGTTTCAATCAATCTCACCTACCGATGTGGAGGATCTGCTCAGAGGGATGCGGGTGACCAGCTGAATTAGATCCGTGCCAGTCCTGGCTGGTGAAAGCCAGCCGGGAGTAGGGATGGGCGAGCAGAATGCCGTTCAGATGTTCGGTCATTCGATTCAAAACCCGAGTTTGGGTTTGGCTGTTCGGTTCGGCAGAGTTCGGTTTGTCCGAACTCTGCCGAACATTCAAAAAAGTGCTATCAGTACCGAAACTGAAATTTTTTTGGTATCGGTATTTTTGGCCCTGAAACCACCCCTGGTGTCCATCCCTGGTGCCAGGAAGTCTGCTCATCAGCTGCCTCCCCCTTCTAGTCATGTTTTTCCCATCCAAAGTCACATTTTCCCCGCCCCCTAACTCATTCAAACTTTTCTGAACTGTTCAGAAGTTCGAGCGTTCATTTCGGAAGTTCGTTTCGGTCATCCAAACAGGCTGAGTTCGAGCTGAACTCCGAACTTCCGAACCACGTTTGCCCATTCCTAGCCGGGAGACACTGGGAGCATTGCTGGCTGGGGTTGTCAATGCCTCCCTTAGGGAGGGCAGGGTGCCTGATGGCTTCCAGACTGCAGATGCCTGCCCCCTGCTCAAGGAAACATCTCTTGATGTTGACTCCCTACCAGCTATCGCCCTGTCTCTAACCTCGCCTTTTTAGGGCAGGTTATGAACAGATGGTTGCCTTGCAGATCCAAGTGCATCTCGATGCTATCGGTTTCCTGGATCCGTACCACTCAGATTTTCATCCTGGACGTGGCATTGAGACTGCACTTGTGGCCCTGACTGATGATCTTGGAAACTGACAGGAAATAGCTTGGAAATTGACAGGGGAAATGGTACCCTGCTGATTTTGTTAGCTCTATCGGCGACCTTCGATATCATGGACCATGGGGTGTTATTGACATGACTGCGGGACCTGGCTGGGGTGCGCAGGACCACCCTTGAGTGGTTCCACTCATTCCTGGATGGGAGAACCCAGAGGGTGGTAGATCATCATCGTCTTGGGAGCTCCCTTGTGGGGTCCCACAGGGTTCCATCTTGTCCCCACTCCTGTTAAATGTGTCTCTGAGACCCCTGGGTAAGATAGTTCAAAGATTTGGAGTGAGGTGTCATCAGTATGTGGATGACACCCAGCTCTCTCTCTCCTTTTCATCTGACCCAGGTCCTGCAGTGCTTACCTGGCTGCCATTGGGGACTGGATGCAGGCGAGCTGATTGAAGCTGAATCCAGACAAGACTGAGACAATCTTGTGGTCTGGGGGAGGTGAGAACCCCTGTTATTTATGGGGTACAGCTTCCCTTGGTCACTCAGGTTTGCAGCCTTGGGGTACGCCTGGATCCACTGCTGCACCTAGATTGTCAGGTTGCGGCAGTGGCCAGGAGCACTTTTTACCAACTTCATCTGGTGAGAAGGCTGCAACCTTTTCTGTCAGATTCAGATCTGTCCACCATCATCCATGCCTTCATAACCTCGAGGTTAACCTACTGCAACACGCTCTTCGTGGGGCTGTCTTTGAAAACTTTTTGGAAGCTGAAGTTGGTGCAGAATGTGGCAGCCTGCCTTTTGCCGATGATGGGTCACTGGGAACACATTACACCAGGGCTCTGGAGTCTGCACTGGCTGCTCATAGCTTTCTGGAATCTGGACACAATTCAAGGTGCTGGTTTTAACCTATACAGCTCTAAACGGTTGAGCCCTGAGTATCTGAGCAGTCGCCTACAACGAGGGCACACAGGGAGGCATTCTCGGTTGCTGCCCCACTATTATCAAACTCCCTTCCCTTGGAGGTCCACCTAAGCTCAAGCGAGTTCATCTTCCGGAGGAAAGGTAAGACCTTTTTGTTTGGCCAGGCGTTTGGCAGGCAGGAATAGGGTTAGGTGGGATTGGGTAAAGGGGTTTGGGGAGGAGGATTGGTGGGTGGCAGGTGGGGATAAAGGGTGGGGTGCTTGGGATGATGTTGGGGTTTTAAGGGATTTTAATGTATTTTATATTTTTGAAGTTTTAAGTCACCCTGAGTCTTTGGAGAAGGGCAGGGTAAAAATGTAAAAAATAAAAATTAAAATTTAAATGATTGGATTCAGTGTTTTTACTGTCCTACACAGGTGTAAGTCTCTGCAGAACTGAGCTCATGGTGTAGGGAAAAAAGCAGTTTAGAGGAAATGAATGGCAGATAAGTCTCATTCAAAACCTATAGAGAAAAATATCACCAGAGCAAGAGACTAATTGTTAGATCAAAAAGCCTTGGGTTAAAGCTACTACAAATTTACTTATGATCCCCCAAAGGATGGAAATTTTAAGTTGAGGCTCCCACCTTAACTTGCACACCATGTAAGTATTAAAGACATTGTACAGTCTTACATATTGTGCTCGCTTACAGCCACCTTAATTATAGAGCTGCTCCTGTGGGCTCTATAATTAGGGGGGCGGGGAATATGCCCTACAAAAAGAATCCCCACAGTCTCCCTTCAGCATCTCCACCTTCAAAAATCCCAAAGACATAAGGAGATGACAATTCCCTTCTCCTCTTTTCCCCCAGTAACCCCTTCTCTTTCCAGAAGAAACACACTTGGAGATTTATAACATACATATAGCTATGATAGCTATATAGCCGTGGTTCAATTAAAGGTGACCTCAAAGAGGTGGGCCTTTCGGGTTGGGTGGGATGAGGCCCAACACACCACTTCAGGAAGATTGTTCCAACTTCCAGGCATATGGTACAGTGAGGCGAAAGGCACAGAATTGAGAACTGGGTGGAGACAGGAGGCAGATGAAAGCATCTTGCCCGATGAACAGAGGTCACAAGAAGGAGGGGGGCGGGGGCGGGGGGTAGGTGGAGATAAGGGAGAAGGGAGGGGTTGCAGAGTGAACATATTTATAGAGGAGTAGAAGAAGTTTGAACTTTATGCAGAAGTGGATGGGGAGCCAGTGTAGTAGCTGTCTCTTATACACATCTAGATGTGTATAAGAGACAGCCTGAGACCTTGCATCTTTGTGAGTGTTACACCCCTTGTCTCTCCCTCTGTTCCCCTTCCTTTGTCTCCCCCCCCACACACCCGTCTCTCAGATTGTAAGCCCTAGGGCAGGGACCATGTCTATTCCATTACTTTGTAAAGCGCCAGGTACATTGCTGGTGCTATATAAATGTTTGTTAATAATAATAATAATAATAATAATAATAATAATAATAATATCTGCTCTGCTTCTCGTCTTCTGTCTGTTTCTCAGTACAATCCAGCAGAGGTACTTCCTGCTTTTTGGATACTGTGCTTCCACTAATGCAACCCGAAATAACTCATGCCTTTTCTTGAAACACTGTCACACTGCTGTTTCATGTTTAGTTTGTGAACCACTATAATCCCCAGGTATCCCTCTACAGTGTTATTGCCGAGGCTGTGGCTAGTCATTTTACTTTTCTTTCTTTTGTGCAATACTGTACATCTGTCTTTCTTGAATTTCATATCGTTGTTTTCAGTCCAGGTCTCAGATTCGTCAAGAATAGGTGTTAATAAACGTGCAGCTGGCACATTGGCTACATGTCCCGGTGGGGGTGGGGCGGCCTCCATGGATGGGTCAGTTAGGGGAACTGAATAAACGTTCCCGCCAATCAACTAGGCCAGAGGAAGGGGGTGGGGGTGGGACTAGAAGAGACGTGAGGCTGACTGACCCTGCCCCATGCTGTGACCAGCACCCCGCCATAATGGGCAACCATGGCTGCCAATAAGGAGCAGCCATGGCAGCCAGCCATGATAACCCCCATGCCAGGGACGGGATGGCAGCGCAAACGCACCTGCTCACTTAGTATGGCCCACTATGGCCTGCTTGGGTGGCCCAGATTGTGGGTCTGATTCCTTCGGGGTCCACGATTCCTGGGCAGCTGCCTACCCAGTCCGGGGCTGTAGCGGACGGACCCACATCTGGCAGGTCACTAATCGACACATGGGTAAGGCTCTGGCCCAGGCAGGCCATAGTGGGCAGTCTCACTTTATTAATACCCATAATAGTTTGGAATTCTAACCCTATTCCTCTTAAGGGTTTTGCAGTCCCACTTGGCTTTGCGTCATCTGCAAAGTTGCCAATTATATAAACTACTTATGAGTTATTAAAATGATATGAAAGACTTTTCTTAAAGATAATTTATAATGGAGATATTTATTTACAAGGCAACTGAGATCACAGAGTTTTTGCAGATAAATCTTCAAGGAATGGAAGGCCTATCAGGTCCATCATTTATTTTTATATTTATTTACAAATTTTACACCCCGCCCTTCCCCGAAGGTTCAGGGCGGCTTTTGTTGACAAAAGACTGGCTGAGCCGCCACCCACTACAGGACAATGATGGGGTGGAATCAACTAATCTGGGAATCTATACGTAAGTAAGAAAAGAGGGACCAAATATGCATGCGGTAAGAGGATAGAAAATGCTCACTTTGTATCCAAGGGCTAATCTGAGAATTTGCACACACAAATGGGGCAGTTTCATCTCATGGCATTAGCACGTTTTTAGATGTGACAATCTGCTCACAGATTTAAATAATCTGCTTTTAGAAAAGTTGCACGGGTGGCGTTTAGATGCACCACCATCATTGCAAACCATGGCTCACACATTCTTTTGAAACTGCATTGGTAAAACCTCTTATTGTGGTTTTACCAATGCAGTTTCAAAACAATGCGCGTGCCGCAGTTTGCAATGGCAACGGCAACAGCGTATCTAAACGCCACCCTCACGACTTTTCTAAAAGCGGATTATTTAAACCTGCAAACAGAGAGTCTTGCCTAAAAGTGCCCTTAGACTCTACCTTCCCTCATTTCAGGGTAGTAATGGAGGAGATGTGTCCCCACTTATTCCAGAATAAATAATGAGATACGGGCATTCTGTTTTGTTTTTTTCTTCAGAAGTGTCTAGGTATAATGCAATTCCTCTGGAGAAAAATAAAATTACCTGCCAGGAAGCATTTTTTGTACAGGGAGCCTGATTCTTAAGGCGGGGGTTTGGGGGAGGAATTATATCGCCTCTATCTCTTCTCCGAACAAGGAAGAGTCCTCCAACGGTTGGACCAAAATTATTTGCTACACCTGAGTGCCTGATGTTGAGAAATAGTCGGCATTCACAACTCCAGTTGAAGTCAATGAGAGCTGCAGTTGCTCTGCAGTGGAGAAAAGCAAGCCCCAGATGATTGTAGTGCATCTAAAAGTTAGCAACACAAATCCTTCCTCCTTTGCTAACAGCGAACTGCATTATGGTACGGTGCAATTAGAAACAATAGGTTATTATGACTGCAGAATGATGTACAAAGTTCATGTTTTTGTGCTTTTCCTCTTCTTCAAAATTATTCATTTTGATAAGAGTGGCAATCACTCAGTGGAAATCATCTAAGACTCAAGGTGATGGCAAGGGCACTTAACATTCCAGGTGGATAATGAAAGACTAGTAAAGGGCTATGTGTCAAGCATATTACACATAAAAAGTTCTCTTCAGTAAAAGAAATCTGGAAGCATTTCTCTTTTTTTTCCATTACGGATGACAAAACAAGTTAAAAACATTAGCCCCCTCCTCTTCTGCCCATTATTCTGTTTATACTTAGATGCTTCAAGATGGTGCAGATGCATATGCTATTCAAGTTGATGTTGAGAGTACATTTTTTTTTTGTTAGCAAGTGACTTAAACAGTAGGTGTGGGTGTTACAGATTTGGATTAATCTGTAACTGCCCGAAAATGGCAGTTATAGATTAATCCATAAATCCTACACCACTGATGGCTCTCTGGATCTCCATAAAGCTCATTGGAGTGGTGCCACAGGGATGACATTGGTTTGGTGCCGCTCCAATGAGCTTGAGGGGGAGGCAGGCAGAGGGACTGCCATCCAATTTTGGATGGCAGCCAGCCAGCAGGGATAGTCCAAGTCCCTTGTCTGACTCACTGCTCAGCAGCAATGCTAGCTACTCCTCTGAGTCCCAGCCACTGCTGCTCCCCTGATCCTTCCCTGCCACCACTCCAGCTGAGCTGGCTTTTCTGCATGGGGAGGAGGGAGTGAGGAGGTCTCTTCTGTCGCGCAGGTCCCCATAGTGAGGGTGCACGCTGGTCCTGTGCACCAGAAGAGGCCTCCTTGCAGTCCCCACCCCCCCAGTCAGAAAAGCCAAGCACAGGAAGAATCCGGTTCATCTTGAGGGGGTGTCAAGGAAGGAGCAGGGGAGCGGCAGCGCCTGGGACTTGGAGAAGAAGCCAGCACTGCAGCCAGATGCTGAGTCAGCCCAGGGAGCTGGGCTATCCCTGTTCCCTGCTGGCCAACTCCTATCCCAAGCTAGATGGCAATCAGCCAGCAAAGCCCCTCCCTCTGCCTTCCCCTCCCCCTAAAGCTTATTGGAGTGGCTCCAAGCCAATGCCATCTCTGTGGCCCCACTCCAATGAGCTTTATGGAGATCGGAAAATATGAATCTGTAATCCGGAAATCCGTAAAGTTTGAGATACGGATTCATAGTTAATACGAATCCGTAAATCAATACAAGTTCTCATCCCTGTTAAACAGGACCATTGAAGATTTGGAGAAAAAGGGACAGGGTATTTTGTATAAAGGCACAGAAAGCATGGGTGTTCTGGTTCATGATTCAGCAAGGTAGCAAATAGTGCCATTGCTAGCCCCTGCCAGGAGGATGAGTTCTGCTGGAAAGATCACGCATGTTGCTCCTCTGCTCCCTGGACTTTGTCGTGGGCCTGCCCCTTTGGAGTGCTGCAGCATCACAAGGTCTACAAAGGGGTGCAGCCACTGGATTCTCCAATCCTCTGTGATGCAGCCCCACCCTGTTTGGACCATTATGATATCACAAAGATTTGCAGGGGGAGGGGTGCATGTCACAAAGGGTGTGAAAGAGCTCCACCTCTGGACATCAGCCCCCGTTTAGGCAGGAACCTAGTGATGCTCCTGGTAGCAAATAATTGGTAGAATGTATGCTTTTTAACTTCTAAAAGACCTCTAGGCAGTCTTAAAAACTTTGATATTTTGTATATTATAATTTTTACCCCTAGTAGCACAACGACATACTTTAGAACCGACGCATATTATACCTGTAAGGCCTAGGAGAACTCTTGATCCCAGTGACACTTCCTCTATATATTCATGTCTAGCATTACTATAGCAGGATCAGCGTAGCACCTAGATATCTCAAATGAAATTCGAGGACTAACTGGGTCCTAGCTATGAGCTTGTAAAGCATAGAAAACTACTGTTTATTAATATATATGTCTCTCTTGGTCCCAAGGAAAGGGCATAGCTTTATAGGGTTTCTGTGATTAAGGTGTAAGACCTTTCTTTTTGTGAAGGCATTTGGCAGGCAGGGATAGGGAATGGGGGGTGGTGTTGGTGGGTGTTTGGGATAGGAGTACGAGGGGGCGTTTGGGAAGGGTTTTTCGTGGGGTTTGTGGGGTTCGTGTTTTTATGCTGTTTTATACAGTTTCGGTTTTTTGTAATCTGCCCTAAGCCATATGGGAAGGGTGGAGTAGAAATCGAAATAAATAAATAAATAAATTAAATAAAAGAAACAGTGAATAACAGTCCTATATTATTTAATGTTAAACTGTCCAGTTTGTTAAAGCAGGAAATTAATTCTCTTCCCCTAAATAGGATTATTCAAACACAGTAAGAAGCCTAGGAGAAATATAAAGGAAGATTCCAAGATGTTTGTACAGTGACTTTGATGTAGCTTTTAAAATGGGTAATTTCAGACATGATGGGCCGTTTGACCCACCACACTGAACCTTGGACCCGGATCCAGGTCTGTGATCAGGCCGTCCATCCTTTAGACGTGCCGGCCTGATCTTTACCGGGGTTTGGGGAGGGGCTGTGCAATGTGATGTGCGGCCACTCAGCCCCGCCCCCACGGTTCCTCGGTCGCCCGCCCATGGGGAGACGGGTGGGCGTAGTGGCCAGTGAGGCCGCTGTGCCCGAACCTGTATCGTAGTTCGGGGCATGATTCCAGAACGGGGCAAGGTAACCGGTTACTTTTGCCCCTTTCCTGATTGTGGCCAATCTAACCATGGTTCTGGCCCTGAGGCCAGTCTCAGGGCCAGAACTGTGGTTAGCTGTGACCCCCACCAGAGATTCACTGTGGTGAACATCTGGTGGGGGAGGGGGTCACACAGACGTTCATGAGATCACTGCCACCACATGGGATCCACTGTGATTTAGTATGGTGAACAGCCATCTCATAACGTCTGAAAATACCCAATGTCATTCTACAGAACAGGTCATATGCATGCAGTGGGACAGGCAGGATAGTATTTTGCCTGCCCCACTGCATGCATATGACCTGTTCTGTAGAATGACATAGCAGTCTTAGCACATTACCAGTTTTTCGGGAGTGACCCCATTAATGCATACTCATTTTTTAATATTTGAAAGGAGGATGTTCCTCACTGATTTTGTAAATATTAAAATCAAACTACTGCACTGTTTAAGTTAATTCCCAGCCTTGTTGGGGAGGTATTTTTTTGGTGGTGGGCTGGTCCCCCATATTTTGCTTTCCCCTTTTATATCAGGGCTGTTTTATGTTGTTATGCCTATTGTCTGTGTATGCTGTATGTATTTGTTTGTTTATGTGGACAATGACCAATGGTTACGTCCTGAAATAAATTTGAACTACTGCACTGTATGTCCAAGAATCCTTACTGGCCTGTGTAATCATTTCTTGACCAGGAAGACATAATTCCCACATGGTCACAAAGACAATAATTTTCTTAGACTGATTTAACAGCAATACAATGAAAAGGAATCCTTACAGCTGGGGATAGGGAGAACAACAACAACCAAGCAATACTGCAAATCCTCTAGGCCAAGTTATAACATGTGGTTGGGCTTTCTACCCAAGGACCATGCATTCACCATACAGAATAACTTGCAGGACAGTGACTTTAGCATTAATCATTTCACCAGCGACCAAGGGTTAAATGTGTCACCCCCTATTATTGGCACATGGGAATGAACAGAGACTCTCTCGGTTGTAGTTGACAGAGCAACACCACCTGCAGATGCTGTTAGCAGACATACTGGCCCTTTTTACACGGCTGCCTCCACCCCCAGTCCATGTATGCGGCAGTTGGGGGGGGCGTCCGTGTGACCACCGAGGGTGCGTGTGTGCGCCTGCGCTCCACCGGTCTCCCATGCATGGAGGCACTGGGGAAAATGGAGGTGCTTCCGTGCATGGGTAATGGGTATCAGTGGAGATGGGTGTGTGTACATGTGCTGGCCTGCACACGCACCGCACACCCGCCGCTACCTCCACCCATCCCCCACGGATGGCAGCGCCTCTGCAGTCCATTTGAAAAGGGCCATTGTATTTGCAACAAAATGTGTCATCTCAATGCTCGGTGTTTGAATACGTTCAATTAAAATCAATTCATGCAGATATACAAGCATTCACCAAGAAGGCTATGACAAGGGGCATTTTCACACAAGGCACTGTGTCCACCCCCCACCCCACCCCCACTATACATGTTGCAGGGCTGTAGTGTTGCCCTATGGGTGCCCTGAAATAATCTTTACTTTGAACAGGTCAGAAATGTTTCTAACTGCCCGGCCATATCTTAGGTTACCTCTCTGAGTAAAGTTTTTTTCAAATGTGTATATGTGCTAAACTACTACAAAGGAAATGTCCACACAACACAACACAACTCATTCAGTTATGCAGGTTACAGGCTAGACTTTGGAAATTTAACCCTTGTAACAATGGAACCACTGTAGAGTAGCAAGCTCCCAAGGCATAAATACTCACTAAAGGCCACAATGACAGGCAATAGATAAAGCAGATCGTCTCTCCCAACTTAGGTAAAATAGTATTATCATCTATCATTTCCATAGCACTTGCAGTATTCAGAGTGCTTTACAATCCCTATCAAGTTCACCGTCACAACCACCATATGATGTAGATCATTATTATTCCTGGGGAACTGAGGCTGAGAGAGTGTGGCTTGCCCAGGGTCACCCAGTGAGTCCATGGCTAAGACAAGATCTAGATTTGAGCTTCACAGGTCCAAATCAAACAACTTATCCACTAGTCGACACTGGCTCACATTCCTTATTTCAGTTTATGTACTGGTGTGCCTAGTAACAAGTCTACAATGCAGGTTCTGCAGTTTAATTGGGTGACATAGGTTATCATGGTTTGAAGGCAGTCAGGTGAGTATTTAAACATTGCAATTTGTGCTTTCAAAACTGAAAGTCTCTTTAAAAAAAAAGGGGGGGGGGGAAAATCAAGCTTGTTGCATTTGCCACACACTTCAAGTGTAACTAAGGGTGAAAACAGACATGATGTTAACAACGACCCTTTAACCACCCTTGGTTGTCATTTATGCATGTTGCAGGGCTGCTTAGTGCACCAATACAGCCCTGTAACATACATAAATAACCACCAAGGGTGGTTAGCGTCATGTCTGTTTTCACCCTAAGTGACCATTAGGTTTGGATGCCTCACTTTTTGAGGCCCAGCTCAAGATGGGGCCCCTCTGTCCAAACATGCTAGGTGTCTAGAGTTTACGCTTGTATGGTGCTGAGGTCATGTGAAATTCACCAGCAGAGCCGAAGTTGCTCAGAAATCATAAAATACTTTCAAGTACTTGATGTTGTGACTTAAATAATGTCCTTTTCAATTTTTGAAATCTGAACCATACAAAGGGGGACCTTTATTAAGACTGGCGGCTATAACAATGGCCTGACCACATACAGATGGTGATTTGCAGAGAAGTCATCATGAGCAGTCGTTGGTTGTAGCTGTTGGAAAAGGCTTTGCTACTGTGGAAAAGCTGAGAGTTGGCACAGTTTCTCCTGAAACAGAAGATGCTTTCTACTCGGAGCAATGAGGAGTGTTTTTCATATAGCAGTAGAGATAGCTTCACAGGGACAGGCAATATACTGAGAGTAGGGCAGAGATTTCAAGGCCATCTCCATATGAATGTTTGCCACAAGGCACATTGTTGCAAGGCAATTGCTTTGTGCCTATATGCCCCATTGCTCCAAGACAATTGGCAGAATGAATGTGGCAGTTGCCCTGGAGCAGGTTACTCTGAACATGGAACCTAGCACATGACCCAAGATAGAAAAGGTACTGCTTTCTGTCTGTTGGCTAAAATAGAGACATTTTTGTGCAATTCACAGTAGCTTTTTAAATCTCTTTTCAAAGCAAGATGGTCCAGTGGCACACTTGGGAGGAAAAACGGACTAGAAGAAAATACCCTGAAACTAGGTAATCCATTACAAACTCCCTCCTCTCTCCCCAAGCTTTGACAGAAGTAATATTGCTACATTCATATGCTTTTGTGCAAAACCAGAAAAATGATACCCTTCTAGAGCAGAATGCGTATGCACTGCAGCAGGCACATGCCAGGTATTTGGGGGAGGGGGGGGGGGAGGCTGTCGTTTGCCAGACTGGAAGCAAGCAGTAGCATCTGGCTGTAGTACTGCCACAGATGCACATACAGAAGGACATGCTCTCTGAGAAAGAAAACAAAACCCCAAGACAAATAAAGCAGTACACGGAAGCAAGATTAAACCCCTCACTAGGTTTGGGGTTCTAGTAACAGAATATTAATGGTAGTAAAGAAATGCAGAGTTGTCCAGATTGCTACCAGTGCTACTCAGTAAACAATTCCCCCTTAATTCCTCTGCTTATGACACTCATCATTCATTCAAGGGAGTTATTCATTCAATTACATACAATTATGTATCCAGCTTTAATTTGTAATTGAAATCTGAGACAGTAGCACCAGGAGGATTTGGGGAGAAAACCTTGAATACATTCTCCATAACTTACACTTTCAGTACGAGTACATGTGATTAGAAATTCAATGAGCCAGCACGGGTGTCCTGGAGAGAATACTAGTCATGTTTACAACTTGCAAGAATGTCTGGGCCAAAACACAACAAGCAAAAGATAACAAAGCAGTAAAATAGTTGTAAGCTAAATGAAATTCTGAACACATTCAATCCATCACAAAGGTGGTTGAGCACTCCCAGAATTGAGGATAAATTGTGAGAGAAATACAAAATATGTCATGGACCATAGAGACAAATCAAAAAATAGCATCTGATTCATTCTTTCCCTCATGCTCCAAAATGCAGTCACAGGCAAGTGAAGAACAACAATTAATTTGCAAATAAAATGACTATTTTGGTATCCATTTCTCTTCAAGGCATTTTTTCCTGCCCAAAGCTAACGTCCACACCTGAAAATCCCACCCTCCACCCCAAATGCCACAGAGTTTTCAAGGATTATGCTGATGGACCAGGGGGGCAACTCTTTCCTGGGCAATCTGTTTAACTGTCAAATTTTCCCCCATTTTTCTCCCGACCACTCATCTTACAGTTTATTTCAACTTATATCCCATCCTTCCCCTAAGGCCCAGGGAAGGTGTACAACATAAAAGCCATATACAAGTAGAAATATGAAGATATATATACACACACCATCTTGTGGAAGGGAGTTCCATAATACTGGGACACACCCTTGTTGTATGAGCCTGATGGGCAGATGGTACCTTCCATTATTCTGTAGGGCTTCTCTTTGGCAGACCCCATGCCTCCCTTCCCCATCCATCAGGGGTCCCTAAGCTTCCCCGCCAGGCGTGGGAGCAAGCACTGCATTCTCCCTCTTAGCTCTTGTACTCTGACCAGACTCATGCTAGTGCTGATACAGGGCCTGGCCACTCCCCCACTCAGCAGCACCTGGGCTATGCTTCCTATGTAGCTCATGCTTCTAGGTTTGATGTTAATCAAGGACCCATGGTCACTGTGTTGTTCCCATTGGTGATTATGGGGTGTTTTTAGACAGTGTCATCATGCTTTGATCCTGCCTGGAGCGAGACCCTCACTCAGGGCAGGATTCAGCTTGGGCACCAAACAAGAGTGATGGCAGCCAGGGCCGGGGAAGGGGTGGAGAGAGGGCAGGGTGATGCATGGATGTGTATTCACATGGCCCTGCCCCCATGCTGCTTGGAGCAGCCTGTCCTCTGCCTGCCTGGAAGCGCTGCAGACCCGGACCAGGGTGAGTGTGAGCAGACATCAAATGTGATGGCCTGCTTTACCCCGGTCCGGCATCTGTTGCACAGGCCGTGGCAACGCTTAGCCCCGCCCGGGCTGTTCCTTGGGACCATTCCCGAGGAACAGCCCAGGCTAAGCGCCACCACAGCCCGTGCAAACTTGGGCTCCAGCCCAGGCCAACATCTGGTGGCTGCATTCAGCTGTGATGAGAGCACGGATTTCCGAGCTCGGCACACACATCTGAAAACACCAATCGGGGAAGTGCAGTGAACACGGGTCTCTGGCCTTAATGCTTTCAACACTTTTAACAGCTCAGCCCCCTCACAAATGGATTTTTTAGATGAAAAATGACTGTAGTCTTAATGTGTCAGGATCAGGAACCATTCAGAAATTAAACTAGAAACAGAGACTGGGCTACTCACCAGGTGGTCAGGCAACTGAACTGTAGTCATGGGATATTTCATAGTCAAATTATCAGACCAGGATTGATCACCAGGCAGTCTAATCTGTTTTGATACAATGGGGTAAGACAGAAGCATAGCCAGTAGCCAGACTGAATCTGTAGCCACAGAGTAGGGTGGCTAGATACGCAAACTGTATTAATTTATTTTTATTTATTTTTGGCACTTGCTATCCCTCACAACCTCCTGCCTCAGGCAGCTCATGGTGGCTAACAATTTTAAAACATAAATAACAATGTATATAAGTAAGCATATACTTTTTAGAGGGCACTTATGAGAAATACAGGTTGCAGGGCTCCATTGATGCCAATGCAGCCCTGCAACCTGTATTTCTCATGAGTGCCCTCTAAAATTTGCACGTCTGGCCACCCTAACACAGAGCCAAGCCAAGCGAATAGTAGGAAGGATAGGTGCACTATGGGCCAAGTTCCCGGGAAGAGGCACAGAACTGGAGGAATGTGAGGAAGGAACAGTAGCCGACTCTCTGCGGTGGGGCTGGCCTTAGCATTTGCAGGGCCCAGGATGAAGATACAATGTGGGGTTGCCCTGGTTGCCCCTCCTTTAGGGGCACCCTCCATGTGGCCCTAAAGGTGGTTGTGTCTGATCAAAACAGGGGCTGCAAACAGAGCAGACCCTGGGGCAGTCACCCCGGGTTGCCCTGTGATAAGGCCTGTCCTGCTCTGGGGAGAAGCATACTCCAGTCCAGATTGAGTGGTTTGAGGACTGTAGCCCACAAAGATTAAGTTTTCCCACTGCGAAGTCATGGGTCAGTCAGGCTGATAGCAGTGCAAGTTTCCTTAGCTTGCCTTGTCTTCTCTTCCATATCTATTCTGCTGAAATGAGATTTCATCATTCACAACTGACAACCTGGCACCAGTGGTAAACTCTACATTCACATGTAAAGATGTAACATATAAAAAAGGGCTATTTGTGGTGTAAATATAATGGATTTTTAAAGTGGTTAAAAAGAAAGTAATTACTGAATAACGTTATTTTGCTGCTCGTCTGTGGTTAATGGTTTAATCCACCACTCCTGTAGCATCTCTGCCAATAACAAAAACCTGTCACAAATATTATGTCAGATAAAAAGGCTTTCCACTGGCAATGAAGACAAAGTAAAGAGGAATGCTGGGTGGGACAGAGATGATGATCAAAAGTTCAGCCAAGGGCTATGATCATGTTTTTAAAAAAATTCTCTCTCAATATTGGAAATTAATTATGGACTTGGTTATTACCGGAGAAGGTGGATGCTTTTAAAAGACTATTATTAAAAATTATATTTCTGATCTCTTGGTTGGCAACTGGGAAGACAAATGAAAGTTTTAAAAACCAAAACCAAAAGCATGTCTCTTTCTAAATAAAGGCTAGTAGTAATGTGATCATTACTTTAATGAAGTCAATGGGATTTTTGCCATCAACTTCAATGGAGTTTGGATTGCACCTAGAATTTACAATGTTGATGCAACTGCAAAAAACCAAACAAACAAAAAAATAAAAATCACCACCACCCAATCTAACAGCAAATACAATTTTAGAATATGTATAAATAACAGCTCACATAACTCAATTTACCAGTAATAAAAGCTGTTTGCAGATCAGAGTAATTGTTCAAATTGTCCCTTTTCACAAAAATATAACAGCTAAAATGAGTCAATTTAATGTAGAATTGGCAAAGATTGTTTTCTCTTCTAAGCATTCTGTTAAAGCGGTTTAAAATTAAGTAGATGGTTGCCACATTGACACAATTACTTAGGCATCATAAAAGGGGTTTAAAACTATAAATGCATCTGCTAACAGTATTAAATTGAGGCACTTAGCCAACCAGAATTTTAACCTTCATCCAGCCACCAGGAATCTCTTTGGACCCAAAGGGTGCTGTCACATGTTCTATTGTAGTTTATATTGGTAACTAAGGAGGGAAATTACCTAGCTATAAATCAATACTCCTTTCCAGAGGCATGCCTGCTTGCTACCAAAATAAAACCCAGGGCACTAGGGAACCTTCATCGATCATGCTGTCAATATTTGTCTGTTATGCTTCATAGAGGCACAGTAATAACCTCCCATAGCTAGACGTCTCAAGAGCACATGGTTTTAGTTCAAATTAGGGCATTTTTAGAAGAGCACCAAATAAATATCGCAGTACTAAACACATTTGAAATTTAATTTTAATCAGGATTTAATGTTTAGATGTGTGTGTTATTGCAGATTTAGAATGAATCCATATTTAAAGTAAACCCCTTTTAATGTTTTCATGAGAAGAATGCAGAGTAAAGCACTATTTAAATTTAAACAGTTTAAACATTAACTGTTTAAATGTTAAAAACACATTTTGATCTGTGAGTTTGTGAAATTGGTTTAATAAAAACCTCGCTGTAGGGGGTTTACGAAGTCGATTTTACATCTTGAAAATTCCATCTTAAATGTGCATTAGATTTCTCTAATCCACATTAGTTGTCTTGTCTAAAAACGCCCTTAAGATAAGTGTCTAGATATGAGGAGTTTATAGCACAAGTCCAGAATAAAGATGGATGCAAATAAGGAAGGTTGTACTGTTAGTGTAAGCCGTGACTGTTATGGTCAATGAAAGGACAGGACTGCACCTTACACATGTGTTTTCCTATCAGTACTGTTTGTTAGAACTGGTTGAAATATTCTTACCAGAAAATATGGTTTTGCTAAAACTAAGGTGGCATTCAGACGTGTGTTTAAATCGCACAGCTGCTTTGGCGGCATCGTGCGATTTAAAGAACCCCGCACTTCCGGGTTGGTGTGAATGC
>QEPC01011755.1:334266-354895 GCA_003113815.1 Sphenodon punctatus
CTTTTGGTTAAGGTGTAGCCCATCCTTCTGATATAGGCTCCCTCTTCCCCAAAAGGTTCCCCAGTTCCTAATGAATCTAAATTCCTCCTCCTTGCACCATCATCTGCCTGCCTCTGGGGCCCTGCACTAGGAACAGGAATAATTTCAGAGAATGCTACCCTGGAGGTTCTGGATTTCAACCTCCTTCATAGCAGCCTAAATTTAGCCTCCAGAGCCTCTTTCCTACACCTTCCTATGTCATTGGTACCAACATGGACCACGACAACCAGATCTTCCCTACCACTCCCTAAAACCCTTTCTAGACATTGTGTTAGGTTCTCTGCTGTCGCACCTGGCTGGCAACTTACCATTTAGTCTTCATGGCTGTCACAAACCCAACTATCTATATTCCTAACGATTGAATCGCCCACTACTACAACCATCCCATTCCTGTCAGTTGAGCTTCCCTCCCCTGGAGAACTATCTTCAGTGTGAGAGGATACTATGACATCATCTCAAAGACAGGTTCCAGCTACAGGATCATTCCCCACCATAGCAGCTTGATGCCCTGCTTCCCCAAGACCATCATCTTCCAAAACAGCAGAGGGGATGCAAGAGCAAAGGTGGGACTGCTCTACTATGGGTGCTTTTAGATGGATGGCAGGCCCAGTTCTGTCCGCACCCGCCTGCTTTACCCCCAGCCTGATCCATTTACTTAAAGGCACCCCTGCCAGATGTGCAACCGGGGCAGGCTGTCCCTGCTGCTGGGCAGCCCAGCCAGTGGCGCTCCGAAACATCCTGGAATGCCCGCACCGGCCCAAAGAAGAGCTGCTGTGTCCATCTTCTGGGGGGAACCCATATCGCAGCTCCACTTTCAGCCAGCCATTGCCCTGGCAACGCCATAGAGTTTAGGATCCTCCTCCTCTTCTTATAACTAAGCTAGGCACATACACTGGCAACTTCTCAACTTAATAACACTAACTACAATATCTGTTGTAACTTTCATTCAAATTTGGAATGCTGAAATTGTCTTGTGGGGATGAAAATTCCATTTCTAGGTCACCTTTAGTGTGAAAGGCACAGGAAATGAAACAAATGCCAGTAAATTGTACAAATGTGACATGAAAAATGGTTTATCATTTGTACACTGCACAAAGTATGCCTCAATCCTGTGAGAGTTTCAGCACAGCTGCAGATGTCTGCCCATATGAAATCTCTAACTTTTACGCTTCAATAGAGCTTTGCATGGACCCATTTCAGAAAATCCAGCTAAAATAAGAGCCTTCACCTGATAAAACTAGAATCTAAGTTTAGACATGAGAACAAGTAGAAACGGCTAGTAAGCTGAGCTGGGGAAAGTGGTGAATTATGAGCACTTTCCCTTTATTATTCCCAGCACAATCACTGTCTATCTTTTTCTGTTGGTGGGATTTGTATTAGCAAATATTTAGGAGAGAGGGGACAGGAGAACAAGCAATCCAGCTTGATAGCATGAAGAGAAAATATTCTTCTTTCACATGAAGAAGTGCAATGTCCAGGGGGAAAATATAAGAGAAACGTAACACTTTCTACATTAAACAGGTTTCTGCTGAGGGATATGTTTAGAAGTTGATGTAGGATATTTTTTATTTATGCCAATAAATAGGTTCAAATAGGAAATGGGTTCAAAAGATGACAAAAATTCATGGTGAACAGATTCATCAATTGCTGTTAATTTTGATGCTCTGGGGAAGTAACCTCGAACAGCTGAAAGTAAACAATTAAAGAGGGATTGTTCCATTCATGTCCTGCTTTTGTAAATTCCCTGGCACATCAGATGCTGGCCACTTGCGGAGAAAGCGGACTGAACATGATGCACCTTTGGTCTGTCCCAGTATGGCAGCTTTTGTTTAATGCAAAATGGTTAATTCATCTCTGTTTTCTAGTTTACCACAAATATTTCCAGAATGACCAGATCATTTTCTCTCCCGATTTACACCTCAAAAATGTGCAAAGCAAAACTATTCTGAAATCACTTGAGTTTTATAGAAGTTCTTGCCCTCAAGAGCATGAGGAACATCATAGAATTCAGCTGCATGCACACACGTGCGCATATATGTGCACACACACACACTACCCCACCCCTCTGAGGTCAGCAGCTCATACTGCAGAGCCCCATCAGCAAAAGCAATGCTATTAACCTTAAAGAAGTAGTACTCATACTGTCTCTTCCTCTATCCAAAATCTAAACATAGGCAGAATATTTTAAAAAAAGAAACGTGTAACCAACCTTGTTTATGTGTCTTCAGCCATGCCATGATTGTTTCCAGCAAAAAATACAGAAAAGGAATCTTTCTGCAGCAAACTACTAGGTTTCAGTTCAACAGCAAGAAGTCTTATGATAAGTGCATTTATTGAGCCTCTTCTATAAGTTCTAAAGGGTTCATACATTGTTTCTGTTATGGCATGTTTGCTTCCTCACTGGGGTAACCATAGATATAGTAAATTATCATAATTATACCTATGATTGCTGGTTGTTTTTAACTGGAGCAATCAAAAGTCAATCAATCAATTCAGCATGACACAGAAGCCTGTATTTAGACTTTGCAAATTTACCATTTGCCAATTTACGGTCTTGCCTATGAGCAGGGTCAGATTGGGAACTTAAAACATCCTTGGAAAATATTCTGAAAGTGGCCCGTATAGGCAGAGCCAACCCCCAACTTGCACACTTACATGATCAGACTAGGCAACCCAAATCTCTCCCTTTAAAAAATAGTCAAGTGAGTCCCCCCACATGCCCCCAGCAGCCACTTCCCCCCAAACCCCTCCCCCCAGCACAGCAGCCCCTTTCAGCCAAAACCCTGCCCCCAGTATCTGTGCTGGGAAGGGTTTTGGGGGTAAGAGGCATTTGTGATGGGGGAAGGGGCATCTGTTCTGGCCCCTTTCCCCCCAAACCTCCCCCCCAGCACAGAAGCCCCTTGCCCCCAAAACCCTGCTGCCAGTGCCGCCACCCAGGTTTATTTCCAAGGCTGGAAGGGGTGGGGAGAAGACAGCCAGGGGGATGGAGAAGGGAGGGAAAGACTCCCTCTGGCCCTGATGACTCAGCCCGAGAGGGCTATGCCCCCTGGGAAATCCTGGGGGGCAGGTCCTTCAGCCCCCCACCCCTGCATAGACTGCCAGACTTTCTGTGGGCCGGCAAGCAGCTGTCCCTGCACCGGCCCTCAGCTCAACCCAGCGCCACGGGCACCAGCCTGGCACCACTTGGCCTGGACTGGCCCCATGACATCATGGGAGGCAGCAGTGCAACCGGGATTCTTTCCAGTGCCTTCTATGGCCAATCCACCCGACTATGAGTAAACAAACTCAAAAAAAGTCTTTTGTATTTATTTTCCATTTGTTCTCTCAGTTCACCTTGTGGTGTCACAGCTGAATGAATGTTTAGGGATGGCTTTGCATTCCTTCTGGTCTTTATCAGGCATTTCTTAAATGAGGCAAACTGTGGTTGATAGGACTTTGAGAGTAAACACATAGGGTACAAACTTCCACCAAATGTCTCTCCAATATCTCCACCTGGATGTCTCCACGCCAACTCAAACTGAACATGGCTAAAACTGAACTCCTGATCTTCCCTCCCAATCCTTCCTCTCCCTCTTCCCTGTTGATTACCATTGATGGGGTCTTCATCATCCCTGTCCCCCAAGCCCACAGCTTGGGCTTCATTTTCGACTCGCACCTCACCTTCAAACCCTACATTAACTCTGTTGGTAAATTCTGCTGCTTCTCTCTCCACAACATTGCCAAGATCCACCCTTTTCTGTCTGTCTCCTCTGCCAAAATTCTCATCCACGCCCTAGTCATCTCACGCCTCGACTGTTGTAACCTCCTCCTTGCTGGCCTGTCCCGCTCTCACCTTTCTTCCCTTATGTCTGTTCAAAACTCTGCTGCCAGGATCATCCACCTAGCCTGTCACTTTGTCCATGTGAGTCTCTCCTCTCCTCTCGCCACTGGCTCCCTCTTCCTGAGCATATTCTATACAAACTCCTTGTCTTCACCTACAAAGCCCTTCACAACCTCGCTCCCCCCTACCTCTCTACCCTCATCTCCCTCTGAACCCCTGCTTGAGCACTCCACTCCTCTTCCATCCCCTCCCTCGTCTCCCCTGCCACCCCACCCACCTTTGTCCTTTTTCCTGCCCCGCACGCCTGAAAATCCCTCCTGACCCTTGTCTGCCTGGCCCCCACCCTACACACCTTCAAGTCCCTCCTCAAAACCCACCTTTTCCGCTCCGCTCTTCCTAACTCTTGCTAACCACCCTCACCCAGGATTATCCCCCACCTGTTAGCTGCAAACTCCCAGTTTACTGTGACCAAGCCAAGAACGTGTACCTGAGCTCTCGCATCCTCATGAATGTCGCATCCCTTGTCTCTCCCTCTGTTCCCCTTCCCTGTCTCCCCTCCCCCTGTCTTTAGATTGTAAGCTCTCGGGCAGGGACTGTGTCTATCTTATTCTCTGTAAAGCGCCAGGTACATCGGTGGTGCTATATAAATCTCTTATACACATCTAGATGTGTATAAGAGACAGTCCTCAGTCTCTCTGCTTTCATTTCATGGAAGCTACTGTTCCTACTGATTGCCTGTCATCATTTCTCTTCTGCTCCAAAGATGTCTTTTTTTACACTGTGGAATGCAAACTCCTTCAACAAAATGACATATTTTCCAAGTGTAGAAATAAATGTTTGTTAACTGAGGAGGGAAACACATTGTTTGTTCTCCTTGACTCACTTGGATATATGCAGTAGAGTTATCAAACAACTGAAGGAACACCTTGCTTTTGAGTCAAGTCCTTAGCGCTGGCACTAGTCCTTTGCACCCACACACATCCCATTTCAAGCTGAAAACGCGTGCGTGCAAAACTGGTATACCCGTTGAATTTCTGGCATTCGAATTGGCTCAGCAACATTGCATACTCATTGGTACCTGACTGCGACCTCATCCGGGTACCTGATGTACCTGAAATGGCTTTGATTTGTCAACTTCTGTGTCAATTTGCTGATTTCCAACACACCTATTTATCTGTTTTCTGTCCAAGAAAATCAAGTTCCAGCCCTGGAAAATCAGCTTCCAGTCCTGATTTTTTAAAAATTTATTTCTATACTGATTTTTTTGGTTTTCCAACCTAATATACCAATTGGTAATCAGAAAATTGGTAACAGTAATGGGTAATTTTTACCTATTTTTCAGGTTAAATCTATCCGATGCCTGATGCAGAACCCAAGAATGTTGGTATTACCTGTTTCAGCCCTAGTCCCACTCACTTCAGTCTGACTTGGATTGGTGCTAAATGGCTTCAGGATGGCACTCTTATTTCTTATCTTCAGTCTCTTTCTATTTCCTCAGACTCTCCATATTTTCATTTCTCTTATTTCTCTCTGTTCTAGGTTTGCCCCTTCAGCATCTCCCTTTAACCCTCATTTTACAGTGCCAGGTACTTTGTTGGTGCTATATAAGATATTTTAATAAAATCATAATTATTAATAAGAAAAGACTAGAATTACATCTACCTCCCATACCCTGCTTCAGTTTCCCATCGGTCTCTTTTTCTGATGCCATTTACTTCTCCATCTCCGATTGCTGTCCAGCCTCCCCTTCTCTCAAGAGAAATACGTTGTCCCCCTTCCTTAAAAAGAACTCCAGCAGTATGTGAGAACATAGAGGCTGCAGCAGCAGCTTTGTAGGACTCAGAAGTGGGAATAACAAGATCAGGTTAGGTTATTCCAGTTATATCTGTCTTTGTATTCCCCTCTAAAAGAGCATGCCTCTTTCGGGCAGACTGCCATGTGAATTCAGTGGTATACGTGAGAACTTATACAGTTTGCTTAGACTGACATTGAAAAGGGTCTACTCATGCATATATTTGCTGTTCTCATCCCAATGCACTTTTAGAGCCAAATGTTAAGGTCAGATGGGTTATTTATTGAAACGGCAGTCAGAAGCTGATCTGCAGACAGACGTCATCCAAAAATTGCTAGTGGCTGTTGCTTAGGTGTACTAAGTGAGGTGTCTTGGAGATAGTCTAAAGTATTTTGCTGCTCCAAAGGTGGTCCCATGAAAAACAAGATGTTCACTGGGCTGTAAAAAGTTAACTTTGTTTTAGTTCATGTTTGGTATTACTTTCCTGTCTGGAAAGATGAA
The DNA here is from genome assembly GCA_003113815.1 of Sphenodon punctatus. NCBI lineage: Eukaryota > Metazoa > Chordata > Lepidosauria > Sphenodontia > Sphenodontidae > Sphenodon > Sphenodon punctatus. Next base: position 340,419 of record QEPC01011755.1, read on the forward strand.
GAAGCACTGCCTGTCATTTTACAGAATATATATGGTATATGAATATGCTCTTCATATAGTACAAATTGCAGGAACAGTGAATTGGCATGAATTTCATTTGCTGGTACATTGTTTTATAGTAGTCAGTCAACATTAATTTAAATTTTTAAGGGAATTGGTCTTTCTGAACAACACAGACACCATAAAAACTCTTATACCAGAGTGGTTTCCTAGTATATACTGCAGTATCTCATTTACCAGTGTGGGAGACAAAGTGGTTCAAAGGATATCTTTTATTGGACCAACTGCTGTTGGTGAAAATGAGCAAGATTTTGGGCCACACTGGCTAAACTACCCACCTGAAGAAGGGCCCTGTCAGAAATATAGAAGTTGAGCAAATATAGGACAGATATATAGGAGGTTACATTTGCTCATTTTATATATTTCCGACTATCTACACTACATGCCTAAGGAAGGGCCCTGTGTGCCCCAAAATCTTGCTTCATTCTCACCAACAGCAGTTGGTCCAATAAAAGACATTATTTATTTAAACTTAATACCCTGTTCTTCTTGTTGCTGGTGTCCCGGGGTGGCTTACAAAATAAAATACAAAATTACAATTTCAGAAAAACATCAATAAAATAAAAACAAAAATAGAAGTCTGTGTATGAAAATACACCCTAACCCCTCCCCCCACAGAAAGCCTGACAGAAACCCATATCTTGCAACTATGTCGGAAGGCCAAGAGATCCGGGCTGAGGTGAACCTCAATTAGGAGAGCATTCAAAAATGATGGCGCAGCCGCTGAGAACGCCCTCCTATCCGTCCAGACCCGCCGATTACATGGGGCCTCTAAGAGGGCATCCCCAGATGACTTCAGGGGCCACCCTGGGACTCGGGGGGTGAGGTGATCTTTTAGATAAGTGCGGCCCAGACCATGTAGGGCTTTAAAGGTCAAAATCAGCACCTTGAATTGGACCCAGAACACAATCAGCAGCTAGTGCAGCACCCGGAGCACAGGTGTTACGTGCTCCCTGCAGCTCGTCCGCATAAGGAGGCAAGCTGCCACATTCTGCACCAACTGCAGTTTCCAGACGGCAATCCCACGTAGATCTCATTACAGTTGTCCAGCCTCGAGGTAAGAAATGTATGGATGATGGTGGCGAGATCGGAGTCCGAGACATATGGACGCAGTCTTTTCACAAGATGCAGTTGGCGAAAGGCGCCCCTGGCCACAGCCGACACCTGAAGATCCAGGCACAGCTGTTGATCCAGGAGCACCCCCAGACTTCGCACAAATGAAGCTAATGGAGGGCAAATGCCCCCAATAATGGGGTGACCCCCAGCTCAGATCACCAGCCCCACCAACCAACATCACCTTCGTCTTTTCAGGATTGAGCTTCAGCCGGTTCTGACTCATCCAGTCCCCCACTGCCACCAAACAGCAGGACAGCAAGGAGATCACTGGGCCTGGGTTTGATGAAAAAGAGAAATACAGCTTGGTATTGTCCACATATTGGTGACACTGGACACCCAGCTGCAAATGACATCCCCCAGTGGCTTCATATACATGTTAAACAGGAGCAGGGACAAGATGGACCCCTGTGGTACTCCACACGGAGGCCCTCCAGGGAAGACATACTGTAGCAGGGGGTTTCCCCAGGGCCACATGGGGGTGCTGGGGTGTCTCTGGGGAATTACTAACCCCACTGCCATGCCTATTCAGCCTTGGCCACGACTGAATCCCCCTCTGAGGAAGGGGGAACCCTCCTGTAGGACCCAACACAGTCTTGAGGGTATCAACTCACAGTCCTTTATTTGTACAGTCCAGTGTACACAATCCCTGGGCTGCTGACTAGTCTGCCTTCACCCTGCAGGCCCTGGTCCGTCTCTCAAGCTCAGGAGCAACACAATCTCAACCCATCTTGTCCATCTAGTCAGGCCTCAAAGCCCCAGGCTCTGGCCAAGCTTTCCCCAGACACAAGGCTCCCTCCTGGGCACAGCCTCTCCCAGTACCTGGTTCTACCCTGGTTCTTCAGCCTTAAGCACCCTGGAGAGCATAGAGTAGCTATGCTTCTTCAGAGAGATGTTGTTCCTTCAGCTCCCTAACAGACTGAGTTCTGCTTCACTCAGCCTTCCTTTTATACAGGCAGAGTGGGTGTGGCCAGGCTTTACCTCCTCAGCCTTAAAGGGCCAGTGTCCTCCTGCCTATTCTGACTTGGTGTCTCAGCCCATTTCTTTCACATTTCTTTCTTGGTGTCTCAGCCCATTTCCTGTGAGGCCAGTCTGAGTCCCTTGCTTCCCTAGTGTCCCTTTTCCCTCAAGATAAAAGTCTCTATATATAAATATAAGATAGCTTTCTCTGGGCAGGCTGATCCCCAGGCTGATCCCCAGATTTCTCTGGGCAGGCTGATCCCCAGGCTGATCCCCAGCTATCAGGCTGGCTCTGCTCAGCCCTCTGGCTGGCCCACACAGCCCCCTTCTTAAAGGGGCAGCAACCTCACAGGACTGCCTGCTACATCCCTCACCATTCAAGGAGGCAGGCTTCTCCCGGAGAAGACTGCTTACATGTCTTCTAGCAAAGTGCAGCTTCTTTCCTCCCTGGGGGAACAACTTCAACCCAGGTTTACAATCTAAACCCACTTTATCTCCATCAGCCCTCCGATGAGGGACTTAATTATTTTTTCCACAAGACCCCTTCTGCGGTGGGAGGCTGGCCCACCCATTCCTTCGGGATCCTCAAAGCCAGCCTACTCTAGTCATGTGCTAATCTAGCTAATTATGATCCCTCCCAGGGCTCTCGTTTGACTTTGGGTGGTCGGCTCCTCCGCCTACACCCTACCATCCAGAACCACCATTGCCATTTGTCCCCAGCCAGCTCTGCCGCCTACCCTGTACCCCCTTTTACCCTCTAGGTACAATTGGGGTACCGGCTCAATCGCCCCCTGCACCCCTTTTAGCCTCTAGGTACAATTGGGGTACTGGCTCAATAGCCCCCCTGTACCCACTACCTCTTAGGCACACTAGATACCCTTTAGGCCCTCAGGCCTCTTGTTCCCCTTTTCTTGGGGTTGGGATAGCAACCCACCCATGTCTTCCAACTATCCCACCCTGGGCCCCTTTGCACAGGGACCCGGGTTGACTGCGTCGCTGCAATTTGCAGTGATTTTTGCAGAATCAGCCAATCCTCGCAGAATCAGCCAATCCTTGCAGAATCCCCGCAGAATCAGCCAATCCTGACCATGACCCGAGGGTAAATAGGCCCCTGGGAGATGAATTGTGGGTGTGTGGGGTCTGAAGGCCCTATGTTTGCATGAGGGAGGTGCTGAAATTCCAGAGGATTTGAGTTGTGTTTGATTAGCAAAGTTGCGATTCTATGTCAAACCTATTGCAAATTTGCTTCCCAGCATGCATAGTTATGCAAATCAAGTTAATCATACAAATATTAATGCTCGCAGTGAATTTGTAGAATTTGGCTTCACTGGTTGCAGAATTTAAGTTTTTTGGTGCAGTCAACTCGAGTCCCTGCCTTTGCAGCAGGACTACTCCTGCAGATACATTCCTATAAGCATAGTTTTTACTCATTTTTCCAGAGATTCTCTCTCTTTGGGGCACTCATTTTCCCCAATGGCAGCTATCAGCTCGCTATAATCTTCCCCAGACTCTTCTGACTCCGAGTCTTCATACTTGGCTAGAGTCTCTTTTAACCTTTCTACCTCCCTTTGGAGGCCTTTGTTCTCATCTAGTAGGGTGAGTCTATAATCCAGCACCCTGTCTATTGTTGCACCTGAGGCCCGAGTCATCCTCGTCTCTTGACTCTCTGGCCTCAAGGCTGCTCTGCCTGCTTTCAAGGTCTCCAACTCTTTCTCTAGGAGATTTCTCTCCACTATTTCTTTCATATTATGATACACCTTGTCAAGCATGTATCATGTGAGGCCAGTCTGAGTCCCTTGCTTCCCTAGTGTCCCTTTTCCCTCAAGATAAAGGTCTATATATATAAATATAAGATAGCTTTCTCTGGGCACTCAGCCTTTCTTTGGGTCTTTATTGGGGCATGTTCTCTTCACATGGCCCAATTCCTTACAGACCCAACACTTCGGTTCCCTCTTAGGGCTGTCCCTTTTGAACCCTCTGAGGGTTTGGCCCATAGGGGCATATATTTTCTATATGTCCCTGGACCCCACAATTCCAGCAATAAATGGGGTCCCCCCTTTCTCAGGGTTTAGTTCGGGGCTTCCTCTCAGTCCTTTGGGATAACCCATAGGGATTCCCATTCCGGTTACAATCCCTCCCTACCTGACCCCACGAGTCACCAAGCCAGCATTGCCCACGTCTGGCTCTATTGGCCTGTCTCCAGCTCGGACATCCCATAGTGCCAGTGCTCTGGAGACCTTGGCCCGTCCTCCAGCAGGACCTCCAGTAATGTCCCAGCTGGCCACAACTATAACAGTTTCTCAAGGTACCTCCCTCCTTGGGTCCCCAGTACTTGCGTGTCATAGTCCTTATTCCTGGCCGCTGGTCACGCCACCTCAGCTCCGACTCCAAAAAGTTCCACAAGCTGATTATGGTCAGGGTACGCCTCCAGCTCCAGCATGAACCTCCTGCCTCCATACCACTTGGGATCCACATCCTGGTGGGGTTGGGCAAACCTCCTGGCTCTAGCCCAGCTCAAGGCCTGTCCTGGCCAAGCTACTCACCATGCGAAGTGAAGTGATCTGCACTGGCTCCACAACAATCTTGAATCTGGTGCACAACTCCAGGCACATCTGCTTCTGGCATCCGGGCTCACCTTCTGCTAGGGAGCTCACACAGGTGCAGCTCAAACAGAAAACCTCCAAACGCCACACAAAATGGCTGCCAAGGTTAGGTGCAGTTCCACTTAGCACCAGCGGGTGGTGCTGTGTCCACATTCTCCACCACATGGTGTAGCAGGGGGTCTTCCCAGGGCCATATGGGGGCACTGGGGTGTCTCTGGGGAATTAGCTAACCCCACTGCCACCCCTATTCAGCCTTGGCCTCAGCTGAATCCCCCTTTGAGGAGGCACCCTCCTGTAGGACCCAACACAACAGTCTTGAGGGTATCAACTCAGTCCTTTATTTGTACAGTCCAGTGTACATAATCCCTGGGCTGCTGACTCATCCGCCTTCACCCTGCAGGCCCAAGATCGGTCACTCACAAGCTCAGGAGCAACACAATCTCAACCTCCCTTGTCCATCTAGCCAGGCCTCAAAACCCCAGGCTCTGGCCAAGCTTTCCCCAGGCACAAGGCTCCCTCCTGGGCACAGCCTCTTCCAGTAGCTGGTTTCACCCTGGTTCTCCAGCCTTCAGCACCCTGGAGAGCATAGAGTGGCTAAGCTTCTTCAAGGAGACGTTGCTTCTTCAGCTTCCTAACAGAGACAGAGTTATTCTTCACTCAGCCTTCCTTTTATACAGGCAGAGTGGGTGTGGCCAGGCTTTCCCTCTTCAACCTTAAAGGGCCAGTGTCCTCCTGCCCACTCTGACTTAGGGTCTCTCAGCCCATTTCCTTCACAGGCTGATCCCCAGCTATGGGGCTGGCTCTGCCATGGCCCTCTGTGTGCTCAGCCCTCTGACTGGCCCACACAGTCCCCTTCTTAAAGGGGCAGCATCCTCACAGGACTGCTCCCTGCTATACATACAATCCACGAGTACTACCCACTGGGACCTAGCCATCAATTAGGCATGGAACCATTGCAAAATGGTCCTGGCCACCCAAACCAGATCTCGCAGGCATATCACCAACATCTTGTGGTTAACAGTGTCGAAGGCTGCTGACAGATCTAACAGAACTAGAAGAGTCATATGATCACTATCTAGTTCCACAAGGAGGTTGTTGAGGAAGGCCACCAATGTGTCTCCATACCATAACCCGAACAAAAGTCGGACTACATGAGATCTAGAAAACCGATGCGGTCCAGATGGACCTGAAGCAGACAGGAAGGGAAGGTTAGAGACCTAAAAAGGGAAGGTTAGAGACCGGTTGGTAGCTCGCCAGGGTGTCAATGTCAAGAGATGTTTTTTTGAGGAGAGGCTGAACAACATCCTCCTTCAAACACTCTGGGACTCTCCCCTCCTGAAGGGAGTCTTTGACCACACTGGCCCCAAGGCCTCCCTGGCAGCTCTTATCAGCCAGGATGGGCAAGGATGTAATTCACATGTTGTGGCCCTCACAGACCCCAGGACATCCGCCGCCTCAGCAGGCATCACCAATTGAAAGTCCTCCCATAAAGACTGACCAGATGGGGCAGTTCCTGCCTTTGACTCTGCCACTGCCTCAAAAGTGACAGCGTCAAAGTCACGCTCAATACGAGCAATTTTATCTGCCAAGTATGTCAAAAACATGTCACAGCGGGTTGTGGACGAATCCATATCCAGGCAGAGAGAGAGGCAGGACTGACCAACCCTCTCACCTCCTGGAACAGCTTATTTTAAGCACTTTGTCTCCCTCTTAGGGTGTTTTCAGACAAGACACTCCCCACCCACCTTCCACCTACTATACATGTTACAGGGCAACACTGCAGCCCTGCAACATGTATAGTGGGTAGGTAGTGGGTGGGGAGTGTCTTATCTGAAAATGCCCTTAGTCACTTGGGATCAACATGGCAAGTACACGCTTTCTCTGAATTACCAGTGTGGTAAGTTTTAAAAATTGAATAATGAATCTGAGTATAACATAAAGAAATAAGAACTGCCAAGCAACAACAGACCAGTGGTTCATCCACATCAGTATTTTGACAGTGACAGTGGGCAGTGCTAGGTACACTAACAGAAAGTGTAATTAACTATGGAATGAGCAATTATGGACTAGACTGCCCATGGCTGAAATCTGTATTTGGTTTAGGATTTGTATCTTTTAAAAAATCTTAAACCTGGTTTAATCTGACTGTGGATGTGCTCTGTGTAAATGCCTAAAACCATTTTTTATTTTTTTTTGCAGGGTGGGTGGGTGGGAAGGAAATAGAGGAGATACTACTGGCTTGTTGACTTCTTCAATTTCTTTTACACAGGTTGAGCACATTGCAAAGGCTGCAGCACACAGTGTTTTATTTATGAAGACAGTGCTTATTCATCAGCAAAGCTAATTCATGTCATGAGAGAGCTCACTATGTGTGTTCATACCAGCCATGTTTAGTTCTCTGTTAGCTTGCTGTGTCTTCAAGGCATGTTCCATAATTCATTGCACCACCATTTGCAGATAGGGACTACTGAGCCCAGGGTAAGTGCTCTGTGTATCTGGGATTACTTATTGAGAAGAAGGCAGTGAAGAGTTGACCCATATAGGTGACTTGCACTAAGTTCAGGCTAATTGAGGGCATGCTAAAGTAACCCAAATTCAAACCTGGTGTAGGGTTGGATTTCCAAGCTGAGGTTTGGGTCACCTGGGCTCAAGATTGGGCAACTTTGCCTTGGAGAAAAGAATATATATGCATAAGGAAGTGTATGGCTTGGCTGGAGGAAGAGTCAACATCTCTCCCAATGGCCCAGGGTCTTCCATTGGCTACAATATCCTACCTCTATTATGCCTTAATGATTGGCAGGTTTCTGGGCATGGAATCACCCCCACACCACCGTCCCAGGCACAGCTAAGATACTAAGAAACTGAAGTTGGTCTTGGTTCACACTCAGAGGCAACTCCCAAGCTCAGTCAGCTGCATCCCATGCTGGCTCTGTTATGGTCAGTACTTTCTGCTTCCCAATGCTATATTTCTACCTGTCAGGCACTAGGGGACTAGAACTCAAGTTTCTGGAGGGACTGAGATTTCTTCCAAAACATGATGGCTGCAATCCCTAAACCACTTTCCCCAGAGTAAGTGGTTTCAGGAATCTGTTGGTTTCTCTCCATTTCATGAGTAATGACAAACATGATTCTGGATTTCTATTGGTATAAATGAGCACATAATCCAGTCCATGAACTGTAGTTTCATGGCTACAGTTAGTGGTTGTAGATAATAAGAATTAAAAAATCTGATAGGTAGTCAGTAATAGGACTGCTCCTTTGGGCAAAGGAAGCCAGGTTCGACTGCACAGATGACATTAAATACTTACTTAAGTGAATGATTTAGCATGCTGATATATTGTTCACTCATCCTGTCCCCCAAATACTTACAAGTAATTAATGTAAATGCTGAAAATAGGATGAACTTGTACATTATTCACAAATAATACAGTAAGAGAATTTGTCAGGCAGCCTGCAATGCCCAGTCAAGTCACGTAAAGCTGATCCAAAGGCCCCACATTCCCTAGTTTGAGTCTAGGGAATAGATGTTACAGGAGTATCCAGAACCATTGCAGACGAATCTATAGCCATAGTCATCAAGCCAACCTGGGATAGATTACCAGGTTAGTCCATTCTGTAAACAGGCCATGGGACAAAGAAGTGGTTTGAAGTCAGGAACTGGAAGGCAAAGTGGAAGCCAATAATTAATTTCATAGCCATGGCTAATAACCTAAATTCCAGATAGCTAAATGGTTAATCAGTCAGAAACTGCAGCAGTTAACTAAAATACTGATATTGTACTGCTTTACTTACCATTATAGCATAATCAAGTTACCATTTTTCTGCATCTCATCATTTTCAGTTTACTTGTAAATCAATAGCAAAACTGCAGTCAGCAGATCTGAACAAGGTATCCAACAGAAAATGGAGATAAACCTGAAAACAGAGCCCAGGGGGTAAACAGGCAAACAGAATTGATGGTGGGTGGAAAAACAGCAATGTGGTAACATGGTAAATGGTGCAAAGCTGTAATGAGGTAAGTTGGTTAAACCATCAAATAATAAATGGATACTGCCCAGTAACTGATCGCTGTTAGTGTGGATTGGTTATCACAAATCTGACAGTCCTGGTTCCCATGCAGGTAATCATTTCAATTCTACTGGAGAGTCAGGCTAAGGATGTGGATGGGGAAGGTAGGCACGCCAGGAGGTGGGTTATCAGGTGAGTGCATAGGACAGGAGCAGTGCAGAGGCAGGGAAAGTAGCAGGGGCTTGGAGGAAGAACATGTGGCAGAAGTTGAGTTGAAGGAGGGGTGAACAGGGTTGAAGCAGGACAGAAGCAGGTTCCAAAGAGCACAAGGCAAGAACAGGGTCACAACACAGGCTGGTCCTTCACAACAGCACCTAGAAACCCTCTGGTTGCTTAGACACTTCCCAGATCCCCTCATGTTCCTTCATGTTCTGGAGCAACACATGAGATGTGTCACCAGGTGGATGAGGCAGGCAGGCTACTTGTAGTCCAGAAGACTGCTGGAATGCATGGCTTTATAGTGGTGCAAAGGTCGGGGAGGCTTTGCCGATGTTCTAGTAACCTGGATTATAGCCTGGCAGAACATCACAGATTTCGCATCATTCAAAGTAATTATTTCAGTTCTGGGGCCTGAGTCAGCTACTATATATGTAATGATATAAAGAGTTGTCCCACTGAAGCCTTAACCAAGTAATTCACATGCTGACCCCGAGTCCAATAGGTACAAGAGTGATGAAAGCTCTCTCTTCCTTACCTAGTAGCTGTAGATTGTCATCCTTACAAATCTTTGTGGAGGATTAAAATGGTTGTTTCAACGTTCAACTGTATACTAATGTCATTGTAGTGTTTACGGAGGATCCTTTCCATGGTCCTAGCCCGTATGCAAGCGTACCCACTGTTAGTACAGACATATCTAGACTAGTTCATCCCAGGTTTTCCATTGAACTGGGAGAATAGGTGGTCAGAAGATAGATAGCAGTTAGCTAAACTATGTTCTGCTTAACTATTTGGTGTACAGCACCAAGAATAAGGTTACTTTTCAATTTTAATCTAAGAAGACTACAGCATCTGTGTCATTTATTTTTTAAGCTCCCATTACACTGGAACAGAACAGACACCATTCATATGGATCCTCTGAGTGCTGCCCTGTGACCAACCTTACTGACTGCATGAGGCCCAAATTGCTGCAATCCATTGCGGACTGGAGCACAACAGTGTAATGAGACATCTGAATGGCTCCACTGACAGTACACCATAATTAAGATGTGTGTCAGTCACCATTAGAGATGTGCGAACAGAGTGGGGTTTGGATGTTCGACCGTTCGGTCTGAAAACTTAGTTCGGGTTTGTGGGTTCGGCCCCACGAAGTTCGGACCCCCCTAACGTTCAGAAAGTTCGGCCACCTGGAGGCTTGGGGCACTCCAGGGGTGCCCTTGGGGGCATGGCATGCTGCCAGAGACACAGCAGCAGCAGCAGCACAGACCGGCAAGGCTAGGGGCTTGGCACCCCGGGTTGCCAGGGCAGGTGGGTTTGGCGCTTGGCCCCTGGGGGTGTCTGTGGGGGCATGACTGGCTGTCTGAGACCCCGAGGCAGCAGACATTGGATTGTCCGGGCACAGAACCCATGGCACAGAAGAGGCAGCAAAAGTGGACATTGGATTGCCGGGGCACAGAACCCATGGCACAGCAGAGGTAGCAGTGGCAGCAGCAGCAGCAGACATTGGATTGCCGGGCACAGAACCCATGGTGCAGCAGAGGAAGCAGCAGCACCACCACCATCAGACATTGGATTGCCAGGGCACAGAACCCATGGCACAACAGAGGCAGCAGAAGCGGACATTGGATTGCCGGGGCACAGAACCCATGGCACAGCAGAGGCAGCAGAAGTGGACATTGGATTGCCCGGGCACAGAACCCATGGCACAACAGAGGCAGCAGAAGCGGACATTGGATTGCCGGGGCACAGAACCCATGGCACAGCAGAGTCAGCAGCGGCAGAAGCAGCAGACATTGGATTGCCTGGGCACAGAACCCATGGCACATCAGAGGCAGCAGGAGAAGCAGACATTGGATTGCTGGGGCACAGAACCCATGGCACAGCAGAGGCCGCATTGGCAGCAGCAGTGGACATTGGATGGCTGGGGCACAGTAGCAGACATTGGATTGCATTTCGTCCAATTGATCCTATATAATTTTTCTTAAAGCAGGTGAGGATTTATAATGCATTCAGGCTATGGGATCATTGTGGCCAGTCTCTGTGTAACATTTGATTAAGCAGGTCTTTCCAGACATATCAGTAAAATGACTTCCTGTTTTAATTAATTCTCATTTTTCTGATTTCTGTACACTTCCTGATTCAGCTTGAATGTTAATTCTCTAGCTGTTCAAGGAATCAATTCTGGTCTGAGATTCTAATCTGCGATTGCCGTGGCACAGCAGAGGCATCATTCAGTGGCGGCAAATATTGGCTGGCCAAGGCTTGGTGGCTGGCACCCCTACTTGGCTGGGTGTTTCAGGCTGCCAGGCATTGGCGGAGCAGCATGGCTGGCAACTTTACTTGACTGGGCATTGCAGGCTGCCAGGCATCGGTGGAGCAGTGGCAGAGGTCTAGCCAGGGCTTGGCGGCTGGCACTGTTACTTGGTCGGGCATTGCAGGCTGCCAAGCATTGGTGGAGCAGAGGCCCGGCCAGGGCTTGGTGGCTGGCACCCCTACTTGGCCAGGCATTGCAGGCTGTCAGGCATCGGTGGCAGCCTGACTCAGGGTGGTGTGCGAGGGCAGCTTAAACTGGGGGGCCAGGAAGCCAATCAGGCGCCTAAACCCCATGTCCCCAACCATTGAGAAGGGCTGCCCATCGAGTGCAATCCTTTCCCCCAACATGTGCGTGTCTTTCAGTTGAAAACCATGCTGCCCTCCACATCCAGCAGCTGCCGATGGACTTGGAAGCTCCCCAGTATTGTAGAGTTAGCTTTCTGTTCAATAACACACAGCAGAAGTTTCTTCAAAACAGAACTTTACTAAGAGCTCAGAAGACATGCTTCCATACTGTACAGACTGCATGGGACAAGATGGAGGACAGAGAGAGGAGAAGAGAGGAGGCAAGGAGGAAAAAAACTGTTTCATCCCCTGACCCTCCCCCCTACTGGACAAGCCACATATTAAGCTTGCAGGGCTTGCAATGGGTTTTTACTTGTGACTGTTGCACAATCCAACACTCCTTCTCAACAGTCACTAGTCAAACCCACTAGGTTCATTCTTCTGAATAGCTTGCAATGGTGTTCCCCTGCTAGTGGCTTTGTGAACACATCCGCTGTCATATCTTCTGTAGGACAATATTGCAGATCTACAAGTCCTTGTTCCTGTGAGTCTTTCAGGAAATGGTATTTTACATCAATGGGCTTGATTCTGTTTGCGCCAGTGCTATACATCCTTGGTTGTCTTCCAGGATCAGTGTGGGTCTGTCCAATTTTTGTCCCAGATCATTCAGAAGCTGTTGCAACCAGATAACTTCTTGGCTGGCAGGTGCGGCTGCCACGTACTCTGCCTCTGTAAAGTGTCACAGAGGCTGGTTTCCTACTGCACCAGCTGATGGGTCCTCCACCAAGCAAGAATAGGTAGCCACTGGTAGATTTTTGGTCTGAATAGTCACCAGCCCAATCTGTGTACACGTACCCTATCAGGTCTGACACAGAAGTTGCTGGGAGCCATAGCTTGAGGTGCACAGTCCCTTTCAGGTACCGTAAGACCCTCTTCTCTGCATTCCAATCCCTTTGGGTTGGGACTGAGACTTGTCTACACAGTATACCTATTGCCACTGCAATGTCAGGCTTTGTGATTGTGGCAATGTACAAGAGCTTTTCTATCGCCTTTCTGTATTGCTTATTGTCTGTCAGCAATAAGCTCAGTTCTTTGATCTCCTTTGGGTAGCTGGTTTCCATAGGAGTATTTGCTGCCTTCGCACCCCCCATGCCTTTGATAGACCTCGTTGACTACTTTGGCTCAGCATCAGCAGCTGACTGTGTCTGTTCCTGCACTTCTGTTACCTTTGTGCTGATTTCAACTATTTGTTCAACCACTGAAATTGCTCCCTTTCAGTGGTTTCCTCCGTGGTTGATTGTTCTCCTTTGCCTGGACCTTGGAGAGTCATCACGCTGTCCCTTGAGTTTTCCACAAAGGTCACACTGTTACTAATGGTTATTCTGTCTGTGCATGGATCCAGGATCCTGTAGCCTTTGGAATGCTCACTGTATCCTATGAGGATGCCTTCCACTGCTTTGTTTTGCAGCTTAGTACATTTCTCCTCTGGGATACATATGGAAGTCTTACTTCCAAATACTCTGATGTGGCCCACACTAGGTTTTTGACCATGCCACAGTTCTTATGGAGTTTTCCTCACTGCTCTAGAATACAGCCGATTTTGTAGGTAGGTAGCAGCAACTGCTGCTTCACCCCAGTATCTTTCTGTTAGTCCAGAGTCTGTTAACATGCATCTAACCATTTCGGTTAGCATTCTGTTTTTCCTTTCAGCGGTTCCGTTCTGCTCTGGTATATATGGCACTGTCTTTTGGTGCTCAATTCCATGGAGTCTCAGGAAGTCCTTTACTTCCTTTCCTGTGAACTCACCTCCATTATCAGTCTGCAATGTATTTGGTCTGTTGTTCGTCATGGTCACATAGTCCTGAAGTTTGTCAAATACTTCATCTTTACTCTTCATGACGTACGTGATTGTGTACCTTGAAAAGTTGTCAATGAAAGTTACCATATACCGGTTGCCTCCTGGTGTGGGAACCTTCATTGGGCCGCAAACATTGCTGTGTACAAGATCAAGCAGATTCGTGGCTCTATTCTGACTTTTCTTAGGAAGCATAGCCCTCGTGGCTTTGATGCAACAGTCGCATTTCATGATCACAGGACATGTTGATACCTTAAGGTCTTTGGTCAACTGCTGTCTGTGCATTTCCTTGATGCTGTCTGGGTGTCTATGTCCCATGCATCTATGCCACATGTGGATGCAGTCATCATGTGGCTTGTGTGCAGCGAGCTTCGTCTGTTCTTTCTCTGTGCTCAGACGGTGCAGGTGCTCATCTGCAGTGGCTCTGACCAGTACTTTCGTCCCACTTTGAATTGTGCATTCGTCTCCCTGGAAATGGATGGTGAGCCCCCTCATTTCCAGGTGCCTCCTGGACAGGAGTCCCCCTTCTAAGTTGGGCACATAGAGCACATCTTTCATGGGTATGGTCAGTGTGTCCCCCTGTGACAAGTTGCAGTACAGGAATCGTTGTCCAATTCCTTCTGCATTGATGCATCTCCCATCTGCTAGGTAGATTCTTTCTTTACTGCTCAGATTCAGTCCTGTGAAGAATCATTTATCACTAGTCATGTGGCTCGTTGCCCCGGAGTCTAGACACCAATTTTGGGATGAGCTGTCTTGCATTGCTCTGAAGCACCCACTCCATTGTTGAGCAACTGTGCTGCTGTTTGTGACTTTAGTCCTCTGCTTAGGTGTTCATGGAGACAGTTTCTGCTGTTCTGCTTTCCATATATAGCAATCTTTCTTTAAATGTCCCTCCTTTTTGCATCTGAAGCATACTCTAGTTTCCCTCTTAGGAACTTTGTCTGAGGTTTTCATTGCAGTCTCATTACCCTGCTTTAGATCATTCTGCAGGTTCTCCTTTCTGTGCTGGAATTCATCTGCAAGTCTACCTTTAACAAATTCCAGCTTCAGTTCAGCCTCTG
>QEPC01011755.1:359642-380965 GCA_003113815.1 Sphenodon punctatus
CTCTCTCACGTAAATCTACTCTCACCGTCACACGTTCAGGGGATTGCAGGGTCTCAACGAGGGTTCACACACACGGGCAATGCTCAGGCACACAGTCAATTTCCGTTCGTATTCCACACAGAAGGGCCAGTTTCAATTAATCACCAGCACCGTTCCCCAGGCGGCGCTAGTTCTTATGGCCCAAGCCCCGCCCTTGTACACGCCCGCAGCCGCTCTGAGCGGCGCTGTGGGGGCGGGGAAACTGCTACATGTTGCGTCCCTAGTGGGGGCGGGGCCTCCGCCTGGCGTTCCCTTACTGTTGCTAGGGGCGGTTGTAGGGGCGTTCCCTGCAGCTCCGGGACCCACCCCTCCTGATTCTCTGTCCTTGGGGGCATGGCTCCAGCTCCCGGCCCCACCGTCACTACGTGCGGGGGGCATGAGGCAGGCTCTGGTGGCACCGGGGAATCTCCTAACGGCTGGGTTCCCTCCGGAGCAGCCAGAGGGGAGCCCAAAAGAGTTCTTCGCCCCTGCGGGCTACAAGGTGAGGTCGGGGCCTGCGGGGTTTGTTTCAGGGGACCCCGTCCTCGGTCACCCCATGCGCCACGTGCACTGCTGACACACTCTGTCAATGGTCTCAGCCAACAAGGTGTTCCAGAAGGCTACGAGATCATCGACAGAGTGGGTGTCAAGGTCCAGGGGAAACTCCTCCAGAGCATTCCAGAACCAATCTGGTTCTATAAGTCTCCGGGGGCAGACCGATCTAATAGGTCCTGCAGAGGGTGAGTTCTCCCAGCCGCAGGACAAGATGTAACTGCCGAAACTCACTCCTCACCATGGCCACAATCTGAGATTCCAGGCTGAGCTGCGAATCAAGGAGCACACCCAGACTCCACATTTGAGAGACCATGGGAGGGCGAACCCCCGCAACAGGAGGAGATTCAACCACCCTCAGGGGCTAACATGGCTTGGTGGCTGGCACCCCTACTTGGCTGGGCATTGCAGGCTTGAATCCTACTCGCCAGATCTCAACAAGCTCTTCTGCAAATTGGTCAAGCCATACCCAGTGGTGAATCACGTGGCGACCCAGTAGTAGACATTGGATTGCCGGGGCACAGTACCCGTGGCACAGCAGAGGTAGCAGAAGCAGCAGCAGCAGACATTGGACTGCCAGGGCACAGTACCCATGGCACAGCAGAGGCAGCATTGGCACCAGTGACAGACATTGAATTGCCTGGGCACAGTACCCATGGCACAGCAGAGGTGGCATTGGAAGCAGCAGCAGACATTGGATTGCCCGGTAGCAGAACCCATGGCACATACAGCAGAGGCAGCATTGGCAGCAGCACCGGACATTGGATTGCCTAAGCATAGTATCCGTGGCACAGCAGAGGTGGCATCAGCAGCATAGATTGGATGGATAGGACACAGAGCCTGTGGCACTGCAGAGGCGGCATCAGCAGCAGCAGCAGACATTGGATTGCCAAGGCACAGAACCCATGGAACAGCAGAGATAGCAGCAGCAGGATTTGCCTGTGTACAGTACCCATGGAGCCAGGATGGTAGGATTTGCCAGGGAAGAGCTCCCATATAGCAGCAGATGACAGCAGCAGGACTACATGGGCACATTTGGATTTGCCAGGGCAGCGCACCCATGGACCAGAAGACAGCAGCAGCGGGATTACTAGGTCAGTGGGGCACATCACCCAGGGTTACCAGGGCAGGCAGACAGGCAGCATGGCATGAGCATCAGAAGGCAGACTGGGGCAGGGTTTGAGGTTAGCAACCTGGGCAGGCAGAGAGGCAGCATGGCATGAGCATCGGAAGAGAGGCTGAGGCAGGCTTTGATGTTGGCAACCTGAGTGGGGAGACAAGCAGAGTGGCATAAGAGGCAGTAGGGAAGGCAGACTGGGACCTTGGAAGGGCACTCAGATAAGCTGGCGAAGACTGTGCAGTGCGAGAGAGAGTCAATCAGATAGGTGGGCTGAGATCATCTCGCCAGAGGCCAGCTGGCAGGCTTACAGCTTCCCAATGCCACCCAGTGTCATGAAGTCAGTCAGATAGGCTGGCCGAGGCCATCTAGTGAGAGAGAGGCAGGGTGGGCGCCAGGCATTGGGATGGAGGGACAGCACCTCAGCAGCAGCAGCCCATATAGAGGAGGAGCCCTGTCCGAAGACTACCCCTGGCATGGGATGGTGTGTGCCACTGCACCATCAATCCATGTCCAGGGCAGTTCAGGGAATTCCTGCAGTGGAAGGTTCACCTTGATGAACAGTAACTGCGCGATCCAACTTGGTCCCCAGTCTCAGGTGGTGCGGTGAACAAATGTCCCCTTCCATAGAGAACACCACACCACACTCATTGGTGGGCAGGACAACAGAGCCTTGGCCACTCTGGACAGTGCCAGCTACACGTTGGTCTTGCCAGCCCAGTAGGCCAAGGGATCATTGCTGGGATCGATGTATGGCTCATCCTCCAGGTAGCTCTCCACTACTGCTGAGGCGATGTTGTACTCCCTCACGTAACTTTTCTTTGGCACCACCTCCACCACTGCCCTCAGCCATGCTGCCTGCCCTGCTGTGCACGGGCCCATACTCAACAGAGCGGTCTGCACATACAAGCTGCTGCTGCTGTCAATAGGGGTGCTGCTGCTGCTACTGCTAGGGCTTGGGGCAGGGATAGATGCCATCAGCTGAAATGGGTGGCTGCTCCCACTCCCACCTTCCCCAGGGGCATCCTGCTGCTGCACAGTCTCCAGAGCCCTCTCTGCCTGCTGGACCCTCTCCACCAGCTCACCCTTCCAATGGCCATAGAGCTGTGTGTGGCGTTCCACACTGCCCTTTACCCTGGGGTTCAGCATGGTTACCAAAACATATTCCTCCTGCTGCAGGAGCTCATCAAACCATGCCTTCAGCCCTGCGTTCAGCTGCAGCACCAAGGTAACTGTCTCAGCTGACAGCTTCTTGCCCTGAGGGCCACAATCCTGCCCCTGGATAATCTCATCCAGCCTCCTGAGGAGACTCTGGACCAGAGGGGTCACCTGACTGATGATGACCATGGAGGAGCTGATGGTCTCCGTCATGACCAGGAACGGTCTCAGTACGAAGACCGTGTGAGTCAGGATCTCCCATTCCACCCCATTATACCCTGGAGATGCCCCACTGTCCATCACCAGTTGAATGTGATGCAAGGTGGCTTTCTGCTCGAGAAGCTGCTAGAGCATCCGGAATGTGGAATTCCACCTTGTGAACGCATCCTGCACCAGCTGGTGCACTAGGGAGCCTTGCTCTGCCTGATTCACCCAGAGAAGGTCACTGCCCTTCATGCTCTGGTTAATGAAAATGGACAGCTTCCTCCCCCACTCAATCAGAGAGCTAAGGGTGCCTGCCCCAAGCCCCTTCTCCCCCAAGCCCAGAGTGTCCCTGACCACCAGGTGAAGGGTGTGTGCGGCGCAAGGGATGCTGGTGAAGCCCCTCTCATGGAGTGCCCTCAATATGTTGGCTGTGTTGTCGCTCACCAGGCACCCCTTAGTGAAGAGTGCACCTGACATGACCCACTCCCTCACCATGGTGGTCAGGGCTGCCTCGATGTTCCAAGCAGTGTGGGGGCCATCCATTACTTCCGCCTGAAGCAGGGCCCACCTATACCTGCCACTGCCAAATGTTGCCTCCGGGTCCTGCCACCAGTGCTCCGTCACCGCCAGGTAGATGTGCTGCGCATTTCTGCTTGACCACAGGTCGGTGGTGAAGTGGACGGTGGCACCTCCATCCCCCTGCTCCCTCACCCTCTCCTTTAAAGTCTGGTACAAGTCTGGCACCACCTGCCAACTCAGGGTGGTGCACGAGGGCGGTTTAAACTGGGGGGCCACAAAGCCAATCAGGTGCCTAAACCCCATGTCCCTGACCACAGAGAAGGGCTACCCATCGTGTGTGATAATTCCCCCCAATATGTGATGACTTTCAGTTGAATGCCATGCCGCCCTCCACATCCTGCAGCTACCGATGGACTTGGCAGCTGCCCTCACCCCAGTTCCTCCATGGTGCACTGACGCTTCTGGGCCTCAACTGGCTGCTGCTGCTGCTGTTCCCCCCCTAGCAGCAATACTGCTCCTGCTGCTAGAGGTAGATGCTCAAGGAGGAAGCTTGCCCGCTGATGGAGGCAGACGACTGGATGCTGCAGTTGGGAACCTGCTGGTGTCCACTGCCCCTGCCTGCCTGCTTAGCAGTACAGCGCTGTGGCATGCCTGGAGATGCCTCGCCATGGCAGTTGTGCCAAGGTTGGTGAACACCTGCCCACGCTTCACCACCTTCTGGCACAAACTGCATTGCACCTCCCTGGGATCATCCACCCACACCAACTTAAAATGCACCTATATGGAGGATTTTTTGCCCCCTCCTGCCTTCTGACCATCACCGGGTGACGCACCACTGACAGCGCTGATGGGAGGGGCAGAACATGGTGGTGACATAGCTCTTGGAGGGACAGCCGTCACCTCAGAACCACACATCTCCTCCACAGGACTAGTATCTGCCTCGCTGTCCCCAATCTGAGATATGTCCCACGAAGGGGAGTACTGGGACCCTGAGGCTGATCGACTGACCATGCTGCTGCCACTCTCCCTGTGCCCCCTATAGCTGCTGCTATTTCTGCTGTTACTGCTGCTCCTCACCCTGCTGCCATTGCCCAGGGATCGGGCCCTGCCTGTAGCAGCCAGGGTGGGATCCACCAGCCCTGCTGGGGATCACACCAATAATGGGGGACATTGGTGGCCCATTATGAAAATCCAACCATGAAGCACCTGCACCTGCTCCTGCAGCCACTGCAGACACAGCCGCAGCCTCCTGGACTGCAGGCCTTCCGGTGCCCTGCGTGGCAGTGGAGGATGCTGGGAGGAGGCGACGCTGAACCACAGCCCTAGTGCCACTGCTGGGAGCCTATGAAGTCTGTCTCCCAAAATCAGGCCTGTGCAGTTTGGGGCGTGGTGATGGGCTCAGGCTGCTGCTGATGCCTGCTGCCACTCCGCTGGCATGGCCCCTGACACCTCTGCCATATGCCCCATTGCCTGCCTTACGGGCAGCAGACTAGCCTCTCCTGCTTCCCTTCTCCATTTCTCCCACCCAAATAATGCATAGGAAGATTTTTTAATTTTTTAATTTTTTAATTCAAATTTGGAATATAATATTATATCTATCTTCACTAAATCTGCTATTAACTATTCTAAAACCTATGGAACTAAATGGAATATTATCTAATATCTACAAAGACCTACTCCTACAAACACACTATAAAAGATTAAAACTGATATCTCTATAACTAAGCTAACTCTTACAACTATCTATCTATAATATCTAATCTCTCTCTCTCTCTCTCTCTCTCTCTCTGTGTATACACACACACACACACACACACACACACACACACACACAGAGGGATGGGGGGGAACACAGACAGCTCACAACAAACAACACAGGGAGTGGTACAAAACTGAAATGAAACCTAAATCAATCTAATCCTACTCTAAATAAATCCAAAAACAGGTGAAGGGAATCAGGGATGGAATATATACAGGGAGGAGGGAAGGATTCAATGGAGGGCAGGGAGAAAGAACAGAGGGAGGGGTAAAAAAAAACAAAAAAACACCTAAATCTATCTTATCTAATCTAATCTAAATAAATGAAACTATGGAGGTAAATATGTGGAAATGGGTGAAATAGGAGGAGGATGGCAATGGATTGGGAGGAACACAAACTACTGGGAGAGGTAAACTTCTGAAAACTCCTGCTGACAGGATCAGTGGCAAGCTCAGAATGAATTGGAAGGGGTGGGAGGGAGAGCAATGACTTTTGTTACTTGCTGCGCCTGCCTTACCACAAGCCACATTGGCTCTGTGCAGCCTAGCCCATGGCCAATCGCAGACTGCCAAGCCAGTGGTCTGAGGAAAAGTGGGATGGTGATTGGGCAGGCTGGCTGCTAGTCCAAGCCTTTACACCCCTCCTCAAATGATCTCCCCTCTCCCTGGGCCTGCCAGTCCCGTTTTTCCTGCTGAATGCTGCCCGAACTCATCTGAACGCGGCTGAACTGTTTGGGGGTTTTGGTGTTTGGTTTGGCCATTCGGTTCGGGCGTCCGAACTTGCTGAGTTCGGGCCGAACTCCAAATGTGCGAACCGCATTTGCACATTCCTAGTCACCATTAATAGGTTTAAAACAGGAGAACGTGCTGCACCCAAGACACTGCTAGCTCATATAGTAACACCGTCTCTTTACCTGATAAACTGAATATTAAAATTCAAAACACAAGATGTCTAGGATGTGCTATTGCTTTAAGTCATAAAACTGTCATTGAGAAAATGTCTTTATATATTGACCTACTTTTACATTCTGTTACCCAGAAGCTTCCCCTACTTTTAGCATACTAATGATTTCATAAGCAAAACTGAACTCAACACATAAGCAGAACAAACTTCATATAAAAGCACACTAAACCAAGCTTCAGCGCATTTCCCCAGGACCAATAGACTTCTCATTATGGAAATAAGAGAAAATGGTCATTTAAAAATATCAACATATTTCTCTAAATATACCCATCTAATTCAGTGGCAGCAACTATTGTATTTCATAAGCAATGCACATTACAAATGTAAAGAACAGTCGAAAAACTGCACATAGCTGCACTGAAGCTTAAAACTTTCCTGGTTAACTGGAAAATTTATTTGTTTTCATAATTTTTATACCATCCCCCTCCAATGGCAGTTCGGGGCAGTTTATAACCCATATAAAATATCATATAATAAAAATAAACATATAGTATAATAAAATACAATAATAAATATTTTAAAACACAGGCACGACAAAATCCCTAATACCCAGAAGAAAACAACCCTCCCCCGCACTACCTGTCTCCCTCACGGAACGCCTGATGAAAGAGCCAGATCTTACACTGTCTACAGAAGGATGGGAGATGCAGAGAGAGGTGAATCTCCACCAGGAGGCGGTTCCACAACTGCAGCGCAGCCACCGAGAACTCCCGCTCAAACACTTTGAGTTGAGCCTGGAAGACTATAGGTAGTTAGTGCAGAGACCGGAGCCCTGGCGTGCTCCCAGTGGCCCGCCCCCCACAGGAAGACAAGCCACCGCAATCTGCACTAGCTGCAGCCTCTGGGTCATTACCAAAGGTAGCCCCATGTAGAGTGCATTGCAGTACTCTAATCTCAAAGTGATAAATGCATGGGTGACGGTGGCAAGATTGGAGCCTGAGATGTACGTCCAAAGACGTCGAACCAGATGTAATTTACTAAATGTGCTCCTCGTCACAGCCACCACCTGGGCATCCAGGCGGAGCTGTGAGTTGAGGAGAACTCCCAGACTCCGAACCTGAGGGCCCAAGGAGGGATGCACCCCATCTATGAGGAGCCTTCACTCTCTCACTCACCAGCATCACCTCCATCTTGTCAGGATTCAGCTTCAGATGGCTCATCCTCATCCAATCCCCAACTGCAGCCAGACACTGGAAAACCACTGAGACTTCCAGGCCTGGGTCAGATGAAAATGAGAGGTACAGTTGGGTGTCATCAGCGTATGTATGGCACCAAACTTCAGACTCTCTCACTATCTCACCCAAAGGCTGCATGTACACGTTGAACAGGAGAGGAGACAAAATAGATCCCTGTGGGACTTCACACATGATGTCCTCGGGGATGATGTACAATCCCCCAGAACCACACATTGGGTTCTCCTGGCCAGGAATGAGCAAAACCATTCAAGAACAGTTCTGCCCACCCTGGTGCGGTCCTGTAGGTGAGCCACCAACATCTCTTGACCAACCATGTCAAATGCCTCTAGAAGATCTAACAAGAACAGACGGGTGGACCGACCTTAGTCCAACTCCCAGCATAGATCCTCAACCAAGACCAGAAGTGCAATCTCTGTGCCATAACTGGACAGAAGTCAGACTGCGAGCGGTCAAAGAATCCAATGTGGTCCAGATGCCCCTGGAGCTGCTGGGCCACTACCCATTCAATAACAAAAAGAGGTTCAGACATGAATTTCAGTAGTAACCACTTAAACATCTTTTCCTTCCTTTCTTGTTTAGAGAAACTAGAAAGAAATATTCCATTCTCTTCACTCTCCCATCCAATTACACGAACAGTGTCAGCACACCAGAACCATCTTTAAAAAGGGCCAAGCATGCTCAGGAAGGGCCATTCAGGCCCTGATAGATGCCCCCCCCCCACACTTCCCCTTAAGCACCCCACCCCTGACTCCCTCTAGCCATCTCCACGCCTCAGAAACTCGCCTAAGTATTCTCTGAGGTGAGGGTCCAAGGGGCAGCCCAAACACTCAGAACCACTTCTCGAACCCTTGGAGAACAATTGTGATTTTTTTGTGTGTGTGTTTGGAACACCCCTACTCAGATATTTCATACTCATGGAGTAAGATATCATCCAAGTTGAGGCTGAATATTAGAATCTGGCCCTGCATATTTCTTTGGTGGTTCTTCTTCTCTGTGGCTCAAGAGATTAATAATGCATTCTATAACCACTTTAGAGAAGCAAGTGTGAAGTCTTCCAGTAAGCCCTATCTTATAAAATTAGGGGACACCTGATGACATTTAGTGATTGTAGATTTAAAAAACTGATCAAAAGGAAGTACCTTGTCACACAACACAGAACTGGCTTGTGGAACTCATTGCCAGGGAATGTTGTGAAAGCCAGTAATGTAACTGGGTTGAAAAAAGGATTGGATAAATTCATGGAGGAAAAGTCCATAAATAGCTAATCAAGTTAGTCATTGAATTATATTTTTAAATACTGGAAACTAGGAGTGAATAGAAGGGTGGGTCTCCCAAACCTGGAGCACCAGCCGGGGGTGGACCAGCGGTCTGTCTATGCGCAGACAGGCCACTGCAACTCTGCTTCTGGCTGAGGGTCACCTTGGAAACAGCCATAGAGCTGTGGGCAACAGCTTAGAGTGGCTGGAGATCTGCCTGCAGCTCTATGGTGTGGGGCACGAGGTGGACTGTGGTCTGCAGTGGTTGCCTCAGTTTAAAGGCACTGCAGTCATAGAAGACTTGGGGGTGGGGCCCCCAGGAGCAGACCCAGGGGTTGCACCCCTGGATCTGTCTATAAACACCCATTATGGAAAATGCTAGAACAAAGTGCAGATTCAAGCAGCAGCCTGAAAAGCTGATGACCCACACCCGATGACCCGTGCCCATGTGCAGAGCTCGGCATAAGTTTCCTGGTCTGGAGATTCCCCACTGGGAGAATTGCTGGCCCCAGTAACTTGGGCAAGTGACTCAGGAGCAGTTCCAGAGCCTAGCTGAGCATGCATCAAGACTTTGCATCTGGAAGGCTTAGTAGCCCCAACTGGGCATGCTCCAAAGTGTTTCAGCGTATATAGCTGCTCGAGCAGTGTAGGTAAACAGGGCTTTTCTAGTCACATTCGGGGCAGATTACATATAAAACTAAACGCATATAAAAGTAAAACACCACATTAAGAGAGAAGGCAACAAAATAACAAACCATAACCCCACCCTCCCTAACCCACACCCTACACCCCATCACCCTTGCCAAAAGCCAGGCGGAACAGCCAGGTCTTACTCATACGCCAAAAGGACGGGAGGTCTGGGGCCATCCGGGCCTCCATTGGGAGTAAGTTCCACAGCCTAGGTGCAGCCACGAATGCCCTCTCCATACTGGCCCCATGGGCCACACAGGGGACCTCGAGAAGGGTGCTCCCAGAAGACTGCAGGGGTTGCTCCAGAGCATGGGGAGTGAGGCAATCCTGCAGGTAAGTTGGGCCAAGACCATATAGGGCTTTATAGGTCAAAACCAACACCTTGAATCAGGCCCAGAAGACTATTGGCAGCTAGTGTAGAGCCCAGAGCACTGGTGCAATGTGCTCACAGTAGCCCGACCCCATAAGGAGACGGGCTGCTGCATTCTGGAGTAGCTGCAGTCTCCGAACCGTCACCATGGGTAGTCCCACGTAGAGTGTGTTACAATAGTCCAATCTTGAGGTAATGAAAGTATGGATGATAATGGCCAGGTCGGAGACTGAGACATATAACCAAAGCCGACGCACCAGATGTAATTGGTGAAAAGTGCTCCTCGCTACAGTCCCAACCTGGGCATCTAGATGGAGCTGTGAGTCAAGGAGTACTCCCAGGCTCCGAACCTGAGGAACCAGTGGAAGATGAACCCCGGGGGCAGGAGGTAATGATCTGTCCATGATAAGGGCTCTCCTATCACCTCCCCCATCAACGGATCCCCCACCTCAAGGTCGGTGCAAAAAATCGGGTTCAAGGTATGTCCCCTGTCATTTGTTGGGCTGTTGACAACTTGGGACAGGCCCATGGTGGCCATGAACTCATGCCCCGCACTGCCGAGACTGGCGCCAGTGTGTATGTTGAAGTCCCCCAAGACTAATGTCTTCGGGGAACTCAACACCACCTCTGGCACACACTAAATTACAGCAATCTTCATGGGGTGCATGGTGGACCACCAAAAGATAAATAAGTTTGGAGTTGACTGTGATCCCTTGGTTGAAAAAAGACTGCAAATACTTGGCTTGGAATGTGCTCCTGAAGATGATGGGTTGTTTTTTTTAAAAAAAAAATACTCACCTTGTTTAGCTAGACCATTTTGGGGATTAGGTAAAAGAGGCCCAACAGTTCCTGTTATTAATGTTTATAATTTATATATCACTCTTCAGTGTTCAGAGTGCTTCACAATTCTTCTCCAATTCATCACTCTTCAGTGTTCAGAGTGCTTCACAATTCTTCTCCAATTCATCCACATAACAACCATGTGGGTAGCTCATTATTATTCTAGATGAGGAGGAGGTAATGCTGAGAAAGAGTGACTTGCCCAAGGCCACCTAGTGAGTTTATAGCTTAAACGGGATTGTACCCTGGGGAATACCAGCTCCAAGTGCAGCACCCCAACAGGATATGCTGACTCTCGTGATGCTGCTGTGGAGAGCACAAACATCCTACTATATATTTATTTATATTTTATTTATTAATGCATTTTTATCCTGCCCCTCCTGCCTTCAGCAGATCGGGGAGGTTAACATCCATAAAATCACACAAGAAACACAATAAATACCATGGCTAAAAAGATAAAAGTTATCAAAACAATCAATTCCAGAAAAAAAGTTAAAAAGTGTGGGAATAGCAACCCCCTGCCCCCTTCCCCTTCACCAAACGCTTGGCAGAAGAGCCAGGTCTTACACTGATGCCAGAAAGCGAGGAGATCAGGGCTGAGCTGGAAATTCACTGGGAACAAGTGCCACAGTGCCGGTGTGGCTGCTGAGAATGCCTGTCTGTCGGTCGCCACCTACTTATAGCTTGGAACCTCCAGGAGGTTCCCAATGACCGCAAAAGCTACCCCTGAGCCCAGAAAATAAGGTGATCCTTCAGATAGCTCAGGTCCAAGGCATTTAGGTCTTTATAGGTCAATACCAGCACCTTGAATCAGGCCCGGAAGCCAATAGTAGCCAATGCAGAGCCTGGAGCACTGGTGTAATGTGCTCCTGGTGGCCGCATTCTGCACCAGCTGCAGTCTCTGGACCGTCACCATGGGCAGCCCCACATAGAGTGCATTACAGTAATCTAACCTCGAGGTGATGGATGCATGGATGATGGTAAGAAGATCGGTGTCTGTGACATACGGACAAAGCCGCCTCCATGGATGTAACTGACAAAAGGCACCCCTGCCCACAGCCGACACCTGAAAGTCCAGGTGCAGCTGTGGATCTAAGAGCAACCCCCAGACTCCGCACAGAAGTTACCAACACTGGTTGGACCCCATTAACAAAAGGCAGCTCCCACCCTTGCTGAGATCACTGGCCCCGCCAACAAGCATCACCTCTGTCTTGATGGGATTCAGCTTCAGTCAGCTAGTCCTCATCCAATCTCCCATCGCAGCCAAACACTGGGAAAGCACCGAGACTGCAGGGCCAGGGTCCGATGAAAAAGAGAGGTACAATTGGGTATCATCAGCATTAGTGGTGGGACCCCGGGCCCATTACCGGTTACCGGATTTACCGGTTACCGGTTCTATGAAAACTGGATTCCCGGATTAAATCCGGTAACCGGTACCGGTTTTATTTCATTGGTTTCAATGGGGCGCTGTGTCCCCATTGAAACCAATGAAATATTAATTCCCTCCCCCTCCCAGGCTGCGCGGGTGGAAGGGGGGACACCCCCCACCCACCCTGCCCAGCCTGGCTTTTTGTTTTAAAAATAGAGTAAGAGAAGAGTGACCCCGAGGCGAGCCCACCCCCCAGCACCAGCGGCCGCGGCGTCCCCGCAGCCGTGGGTAAGTATAACCCGATCCCTGGGGGGGGGTTTAACACCCCCACCCCCCCAGGGATCACCCCTACAGTGCGCTTGCCGCTTACCTTTGGTAGCTCCAGCGGAGGCGGGCGGTCTGGCGGCCTCAGCGCCGGCTGTGGCTGCCGGCGTCAGGACGCTCTAGGCCTTCCGGGGAACTTCCGGGTTTCAAGCTCCTAAGGAACTCAAGCTCTCTGGTAATGTGGCAGAGTCATTGCAGCTCTTTAAGCAAGATCTGGAGATATACTTGGAGGCAACAGCTCTGCAAAAGAAGCCAAATACTCAAAATATTTTTTTTTAACCTAGCAGGACATGAGGTTAAAAGCATCTTTAAAGGCATGCAACTGACTCCAGAAGAAAAGGCAAGTTATGCAATTGTATTGGGAAAGTTTGAAGAATATTGCACTCCGAAGAAATGGGAAACCTTTGAGAGAGATAAGTTTTGCCTCAGGACTCAAAAAGAAGGTGAATCTTTTGAAGAATTTATTACAGACCTGAAGGTGATGAGTCAAACCTTCAATTATGGGCTGTTAGCAGAGTCCATAATCAGAGATCAGATAGTCATTGGAACCAGAGACATAAAGCTGCAAAAGAGATTCCTGGATAACTGTGATCTTACCCTGGACAAAGCCATACGAATGTCCCAGGCTGCAGAAGGAACAAAGGCAAGAATGCAAGTTTTGGCAGGAAAACAGGACCCTGTTGCCATAGAGATGTTGCAAAACCTACAAAAGGGCTTGCAAGCAACAAGAATCAGTACCTCTAATAGCACAGCAAAGCTTGGAGGAATCAAAGTGCCAGCACATGCAGCAGACTGTGAAAAAAAGATGTACCAGATGTGGAACCCAACACAAGATTCAGGCAATGTTCAGCTTTTGGGAAATGCTGCAGTGCATGCAATTGGTATAATTATTTTATTTATTTATTTATTTATTTAATAAATTTATACCCCGCCCCTCCTGCCATGCAGCCCGGGAGAGCTTTTGCAAGAGTCAGGAGCAGCAATGACACAAGAAGATACAGATTATGCAGGCTAACAGTACACTTGAGGATGACGATGCAGACAACTCTGAAGAGGAATTCTATATTGGATCTGTGGCAGATGAAGACACTACAGAAGAATGGACTATCTCTCTAGACACAAATGGGACTCTGATTAATTATAAGTTGGACACTGGTGCACAGGTAAATGTAATTTCTGATATTCTTGTAGAGCAGTTACATAAAAAGTCACTCTATTAAGAAAAATAAGATAAAATTGAGGGCATATGGTGGAGAAATAATTCCCACCAAAGGTGTTTGTGAGCTGGAGGTGAAATTTCAGAACACCATTGTATTTATTCAATTTGTCATAGGCTGCTTTTAGACGAGCGGGTCGCCGTCGTGCGACCCGCTCGCATGATATTTCAAAATCTCGCAACACAGGATTACACGAGACGGAAGTAGGGGATCATGTGCATGAAAGGCGGTCGTGCATTATTTGACGGCTGCTAATTAAATACCTCACAACTGAGGTACCTCACAACTGAGGCCTGGATCCA
Source organism: Sphenodon punctatus (assembly GCA_003113815.1). NCBI lineage: Eukaryota > Metazoa > Chordata > Lepidosauria > Sphenodontia > Sphenodontidae > Sphenodon > Sphenodon punctatus. Next base: position 373,497 of record QEPC01011755.1, read on the forward strand.
GGGAGAAGGAGAAGGGTAGGAGGGAATAGGGAATGGCCACAGCATCAGCACTGAAACCTCTCAGCCACTCTCCGGTAGTAAGAGACTAAGCGTTCGGCATGGAACCAGACAAACTGGTCTAAGAAGGCGTACGGCTCATCATCAAGGCCACGGACCTGGAAATGGAAGGGGAATGGAGAACTAGAGGAGGGAACCCACAACGGGGAAGTGGGAAGGGGTAACCCACTACAGGGAAGCTGGCGGGGGGAACCAGCAACAGGGGAGCTGGCGGGGATAGGCAGGCAACCAGAAAGCTGGAGGGGGTAACCAGCAACAGGGGGACTGGAGGGGATCCAACAACGGAGAGACTGGAGCAGGGCAGAGCTGGGACGGCAGGCAGCAACAGGGGAGTGGGAGAGGGACCCCAACAATAGAGGAACTGGAACAGGTAGTCAGTGATAGAGAACTGGGAAAGGGGGCCAACAACAGAGGGGCTGGGGCAGGTACCCAGCGATAGGGGAGCTGGGAAGGGGGACCAACAACAGAGGAGCTGGAGCAGGGAACCAACAAGAGGGGAACTGGAACAGGTAGCCAGCAATAGGGGAGCTGGGAAGGGGGGGCAACAACAGAGGGGCTGGTGCAGGTACCCAGCGATAGGGGAGCTGGGAAGGGGGACCAACAACCGAGGGGCTGGGGCAGGTACCCAGCAATAGGGGAGATGGGCAGGTAGGCAGCAACAGGGGAGCTGGAGCTGGGAACCAACGATAGGGGAGCTGAGAAGGGGGACCAACACAACATTACAGAGAGGGTTCACACTTCCCAAAACAAGGGTTTCACAGGACTATAGGACACACACACACACAACATGCAGCAACACAGACATGGGGGTGAGCCAGGTTAATGCTGGACCCAAACCACAGGGACACACACACACACACACACAAACCCACATCCAGGGAAAAGCAGTTGTTCCACCAGCTTCCTGAGGCCACCATGAGGTCTTAAATACTCCCTGGTGGCCAATCAGGAAGCCAGGAGATAAGTTACAGAAATCGGAGATAGGTGAGCAAGGGCGGGGCACACACCCAGTGGAGATACAGGAGACACAAGGAGATGGATGAAAGCACAGTCTATCAGGCAGCAGGTGACTCAAGCCGCTGCTGTGCCACCGCCAAACCCCCCCCCCCCCCAGGCCAAGAGTTCAAGGCCTGGCCATGACACTTTCATGTGCGTGATCCCATGTAATCCCACAAAATTTTGAAATATCGCATGAACGGGTCGCGCAACAACGACCCGCTCGTCTAAAAGCAGCCATAGTCTCAGGCAACAATGACCCTGTGTTGGGATTAAACACATGTCGAACCTTAGTTTTAATTAAAAGAGTGTGTCTGGTCAACAGCATTGCTGAGGTGCATATTGAGGATAGATATCCAGATGTTTTTCAAGGTATAGGAAAATTGGCCACAGAATACAGGATACAATTGGTAACACCAAATTACCCATGTATTCATGCACCCAGAAATGTCCCTCTCATGATTAAAAAGAAATTACAACATGTACTGGATCGCCTAGTGGATCAGAAAATCATAAAAAAAGGTGGAAGAGTCTACAGAGTGGGTGCTCTCCTTGGTGATTGTGGAAAAAAAAGATGGCTCCTTAAGACTGTGTTTAGATCCTAAGGAGTTAAATAAGTATGTACTGAGGGAACACTTTCGACTGCCCCAAAGGGAAGACATTTCTGGAGATATGGCTGGTGCAAAATGTTTTTCCTCTTTAGATGCCTCATCTGGTTTCTGGAAAATCCCTCTAGATGAGAGGAGTTCAAGACTGTGTACTTTTAATACACCTTATGAAAGATTCTGCTTTTGGAGATTACCGTTTGGGTTAAAATCTGCTCCCGAGGTCTTTCACAGGACTGTACAATAGATATTTGATGGCACTGAAGCTGCAAAAGTTTATATAAATGATGTGTTAATCTGGGGAAAGAGGCTGGAAGAGCATGATCTCAGATTACAGCAACCTCTGGACAGAGTTCGTGCAGCTGGTCTGAAATTAAATAAACAAAAATGCAAGAATAGAACTGGAGAGCTCACATATTTGGGGGAGAGATTATTAACAGAGGATGGAGTCAGGACTGACCCTGGCAGAATACAAGCCATAATTGATATGCCACCCCCAAAGGACAAGGAAGGAGTGCAGAGATTCATAGGTATGGTGAATTATGTGGGCAAACACACCTAATATGGCTGCTCACACTAGTAACCTCCTTGCACTCCTCCAAAGAAATGCCCAATGGACCTGGGATGCCAACATGGACAGAGAATTTGAAACTTTAAAAAGGTTAATTAAAGAAGCCCCAGTTCTCAGGTATTTTGACCCTAGGTGAGACACTAAAGTCTCCACTGATGCCTCCATTGAAGGCCTAGGGGCAGCCTCACTACAGAAATATGGTGACCATTGGAGACCAGTAGCTTATGGGTCCAAGACCCTGAATACTGTAGAGAGGCAGTGTCCTCAGACTGAGAAGGAAGCTTTAGCCCTGGCATATGGGTGCAAGAAATTTCATGTATTCATTTATGGCAGACAGGTCATAGCTGAAACAGATCACAAACCTTTCATGTCCATTGCAAAAAAGGAGCTAGCTGATCCTCCCCCCAGTTTTCCAGTATAGTGGCAAGGACTATCTCATAGTCTTAGGCTATTACTCTCATTACCCTATAAATTGCAATATTGCAGTCCACTACGTGATGCCATGTAATACAGCATATGAAATCAATTTTTTCTAGGCATGGTATCCCTCAGATTCTAATGTCTGATAAGGGACCTCAATTTGGGGTACACGAGTTCTGTGAGTTTGCAAAAGACTATGAGTTTACACATATCACTTCCAGTCCGGGATACCCACAATATAATGGGGTAGCTGAAAATGGTGTTAAAATAGTGAAATGGTTGTTAAAGAAGGCTGCTGACTCAGGAGCAGATCCCTATCTAGCACTGTTAAATTACCCAAGCTCCCTCCCACCACAATACGGTTATGATGTGTTTTAATTGTTTTTTATTGTTGTAAGCAGCTCCGAGCTGCCTGTAGAAGGAGGTGCAGGGTAATAAGTTTTAAAAATAAATAAAATAAAATACACACCCCACCAGCACACAAACAAATCAAAACCCCACCCAGTTGCTAAAAACCAACTCATCCTGCCACCCCCACCCCCACCCCTGTCCTCGCCAAGGTCCTCGCACAAGGGGTCGATGGACGTGTCCCTTTGGTGCATGGCGTATGACACCGCCAAGCGTCATGCTGCTCTTGTCTACCTCCCTGGTCTGGAGGGGTGAGGAAGGCGTCTCTGGCCCCTCTCCCTCTGCAACTGAGGCGAAGGGGAGATAACAATCCCAGGGGCCTGGGGTTACCTTCACCTGCACTGGCAATCTTCAGGCCAGTTGAGCCAAGTCACTCTCTCTCACCACGAAGGTTGGGAAGGGATGGGGGCAAGCCCTCCAGACTCCCAGCCCGTAGGCAGCAGATGGATCATATGAGTAAGTTGTGATGTGCTCCCCAAATAACAATGGCCAAAATGGGGGGTGGCAGTCATGAGCATGAAAATAAAGTTGGATGGCTCCTATGCAGACCACTTTTTTTCATTGTAACAAGCTTCTGGTCTGGTTGCTATGACAACTTTGCAGACTCATCAGAAGCCTTGAAATCTAACCCACGGTTCTTTTAGCTCAGTCACTTTACATCGTTTCTTTGACTTTTCTCTGTGCTTTCGATTAACAGTATACAGCATACTTATTACTTACAAATGGAAATAACCTTCCTGCCACTTTTCACCTACTTTGGAAAACTATAGATTTTGACCCAAGACCAAGAAAAGGTTTACACATCTCAGTACCCTAAGAAGAAGAAAAAAAGAATCTCTAAATTTGACTCACAAGATTATTGTGCTGATGGATTTGACAGTGAAATGCTTCCTTCTATATTGTAATACCCTTTGTGTCACCAGTATTGTGCCAAAATACCTTGCAAAGTATTTTGAATTTTTCATGTAGTGTGTTTTCCCCCAGCACCTGAAAGAGAAGGACTCTTAATTTTTAGTGTTGCACTACAAGTGTTCTCTATTTTGATGCGACTACTGACAGAAAATTGGATTTCACACACAGTATGTAATAACAAACTCCAAAGGTAAAATAATGTTTTTAACTCTTTGCTGGAGTCAATATCAGTTGCTTCCTTTTAACACTAGAGGGAGGCATATGTAAGGACTGTATGGCTTCCACTTTTGTAGATAGCAATTTGTTACACAGATTATTTACTTTTGATGGAGGTTAAAGGGCAGCAACATCAAGTCAACAAAGTACTGAATCGGTCACTGGATTCCTGGGTTCTATTCCTAGCTTTGTTACCAACCTTCCTTGTAACTTTGGGCAAGCCATTTTGCTTCATTATGCCTTTTGCTTCCCCTCCCACCCTTTTTCTGTCTCATCTATCTAGACTGTAAACACATTGTGGCAAGGACGACACAGTGTCTGGAACAAGGGAGTTCTGATCTTGGTTGTGTTGTTTATTGTAATAGATTGTAATTGCAGGCATTTATTTATTTATGCTTGCGGCTCCAAGTCACTTACCTCAAATAATTCCTCAGGCGTACAGGATGTTGACACAGAGCAATGCATCACACTGTGCTCAAGGATTTGCATAGGTGCTCCACACTCACATTTGGGGTCATCCTTCAGCTTCCACTTGATCTTATCATCACCTGTCTTTGCCAGCACAACTCTCACTTGAATTTAAAGTATACCAATATTTTAATGCAAGGTCAGTGCCTGGAGGAAGTTGTTCCGAAGGAACCAGGTACTCCAAGGTTGTAGGCATTTCACATGATTTCATTACTCTGTAGCCTTTCACAGTGGTACGGCATCTTAAGAGGCAAGTTCTTGCTGAACTTCACCCTCTTATCTTGCAGAACGAATGCAGAAAGTGGGTATCTTGTGTCATGCACCTGTTTTTTACCTTTTTGCTAGAGGCATGCTGTTTCACTTATGGTGGCACAGTCTCTGAGAGCCAGCACAACTGTTTTAAAGTTCCTGTGATAATCCACAGGATTGACTGAGTTCAATATCAATTTTGTGAGCATGGTTTGATTATGACCACCATAAATGGACAAACTATTTTACAACTGCATCATGCAGGACAAAACTAGTTGCTAGAAATGCTTTGTGGTCAGCTTTCCATTCTGTGTTAGCCATTTTCTGTAGTACAGAGTTCCTGGAGTTCACTTTCTTTTTCAACTGCTTGATTTGTTTTTTTGAATGTTAATATATGGTGTGACATGGCCCCAAAGTACATCAGGTGTTTGTAATATGCAAAAAACTATTTGTTACTCAAATGTATACTTTGTCCTATAGTAAAGGTTTGGTATGAAGAACGGCACCATCTCACGATAGCTGGACATTTGCTTGGTATGACAACATTTCAAATGGAAGGAAGAGACTTGCATTTTTCTAGTGCTGATTTTTCAGGGACCACATGAAATAGTATTCTCCAACTGTGGAATACACTCAAAATCCTCAAATCTTTCCAATTGAGTGGCAATGCATAGAATGTCTGCATAAATGAATCTTCACATATCACAGAGTTCTGGTTAATAATTTGTACAGATGTTAGAACAAAAATCGTGATGGCACCAAGCATGCGGACAATGGATTCCATTCAATACTCTTGCAGACTTCTTTGTTCATTCCTCATGACAAGGAAACATTGATTTTCAAGTAGAGAAGAAATTATCTGAACCATCTTGCTATCTTTCTGGACCATTTCACAGCGGCGGTTTCTATAAATGGGTGGCCGGGCGGCCGCCTCCCCAAACCCCCGGACTGCTCAGAAGTCTCAGCTCAGCCCCCCTGTTCACACAGTGACTCACAGTGTCACTGCACACGCGCTGTGCATGATCAGACCTGGCGGTCCTGGCACTTCCCGGCCGCTTTCACTCCATTAGCGAGCGGGTGCATGTGCAGAGAGTCTTCTGTGTGCTGTGCGCTTCATGCGCATGTGCCCAATATGGACTCCGCTGCTGCTGCCTGTAACTGACTAGCGATGTCACTTACAGGCAGTGCGCTGCTGCTGCTTGCTTCCCCCTGGCTTGGCTCTGATCGGATCAGATTATTCCTCATTCCTGATCCACCCCCCTCCTCGGCTCTGCTGTGCTCCGCCTCCTCCCCCCCCCCCAATCACCAGTTTTAGGGAGGAAGTGGGGCTGTGACTGTGTGTGTTGTGTCGTGTTTGTTTACTGTTACTGGGAGGGAGGCAGGAGCAGAGGGAGGAGGAGCGAGACGGACGGGAGGGGGGTGTTGAGGGAGAGGGCGGCACTGGTAATGAGAAAGAGTGCATGCTTTGGGTGCTGTCCCGCTGTTGCATGGCTCTCTCTCAGGGCAGGGAGGGCTTGTCAGTCATGACTAGGGGGAGGTTAGGTAGGCTGGGGGGGAGGAGTTTCAGGGAGAAGCCTGCCTCAGCATAGCCAGCCAATCACTGGCCACCAGAGATTTCAGGAGGAGCTGCCCAGGCTGCCCACAAACTATTCATTGCTGCAGTCTGCTACTAGTGGAATTGGTGCTGCTAGGGGAACCTGGATGGGGGCCTTGTCACGTGCAATGGATGGTTTCTCTGCTTGAGTTTGCTTGGCATTTTCTGTGAAGGTTGTGTGTGGGTGTCTTTGGTTGTGGTTTAGGTTGTGTTTGGGGGAGGGTGTGACTGTTTGGTTAATGCTCTGTGTTTGGTTAATAAACCCTTGGCTTGAGTCCAAGACTTATATTCAGTGTGGTGTTTGTTTTTTCTTGATTGCATATTATTATTAACCATTTACATAGTGCCAGCCCATCAGTGTACCTGGCTGGTGCTTTACAGCTGTTAGGAGACAGGTCCCTGGCCAGATGGGTTTACAATCGAAGGACAAGGTTGAGGGGAGCACAGGGAGAAACACACCCATTCCAGTTTTTTTACACATGGGGAACCGAGGATGTAAACATTCATATTAACTTGAAAGTTGGCTAGGCTCCACCTACTGTTGGCTCCCACCTACCGTTGAGCTGGCCCCTCCCACTTCTGGCCCCACCAGCCTTGGAACCCACCAGCCACCACTGCCATTTCACCAGTTTCAGTAGACGTGCACTCAGATTCAGTCCTGTAAGTAGTTAACAGATCAACAAACATGACTCCTCTAATTTTTAAGGCCCTTTACAGTCTCGGCCCCTCAGGGATCGCCTCGCCCTCCGCACCCCAGAGCGGCTCCTTCAGTCTGCCGGGGGTGCTTTCTTGGAGGTCCCCCATGCTAAACGGGGGGCCACAATGGAGAGGGCATTCTCGGTGGCCGGGCCGAACATTTGGAATTCCCTCCCAGAGGAAGCTTGCCTGGCCCCGAGCCTTTTAACATTCCAGCGAGTTTGTAAAACCTAGCTGTTCGCCCAGGCCTTTGGGGAGGGGGACTAGGGGTTTTTTA
>QEPC01011755.1:392226-404834 GCA_003113815.1 Sphenodon punctatus
TGCCCATCCAGCACAATCATCTCGGCCAACAGGTGCTTGACTTTCTCTTGAAAGAAGCCACACCGCCCTCCAGCAACCGATGGCCTTGGCAGCTGCCCCACCCCAGCTCCTCCATAGTGGACTGACGCTGCTGGCGAGGCTCCTGCTGCTGTTCTTTTTTTTCATTTTTCATTAATTTATTAGATTTTTACCCCACCCCTCCTAAAAACAGCTCGGGGTGACTTACAGCAATAAAAAACATTACATATAAAATATATCTAAAAACAATTAAAACGTATCAAATGCAATTCAAAATATTAAAACAGGGCCAGGGAACTCAATAAAACAGTAAATCAATGAATAGATTAGGGGAGATAAAACCCTCTAACCCCCCTTCCCCCCTCACCAAAGGCCTGGGCGAACAGCCAGGTTTTACAACTTTGCCGGAATGTCAAAAGGTTTGGGGCCAGGCGAACTTCCTCCGGGAGGGAGTTCCAAAGGCGCGGTGTGGCCACCAAGAATGCCCTCTCCATTGTGGCCCCCTGCTTAATGCGGGGGAACTCCAAGAAGGCACCCCTGGCAGACCGAAGGAGCCGCTCTGGGGCGCGGAGGGCGAGGCGGTCCCTGAGGCACGAGAGGCCCAGACCATGAAGGGCCTTATAGATCAACATAAAAACCTTGAACCTGGCTCGGCACACTATTGGCAGCCAGTGCAGAGTCCAGAGCATAGGTGTTATGTGCTCCCGACGACCCGTCCCCGAAAGGAGGTGGGCCGCCGCATTCTGCACTAGCTGCAACCTCCGAACCAGGAACAAGGGAAGCCCCATGTAGAGCGTGTTGCAGTAGTCCAGCCTTGAGGTGATGAAGGCATGGATGAGGGAGGCCAAGTCCGGTCCATAGACGAATGGACGCAGCCTCCGCACCAGATGCAACTGGCGTAAGGCAGCCTCCACCTGCCACTCCAGGTGGAGATCCGCGTCCAATATCACCCCCAGACTCTGGACCTGCTGAGCTATAGGAGGGCGAACCCCCCCAGTCAGGGGAGCCACTACCTCCCTCACTCTCCCCACCAACATCACCTCCGTCTTATTGGGGTTGAGCTTCAGTCTGCTCTGCCACATTCATTCCACCATGGCCTCCAAACACTGGGATAGCAACGAGACAGCAGGGTCCGGGTCAGTTGAAAAAGAGAGGTACAGCTGAGTATCATCAGCATATTGGTGACATCGCACCCCAAACCCTCTCACGACCTCCCCCAAGGACTGCATATAAACATTAAATAATAATGGAGACAGAATGGAACCCTGCGGAACGCTGCATGATAAAGCGCGGGGGCAAGATGTCTCATCCCTCAGCACCACCCGCTGGCTTCTCCCCGAGAGGAATGAACTGAACCATTCAAGAACAGTCCCATCCAGACCCCCCAGGTCATGCAACCATCTCAACAGCAGCCCATGGTCCACAGTATCAAAAGCGGCCGAGAAATCTAGTAGGATGAGAAATGTTGAACATCCTGCATCCATCTCCTGGTGGAGATCGTCGACCAAGGCCACAAATGCCGTCTCAGTGCCATAGCTGGGGCGGAACCCAGATTGAAAAGGGTCCTAGAAACCAATGCTATCTAGATGTGCCTGGAGCTGGATCGCCACTGCCCGCTCAATAACCTTCCCTAAAAAGGGAAGGTTAGAGACAGGTTGGTAACTGGCGAGCGCATTCATGTCCAAGGATGGTTTCTTCAGCAGGGGGTGCACCACAGCCTCCTTGAGGCTGGGCGACAACCTCCCCTGATGCAAGGACGCATTCACTACCCTCGCCNCCCCCCCCCCGCCTTCTGGCCCACCCCGGGTGACACACTGCTGCCAGCGCTGCTGGGAGGGGGAGAACTTGGTGGCTCTGGCGACACAGCTCTGGGAGGAGGCTCAGCCATCGCCTCAGCTACAGACATCTCCTCTGTGGCACTAGTGTCAAGTTCTTCCTTACTGTCCGCGATCATGGTGATGCCCCGTGAAGGGGAGTACTGGGACCCTGAGGCTAGACTGCCCGTGCCCGCCATGCTGCTGGCACTCTCCCTGTGCCCCCCTCTATAGCTGCTACTGCTGCTGCTACTCCTCTCCCTACTGCCATTGCCCGGGGATCGGGCCCTGCCTCTAGCAGCTGGGGTGGGATCCACCAGCTCTGGACTGCTGGGGATCGCCTGGACAGTGGGGGACATTGGTGACCCTGGAGGAACATCGGAAACAGCAGCATCTGCTCCATCACCAGCAGCAACAGAGACAGATGCAGCCTCAAGTCCTGCAGGCCTTCCAGTGCCCTGCGTGGAATTGGAGGAGGGCACTGCCAGGAGGAGCCGCTGAAGCCTGTTGCCCTAAAGCAGGCCTGCTGAGTTTGGGGCGTGGTGATGTGCTTGGGCTACTGCTGCTGTGTGCTGCCGCTCCCCTGGCATGGCCCCTTCTGCCTCTGGCAAGTGCCTCATTGCCTGCCCTACAGACAGCAGACCGGCCTCTCCTTCCCTTCTCCATTTCTCCCACCAAAATAATGTTTTTATATACTTAAAAAAAAAAAATATTTAATTTTTTATCTAATATTATATCTATCTATCTGCATGAAATCTAACTGCTATTAACTATTCTAAATGCTATGAACTAAATGGATTATCTAATAAGTACAAAGGCCTACTCCTACAAACCCTACGAAATCTCTAAACACTATCTCTATCTCAGCTAACTAACTATCTACTATCTCTAATCTAATATCTATCTATCTATTCTCTCTCTATATAGATATTTATTTTTATTTCATAGATTCTATCCCGCCCCCCCTGCGAACAGCTCGGATATATGGGATGGGAGGGGGAACACAAAGAACACAGAGAGGGGTACAAAACTGAAATGAAAACAAAAAATAACACCTAAATCTATCTAATCTACGCTAAATAAATGATAATATAGAGGTAGACCGGTTGGATGGGTGAAATAGGAGAAGGATTGCAATGGATTGAGGAGAACAAAACTGCTGGGAGAGGGAGCCTTCTGAAACGCCTGCTTTTCCGGAACAGTGACTAGCTCAGAAGGTGTTGGCAGGGGGGATGGCAATGAGTTTTGTTACTTGCTGCACCCGACTCACTGCAAGCCCCATTGGCTCCATGCAGTCTAGCCCGTGGCCAATCGCAGACTGCGAAGGAGAAAAGGGATGGTGATTGGGCAGGCTGGCTGCTACTCCAAACCTCTCCACCCCGGTGCCTTGAAGTCTGTTCCTCAGCTGACCTCCCCCCTCCATGTGCCTGCCTATGTCAGGCAGTGGGTCGCCAACTGACTGTGGTCACGTTTCTCCCACCCGAACCACCCAAACATGATCTGAATTGACCGAACTGTTCAGTCATTTCAGAGTTCAGAATCAGGTTCAGTTCGGTTCGGTTGGTTTGGGTTCAGATTCGGTTGTCCGAACAGGCAGAGTTCGGGCTGAACTTCCGAACCACGTTCGCCCATTCCTACTCTGTACATCAGGCCTCACCCAAGTGTCAGCAAAGGCCAGGGTATTTATCACCCTCTAACTTTTCTGGCCCCCTCCCTCAGGCAGCTGCAGGACCCACAGGCAAGCAAAAGTCATTTGGCTTTCCCTGGCAAACAACCCAGAGCAATAGTTTTCTTTGGGAGAAAGAGCCCCTCATGGTCACTGAAAATAAAAAAAAATTACTTTAAAAAGATAAGAAAATATGTGAGTTGCTCTTAAACAATGGGTAGCTCGGCTCCCACATACATTCCATTATCAGCGACCTTCACTTCCTTGCAGATTCTTCCCTTAATAGAAAAAAATTGCAGGAGGTTGGGGGAATTTGCAAGAGGTAAATGGAATCTTCAACTGATCCCCAAGCCCAGTTTCAAAATTCCATGCTTCCATGTGGTAACAGCTGTAATATATTTGCATGCCTTTTATATGGACTAGCAGTGCCAGCACAACACACAAACACACTCAGTTTACAAAAACATTTTCAATCTATAGCAGCCAAAAGCTTGGTCTACAGCCAGTCATGTGATGACAAATGGCCAATAATGGCCAGTACTTGCTCATGCGCAGCGCACAGCCAATCCTGGCTAGTCAGCAGCTTCAAACCCCTAATCCCTAAAGCAGTTTATCGCTACCCTGTACTGCCATTCTCCATGGCCCAATTTACCCTCCCCACCTTCCATGCACCCATGTTTCCCACCTCTTTCCTTTTTATTTCTACCACCATCCCCCAAAGCAGTTTTTTGCTACGCCATGCCACCATTCTCCACTGCCCCCACACCACAAAACCTCCCACCATTCCCAGAATAAGCATGGAAACCATCGACTGTGAAAAATATAACAACTTTACTTAACATTTAGAGTAACTATAAACTTTGCTTTAACTTAATTTAAATTAATTTAACAACTTGAATTTAAATTAACTTAAATAATTCCTTTAAAATTAATGTATTGTGTATGTATTTATTTATTCTTCTGCCTTCTCCTTTTGGGGGCATCCAGACATGCTATCTTTGGTGGTAGGGGGAGATTGTCGCCATCCTCCTGTGGTGGGATTAGAGAAGGATGTGGTGGGATTGGAGTGGCATGAGGTTCTCCTCACATGATCACTGTAAAGGAGTAAATTGCTGCCATTAGCTCCATTGCCCCTTCCCTCCGTGCCTACCATTTTGGCTCTCCCACCCCCATGGGCCCTGTCACAAAATGCCTCAGTTTTCCCAACGGAAAAGTACTTACTGGTCCAAACCAAACATAGTCTGACCCTGAATATAGGGTAACTAGTTCCAATTTGTAGATTTCACTGAGATTACACCTTACTATGTGGGTAAGACCTTCTCAGTAAGTGAAGTAATGGCAATATATTTATTACAAGGAATACGAGACAAAATAATATATAAAAAGGATATAAGTTTATTTGAATTTTAAAAGAATATTTATTTATTTATTTATTTATTTTATTTTCATCAATTTATATCCCGCCCCTCTAGCAAAAAGCTCGGGGCGGCAAACAAATATAAAATACAAATATAAAAATATATAAAAACACTCATAAAAACACACCAAAAACCAGGCCAGAATAAAAATACAATAAATAGGGTGACGGGGGATAAAAAAAAAACCCTAACCCACCCTCCCCAAAGGCCTGGGCAAACAGCCAGGTCTTACAAATTTGCCGGAATGTTAAAAGGCTTGGGGCCAGGCGAGCTTCCTCCAAGAGGGAATTCCAGAGGTGTGGCCCAGCCACCAGAATGCTCTCTCCATTGTGGCCCCCCGCTTAACACGGGGGACCTCCAGGAAGGCACCCCCAGCAGACCAAAGAAGCCGCTCTGGGGCATGGAGGGCAAGGTGGTCGCTGAGGTATGAGGGGTCCAGATTGTGAAGGGCCCTGTCTCTTATACACATCTAGATGTGTATAAGAGACAGGCTCTGGACCGTCGTCAAGGGAAGCCCCATGTAGAGCGTGTTGCAGTAGTCCAGCCTCGAGGTGACGAAGGCATGGATGAGGGAGGCCAGGTCCTGGCTGGAGACGTACGGACGCAGTCTCCGCACCAGATATAACTGGCGGAAGGTGGCCTTCACCACTACCTCCACCTGTTGCTCCAGGCGGAGATCCGCGTCCAATATCACCCCCAGACTCCGAACCTGCTGAGCTATAGGAGGGCGAACCCCCCCAGTCAGGGGAGCCACTACCTCCCTCGCTCTTCCCACCAACGTCACCTCCGTCTTATCGGGGTTGAGCTTCAGTCTGCTCTGCCACATCCATTCCACCATGGCCTCCAAACACTGGGATAGCAATGAGACAGCAGGGTCTGGGTCAGTTGAAAAAGAGAGGTACAGCTGAGTATCATCAGCATATTGGTGACATTGCACCCCGAACCCTCTCACGAACTCCCCCAAGGGCTGCATATATACATCAAATGGTTAAAAAAGAACAAGTTCAGTTACAGATTGAACAGTGTGATACAAAAGACATTAATTAAACAACATTCTTAGCTTCAATTTTTAGTCTAAGTCAAAACCTTAAAGAAAAAAGATATTCTTTCATTTCTGGCTCAGTGTTTCATATTTACCAGATTCCAGTCCCAGTCTGCCTGTATGAGAAGGCCTCCAGAGATCCGGAGAGCTTTCTGAATTTCTCTTGCTAGGGTGCTATGTTTTAAGCACAAACTTCTGGAAGACCAAAAGTTTGTGCTTTTGGTCTCATGCTTTTGTTTCACATGTTGGTTAAGTTAATGAGTATCTTAAGCCAGAGCTGAGGAGGAAAATGCCAGTTTTTGCTAGTTTTAAGCTAAGATAATGGAATGGCTGGTTTATCTACCAATTTCTGCTGACCAATATCAGTTTAGTCAACAAAGGCTGTCTCCAGAGAATTTATCTCCTTTTAGCTATGTGTGTCTTTAGCTATTAACTCTGTGCCTACACGAACTAACAAATTTATTTATTTATTTATCAACTCTCTTCTATCCCGCATTCTCCTGCTTGCAGAGCAGCTTGGGGCGGCTTACAACAGACGCAATTATAATCTACAATTAAAACAGTCACAATTTACAAATCATTAAACATATACTAAAATATACTAAAAGGGAAGAACCATCCCCCTCCCCTAAACCATCTCACCCTATCCGTCTCCCTCTCCAAAGGTCTGGCAGAACAGGAAATTAACTTTCAAGACAGTATTCTCAAGTCACATGTCACATTCTAAGACAGACATTTGGAACAATTGTTTTGCCAAGATAAGATTATTGAAAAACACATCAAAAATACATCCCAGTACATGACAGCCTGCCATGGTATCTCACCCCCTGCCAGCCCACAGCTCCATCATGGAGTCTCTCTCTGTCTCCAGCCTGCAGTCCTGCCATGATTCCTTCTCACTCATGTCCCATGCATATTTTTATCCTTCTTTTATGAGTTGTTTTTAGCTTTATTGTTGTTTTATTTTTGTTGTGATTGTAAGCCGCTCCAAGCTGCCTGGGGTAGGAGGGGCGGGGCAGCAAAAATGTAAAAATAAATACCATTCACCTCCAGTGCTGTTGTGTCTTGAGGAGTATCCTGCTGCTCTCTTGGCCACTGGTGAACACAATAAAGGGGGGAAAACAATTAGATAGCATGCAGTTTTATCATGCAGCTGTGTAAATGCAATCTTCCTCCCCCTCCAGGTACATTAGCTTACTGTTCTCATCCTCCTTGATAAAGGTGGCCTTTGGGTTCGCCATGCCTTCCACAAATACGTCAGGAGGCTCCTTAAATAAGGGCTGGCTCTCCGTCTGAGGTGGTAGGCCATGGGAGTCATGGTATCCATCTTCTGGCGCAGACAGGAATGGGCATGGAGGGAAATGCTGGTGCACATTGTCCTTTTAAGGTGGACATAAACCATAGAGAGGGGCAGGAGGCAATCACTCCACAGAAAGCTCTAGGCTTTTTACCTGAAACTCTGTCGTACTTGTGGACTGGTATGTAGGCGAGGCTGCATGCAACCTTGTTGATGGGACATGGAAATGTTAAGTGGCCACACATTAGCCCAGATTTGCTCGCATGGTGGGCTCCGTATGTCCTGAGACCCTACTGTGAGTGGGGGCTGCATGTCCGGTGAGCAGTGGCCACATGATTGGTTGATGTGGGCTATTGTCTCATTTAAACCTGGTTTGGGCTAATGTGGGCTATTGTCTCATTTAAAAATACCCTAAGTCATTTCTTTATGCCATCTGAACAACAACAGAAGAGACTGACTTGCTATAAAAAGAATTCAGCATGTCAATGTTTAGACTAAATGAGATTCCCACGTAATAGAGAGAGTATTTTATGTTCACAATCACTTTCCTAGTATTGTCAAATGCTGGATGGTGTTACAGATGGTAAGCAATTATCCACTACCTAGTTTGTAATAGGTAATAATGAAATACTTCCCTGAATATTAATGGATGTAATGCAT
The DNA here is from genome assembly GCA_003113815.1 of Sphenodon punctatus. Classification (NCBI taxonomy): domain Eukaryota; kingdom Metazoa; phylum Chordata; class Lepidosauria; order Sphenodontia; family Sphenodontidae; genus Sphenodon; species Sphenodon punctatus. The sequence goes on from QEPC01011755.1 coordinate 400,142, forward strand.
GAGAATGACAAAGTAATGAAGCTTTAGTCCACCCCTGCTATGATGTGTTGAAATAGATTTAATGAAGGAAAACATCAGTGCTTTAATTTGCAGCTTTGCCCAGTTACTACAATGTTGCAGCTTGTTGGAAGGCTTGGTGCAGCTGATTTAATTTTAAAGAAATTTAAAAGCCACCTAGCTACTTTGGCTACATGTGCTGGACAGCTTTAAATACATAAATACGACTGCGATCCTGACCACACTTTTGCAGTCAGAACTACACTGACTTTGATAGAAATGATTTAGCACTAGAGTTCTTGTGTCAGTTTTTTTTAAAAAGAAAAAAGGCATGATTGTATATTCCGAATCCAAAGTGGTTATCAAATACTGCTGATGGATGGTCATGCAAAACTTAAAATAGTGAACACAACTTCATAGGTCCTGATTACAGCGGAAATGTGTATCCGCTACTATCTGGTAAGGGTGTGCACAATGCATGTTTTTGTTTCATGAAAACCATTCAATTGGGGGGGGGGGGTTGTCACAAAACCCCCACTAATTTTCAAGGGGTTTTTTCCATTTAATTTTTTTTTTTTTTAAATTGAGTTAAAAATGAAAAAAAAATAATCACTGAACATGTGCAAAATGGCCACCAGCGTCATTTTTTTCCAAAATGGTGCTGGCATCATCAGTGCCATTTTGGAAAAGGACAGCTGTTGTGTGCATGTGCAGACTGACTTCCCTTTTCCAAAATGGCACTGATGCCACTGGCACCATTTTGGAAAAGGGCTGCACATGCACAGAAAAGCCCCGGTGGCCATTTTGCACATGCACTGGGTTGTTTTGAAAAAATATTCCCCCCCCCAAAAAAACCCCAAATTGTTGTTTGCTTATTCATCCGTTTTCATAGCCTTATTTACAAAAACGAATGGAGGCTCATTTGTTTTCATAAATAAGATAAAATGATATGAATGCAGATCCCTACTCTCAGGTATCCAGCTGGATACTGGATGTTATCTGGTTAGCATCCGACAGATATACCATTTACCGCATTACCGTTTGCCTAATTTTTAAATTTTCATTTGTTTTACTCTCTTCCAAGGCACTATAAGCTCAACAGTGAGCAAAGTTACCAAAATACTTGAACCAAAATGCCTCAGTAAACGGATATGTGAATAGTTTTTCCAAGGCCACTTCCATCCAATTCACAGTTTCAGATTTAGATTTTAGATTTATTTAGCCATTACCCATTTACAAAACAAAAAGGCATAAATGTAGAACAAAAATTAAAAACATACAAACATCAGTCATAATTCCTAATTGGAAACAGCAACCTCCAGTGATGAAATATTTAAAAAAGCATATGTGGCTACATCTTTTAAAATCTGAGCATTCTTAGCTGCTAACAAAAATTCTAATTTCTGAATGAGGGGGAGAAATTCTTTCTTCACTAACAAAGGGAAGATCCATTTAACTCTCACTTCCTCATAGAAAGGGCCTTAAAATAGTACATGGACCACGTCTTCAACTTCTTTTAAATCACAGCGACACAAGTGAGAATGTGAAGGGGTCTTAGCATAACGGCCTCTCAAAAGCTCAGAGTCAAATAGCTGAGAATGTAATAAAGTAAAAGCCCTTTGTAAATGAGGATTAGGAATTTGCACCAAATAAGTTTCAATATTAAAGGAAATCTTAAGTATGGGAGATGCAGGTGTAATCTGTGTTACTAAATTACTCTCTCTGTCATCTTGACTGGCTATGTCAGATATTTATTTTTTAATTTTTTATTTATTTACAAAAGACTTCTATCCCGCACCCTCCTGCACCTCGGCAGCTCAGGGCAGCGAACAACATAAAATCATAACAATAAAACCATCTAACTACAATATAAAAAATGGACATATAAAATGGCAGCTAGCAAATAAAACCCCTCCCCACCCCCTCCCCAAAGGTCCAGCAGAATAACCAGGTCTTACAACATCTACAGAAAGAGGGGAGGTCAGGGAACAGATGGGCCTCCAACGGGAGGGAATTCCACAGCCGAGGTGCAGCCACCAAGAACGCCCTCACTGCTGTCGCCACCCAGCATACCCAGGGGACTTCGAGTTGGGCGCCCTTGGCCGACCACAAGGGCCGTGAAATGACCCAAGGCATGAGGCGGTCTTGCAAGTAATTTAATTTATTTATTTATTTATTTATTACATTTCTACCCCGCATCCTCCTGCACAATGGCGGTTCAGAGCAGCAACAACATATAAAAAATACAATAAAATACATAAAACAAGTATTATAATATTAAAATTGCTAAAAAGGCTAAATGCTACAGGCAATAAATAAATATACCCTCCCAACCCCCCACATATACCCCCTCGTCCCCGAAGGACCAGTGGAACAACCATGTCTTACATGATCTTCGGAAAGAAGGGATGACCGGGGATAAACGGGCCTCCATTGGGAGGGAGTTCCACATCTGAGGCGTGGCCACCAAGAATGCCCTCCCCACTGTTGCCACCCAGAATACCTGGGGGGCCACGAGTTGGGCACCCCGGGTTGACCACAGGGGCCACAAAATGACCCAGGGCCTGAGGTGGTCACACAGATAAGCAGGTCCCAAGCCGTTCCAACACTTTGAATTGGACCCAGTAGACTATAGGCAGCCAGTGCAGAAAACAGGTGTAATGTGCTCATGGTGACCCATCCCTGTTAGGAAATGAGCCGCTGCATTCTGCACCAGCTGCAGCCTCCGAACCATCTTCAAAGGTAGCCCCACATAGAATGCATTACAATAGTCCAGTCGAGAGGTAAAGAAAGCATGGATGATGGTTGCCAGGTCCGAGTTGGAGACATACGGCCAAAACCATTGCATCAGATGTAATTGGTGAAATGCTCCCCTCACCACAACATACACCTCACAACCCAGGTGGAGATGTGGGTCAAGGAGCACTCACAAACTATGGACCTGGGCGACCAGCGGGGGGCAGACCCCGTCAATAACGGGAGCCACCACCCCACCCCTACCAACCAGCATCACCTCCGTCTTATCTAGGGATGTGGGAACGCAGTTCGGATATTCGGAGTTCACACCGAACTCGGCCTGTTCGGACAACCGAACCGAACGGCCGAACAGTTCAGAAAAGTTTGGATGAGTTCAAATGAGTTCGGGGGGGCGGGAAAAATGTGACTTTGGGTGGGAAAAACATGTCTGGAAGGGGGAGGCAGCTGAGGAGCAGACTTCCTGGCACCAGGGGTGGAGACCAGGGGTGGTTTCAGGACCAAATGATACCAATACTGAAAAAAATATCGATTTTGATATCGGTATCGATAGTGCTATTTTCGGATGTTCGGCCGACTTCGGCCGAACCGAACTCTGGTGAGCCGAATAACTGAAGCCGAACTCAGGTTTTGAACCGAATGACCAAACGTCCAAACATCCGAACTGCATTCTGGTCGCACATCCCTGGTCTTATCAAGATTCAGCCTGTCAATTCGCCTTCATCCAGTCCCCCACAGACTCCAAACACCGGGTAAGCACCGAGACTGCTGGGCCTGGATCTTCAGAAAATGAGAGGTAGAGTTGTGTATCATCAGCGTATTGATGACATCGTACGCCAAACCGTCTCATGACCTCCCCCAAGGGTTGCATATACACATTGAACAGGAGAGGGGACAGAATAGAACCCCACATGTGAGGTCCCGGGGAGAAGATGTATATTCCCCGAGGACCACCTGCTGAGTTCTCCTGGCCAGGAATGAGTAGAAACATTCAAGAACAATCCCACTCACCCCGGCCTGTTCCCGCAGCCTTGTCACCAACATCTCATGATCAATGGTATCAAATGCCGCCGACAGATTCAACAAGATCAAAATAGATGATCTGCCCTGATCTAATTCACAGCGTAGGTCATCGATCAAGGCAGTGACGGCTGGCCACCCAGGGAGTTTGGGGCAGAGCCCCACCAAGCGCCGCCGAGGGCCAGCCACCGCTGTGTAGCTTTTTTTTTTTTTAAAAAAAAAGCCCCGCTGGCCGCTGCTGCAGCTTTGACAGCGCTGCAGGCAGCAGCCTGTGACTTTGCTTCAGAGGCTGCTCCGGTCCGGGTGGAGCAGCCTCTGAAGCAAAGTCAGAGGGTGCTGTGGCTGCAGTGCTGTTAGAAGCTCCGGCGCTGTTGTTCTCCCTTCCGGGATCCACTCCTGAGGAGTGGGTCCCACAAGGGACAAAAAGGCTAAGCCCAAACCGCGTTTTCTATGGAAAATGTGATTTGGGCACTGAGCTCCTCAGTCCACAGCACGTATAGGACATGCTGTGGAGGGAGGGGCTAGCCTTTCCATTGAGCCCAATGGGCGCAAGGAAAGCTCTCGCCAGGGCGTTTGCTGAAACAGTCCTGGTGAGATCCCTAGGGTTGGGGGACTGAGGCAGGGACCAGTGCGCATGCGCGCTACTCCCTGCCTCACATGCTCAACATGGCTGCCACTGCCAGCGTGCTGTTGGAGAGCTCAGCTCTCCAACATCACTCTGCCAGCCCAGCCGCTTCCCTGCCGCTGCCCCTTGCCGCTCCCCCCCCATCTGCTGCTCAGAGTGGGGCGGGGAGCAGCAAGACAGGGAACTTTGTTTTGTTTTGTTAAAAAAAAATTAAATTGCCTGCGTGTCCTGCCTCCATGGACGAGAGCAGGATATGTGGGCAATTAAAAAAAAACCAACCTAAAGTCCCCCCCCCCC
>QEPC01011755.1:422093-432814 GCA_003113815.1 Sphenodon punctatus
GAGGGTGTAAATAGAGAAGAGGAGAGGGCCGAGGACAGAGCCTTGGGGGACCCCAACCGAAAGGGGGAGGGGGGAGGAGTTTGACTCGGGGAGCAAAACTTTAAAGGAGCGGTCAGAGAGGTAGGAGGAGAACCAGTCAAGGACAGAGCCACGGAAGCCCAGAGAATAAAGTGAGTCCAATATGATCATATGCCGAACCCCCTCATGACCTCACCCAAAGGTTGCATTTACACGTTGAACAGGAGAGGGAACAGAATAGAACCCTACGGGACTCCACACGTGAGATTCCGGGGAGATGATGTACATTCCCCAAGAACCACCCACTGAGTTCTCCTGGCCAGGAATGAGCAGAACCATTCAAAAACAATTCCACTCACCCCAGTTCGGTCCCGCAGTCTCGCCACCAACATCTCATGGTCAACGGTATCAAACGCCACTGACAGATCCAATAAGATCAAGATTGAGGATCTGCCTTGATCCAATTCACAGCACAGGTCATTGAACAAGGCCACAAGTGCAGTCTCCGTGCCAAACCCGGGGTGAAAACCAGACTAGGAGGCATCAAGAAAAGCGACCCGGCCCAGATGCCCCTGTAACTGCAGGGCCACCACCTGCTCAATAACTTTCACTAAAAGGGGAAGGTTAGAGACAGGCCAATAGCTGGCTATGGAGTCAACATCCAGAGATGGCTTTTTGAACAGAGGCTGCACCACTGCCTCTTTGAGATGGCTTGGCACCCCGCCCTCCCTAAGGGAGGTGTTGGCCACCCCTGCCAGCAATGACCCTAATGTCTTCTGGCTGGCCTTCAGCAGCCAGGATGGGCATGGATCTAATTCACAACAGGTGGCCTGAACTGTCCCAAGGGCATCCGCCACATCAGCGGACGACACCCACTGAAACTGATCCCACAACAGCAGACATGGCGGGGCTTAGGTACCTCTGATACATCCACTGTCATAAATGCAGCATTGAGATCATGATGAATCTTAGCGATTTTATCTGCAAAAAAGTCAGCAAACATGTCACAGCAGGCACTGGAAGATTCCAGTTCCAGGCGGAGAGAGGCTGGACTGACCAGTCTCTGCACCACTTGGAAAAGCTCCGCTGGAAGTGACTTTGCAAATGCAATGAGGACAGCAAGAAACTCTTTCTTTGCTGCCTGTACCGCTACAGTATATGCTCTTAACTAGCTTTATGCTGCAATCGGTCAGCTTCAGTGTGAGTCCTAAGCCACCGTTGCTCCAACCGCCGCCCATCCTGCTTCATCCATCGCAGGTCCTCCATAAACCACAGTGACCCCGCCATTGGCTCTCTGGAAGCAGATGCTTGGGAGCCGTTCGGTCGATAGCCTCAGCCAACAAGCTGTCCCAGAAGGCAATGAGGTCATTGAGTGAATGATCATCAAGATCGGAAGGCATTTCCCGATGAGCATTCTGGAACCTCTCTGGTTCAATAAGTCTCCGGGGGCAGACCCAATGAACCGGCCCGGCACCTTTCTGGGGGCAGACATGCGCCAGGAAATTGGTCTGGAGGAGGTAATGATCCGTCCACGACAGGGGTAAAGCCGTTACATCCCCCACCACCGGATCCCCCACCTCAAGGCCGGTGCAGAACATCAGGTCAAGGGTATGTCCCCCCTCATGTGTTGGGCCCTTAACCTTCTGAGACAGTCCCATGGTTGTCATGGCATCCATGAACTCACACTCTGCTCCCCCTAAACTGGCATAGGTGTGGATATTGAAATTCCCCCAGGACCAAAGCCCTCAGGGATCGCAAGACACCGCCTCCCCGCCCCTCTGATCTAGGCTGGTGCTGCACAGAGTACCTGGCTGGAACAAGGTCAGCCAATATTGGCCCCAACTCATTGTCCAGTCAGGTCTCTGTAATACATATGCGTTCAGCTGAGTGATCCAGAATCAACTCCCAGATCGCTGTTGATTTATTACCAACTGACCTTGTATTCAACAGCAACAGTTTCAGACCAGGGGCTGTTCTGATCCTGATCCCTATATCACCTGCCTGGGGGCCTATGCCGGGAACAGGAACTAGATACCTGTTCCTCCCCGCAGTTGGTCTCTGCCTTCCAGAGAGACCATAATTACTCCGGCCCATCATGACCCTAATGGCTGTGGATGCCCCCCCAGCTCCCTCCCCTCTCCATCTCCCCCAGTGGTTGTCCTGACGGACCCCCGAGGACACACCCTCCCCCCTAACCCCTTCCCCCCACCCCCACACCTTCTCCCCCCTCCCCTGGTGCCTCCCTCTCACTGGGAGACCAACCGCCCCCCCCTTACTGGGTCAGACCTCCCTCTCTCACCAGGGGGCTTATTAAACAAAGATATCCTTTGTTTAATAAGCCTGCTAATGTGAGCAAATGATCCAACAATAAAAATGGAATAGAAACAATCTTGGAAATAAGAGACGGAACCATAAATATCTTCTGCTTCTGACATGCATACTTGCTCCCTCAGACAAAGTTACGGTAAACAGGAACGGTCTAATTTAGATACCCTTGCCCAGTTCACAGGACAGTAGAGTAAATTAGTTGACTGAGCGTATTTTCATTGGCACGCTGTGACTTCAGCAGAATTATTTTAGGCTTACATGAGCACAAGTGAGCCAAGAATGGCTGCTTTCACCTTGTAAGATAGAATAGATTCAAAATAGTCTGCTCTAGAGCTGAATTGAAAAGCTAGTTTTATATAATATTCACATTTTTGGATAGCCACTGAATATCAAAATAATTATTTGCCACAGAAAAAATATTCACATATCCATTTATTGAGGCATTTTGGTAACGTTGTTCACTTTGTTTCAGCACTGTTGAGGTAACAGTGCCAAAATGAAGTAACTGAAATAACAAAGGGACCTTGTTATTAATGTTTTTAATGAGCATAGTGTAGTATGCCTTCAAGAAACCTAGGCGGAACACTCAGAAGATATTGCAGTACCAGGGTTTAAAATTTGGGTCATTCCAGCCAGGCCAGGCCAGCTGGAGGATTGGCTTCATTAATTAGTATTTCTTTAAAAATTAATAGTGAATTGTTATGTAATGCACCCAAAATGTGTTGCCAATCTGGTTATGGTGGGGCCATAGATCATATCTGATAGTACTTATGTTTATCTGCCCCCTTGTAATGGAATCTATGAGCATGTTTCTTTTTGGACTGGTTTAGAGACCTTTTTAGAGCAGTTGCAGGATGTTTACCTGACATCTCCTATTATAAGGATGGGCAATTTTAATGCCTGCATTGGAAATGATAGGTCTAGAACTGCAAAACTTATGGGCTTGGAGTCCAATGATGATTTTTTCCATCCATCTAGAAATTCAAGAGACAAGGTACTTAACTCAGCAGGCAATAAAATGCTTACATTTATGTATAGGATCAATTCAAGACCCTTAAATGAGTGCTCTGATTCTGACTGTGAGGGGGAATTCACTTTTTATTTCAGCTTAGGGATGAGTGTGATAGATTACATGAGTGTGCCTGCTTATTTGGTAGATAGGTTTATTAAATTTATGACCCTATCATATGGTTGCAGTGATCATCAACCACTTGTGGTAATATACTCATCACAAGATGAGACCCCTAAGACTAATGAACTTGCCCCTTTGCTAGGTAGGTATGGGGGTATGCCTTATTCTAGGCATACTTGCCTATGTAATGGCAATGATACAGAAGATCTGCTGCACATTCTATGAGACTATAAGGGAGACTTGGATTACAGCATTGTGGAGAGGGAATGAATTTCTTACATCCTGCCAAAAAATCCAATTATTGTTGAGTACAAAATCAGAGGAAGAGATGAGGTTGATAGCAACTTTTGCCTTGCTACCCACAAGAATACGTGAAGAGGCGATGGGCTGATAGGAATTTCTCCAACAGCCCGGCCTAAAAGGCATGATAAGTCATAATATCTCTCATTGGTGGTTCAATAGTGGCTGACTCTAAGGGGTATATACACTGTCTCCCAAATGAGTAGGGCTAGAATTAACAGAATTAACAGAATAGAGTTTCTATGGTATTCCGTCTGTAGTTGTAAGTTTTATATATATATTAAATATATATATAGTGTGTGTGTGTGTTGTATGTCATATGTATCTTGTGCTGTGATGTCTTTTTATTGACCATGGTGAAAGCTAGTGCCACAATAAACTAAACGTACTATATGGAGGTGAAACTTGATTAACATGTTGGGTAATGCAGGGTTCTCTTCAATCTTTTCTGATGAAATGCCTATGAAGGCTGCTAAAAAGTTGTTTAAAACTAGAATAAAAGATATTAATACCCAGGCAGACATGGGAGCTTTGATTGAACAAAAAATAGCTCCATGGTATTACAAGCTGAAGCAGTCACACAATGTAGAAACATCTCTCTCAACCATCAGTAGCTTCACAATTTGTAGAGCTCTCACTTTGATGATCTTTCAGCTAATGCCTTCTACTGCCCTGGAGGGAAGATTTAATCAGGTTCCCGCTGAGCTTAGACTCTGTTCATGTGGTCTAAATCAGGTGGAGGATCTTCCCCACTATTTGTTTAGATGCCTGCATACAGAGAATGCAAGGAGTAAGTTCCCGCCTCCCATTCTGGGTGAAAAGGTACATTGGGAAATGCAGCATCAAATAAACTTCCTCTTGTCTAATCCAAATTAGTCGTCCATCTATATTGAAGGTAGCCAATCTAGCACATGCACTGGCAGCCTGAAGATGATACGTGAATGGCACGTTAATAGGTACAAATGGATAGAGAGGTGGTGCAAAATCTGTACTTGAGTGATAATTTAAGTTCTCTTCATTTTATTTATTTATTTATTTAATTTATACCCCGCCCCTCCTGAACACAGCTCAGGGCGGCTTCCAACAATAAAATCAATTTAAAACAGTTTAAAACATATAAAAATACATCTCAAATATTAAAAATATTAAGAATATTAAGAACAGGGCCCAGGATACAAAAAATCAATAGGGCAGTGGAGATAAAAATCCACTAAACCCTCCCCCCCTCTCCAAAGGCCTGGGCAAACAGCCAGGTTTTGCATTGTCGTCAAAATACCAAAAGGCTTGGGGCCAGACGAGCTTCCTCTGGTAGGGAGTTCCAGAGACGCGGCCCAGCCACCGAGAATGCCCTCTCCATTGTGGCCCCCCGCTTAACACGGGGGACCTCCAAGAAGGCATCCCCAGCAGACCGAAGGGTCCGCTCCGGGGTGCGGAGGGCGAGGCGGTCCCTGAGGTATGAGGGGCCAAGACCGTGAAGGGCTTTATAAATCAATACCAACACCTTGAACCTGGCTGGGCACGCTATCGGCAACCAGTGCAGAGCCTGGAGCACAGGTGTTATGTGCTCCCGATGACCAGTCCCCAAGAGGAGACGGGCCGCCGCGTTCTGCACTAGCTGCAGCCTCCGGACCAGGCAGAGGGGAAGCCCCATGTAGAGCGCTTTGCAGTAGTCCAGCCTCGAGGTGATGAAGACATGGATGAGGGAGGCCAGGTCCAGGCCGGAGACGAATGGACGCAGCCTCCGCACCAGATGTAACTGGCGAAAGGCAGCCTTTGCGACTGCCTCCACCTGCCGCTCCAGGCGGAGGTCCGCGTCCAGCACCACCCCCAGACTCTGGACCTGTTGAGCTATGGGAGGGCGAACCCCCCCAATCAGGGGGGCCAACACCTCCCTCACTCTCCCCACCAACATCACCTCCGTCTTATCGGGGTTGAGCTTCAGTCTGCTCTGCATTTTAAAGTGTATATTTTTGTTTTTATGCTTTTTATATATAAACGTGGGCCACTTTCAGACATTCCCCCCCCCCATGCATATTTGGACTGCGGGGGGAATGTGCATTCCGAATATGCACAAGGATCGGCCGGTTTGAAAGCCCCCCTCCCCCCCTATGGCTTTGACAGCAGAGGCATGCAGGATGCAGAGCAGGAAATGGAGCTCTGCATCCTGCGCATCTCTGCCAGCAAAGCCACTCGGGGGTGGGGGGCCTTTCAGACTGGCTGATCCCCACATGTATTCGGGCTGTGCATTCCCCCCCCCCAGCCCAAATATGTGCGGGGGAGCCATGTCTGAAAGTGGCCTACGTTGGATGATTGTTTGATATTATTGGTTAGGATTTTGTATCGTTTTATTTACTCTGTTAGGGGAAGCCTTTTTGATGATTTATCTTTGTGATGGCTGTGGTGTCATTCTTTGTTTTTATTTTGACTTATGGTTATGATGAATAAAATATTTTTATTATTAATCATGACCAAAGGGACCAAACTAACCAAAGTTATTATGATTTCTATAGCAGTAGCAATGTGCCTGGTGCTGAACAGCTATGATAAGAGACAGATCCCTGCCCCAAGCAGCTTGCAATCTAGAACGGATAAGGGGAAGAGTGACAAAGGGAAGGGGCTCCTGGGGAGAGGCAGGGACACAAAGAGAGGGATCCTGAGGATAAACAGTTATAAACAAATAATCTATGGGGCAAGGAAAAAAAAGAGAGAAATGGATATTTGTTTCTGGAAACAAAGCCATGCCTTGTTTATATTTGTTTTGTTGGACCCAATTTGAAGCAGTCAAATAAATAAATAAATAAATCATCAGTTGCAATATTCCCTACAGATATTTGTTTCAGTTCTGCACACGGCATCTCTGGGCATGATCCTTGGCATGGATAGTACCTGTGCTAGCATTTAGCACAGGTATTAGTCTTGCTGACATAAATGCGGTTCATGTCCATGGTAGCTGCCCAGTTAATGTCAGGTACATTATCTGAAAAAGAGACTGTTTTCTAATCTACCCCAGAGTAAGTGGTTTCTGGATGGTGCCATGTTACCTTTTACCTTGTTAGACACATGAATACAGTGGTACCAGGAGTAGGAAGATTAGAAAACAGTCTCTTTTTCAGATAATGTTTGTGGATCACGTCCACAGTCTCCAAATTTACGTTTCTAAAACTGAAAATCATTTTAAAGACTCATTCCTTGCCCCAGAATCCTGATGCTCTATTCATACAAAAAAAAAAGAAAAGAAACAAAACAAAAAGAGGTTTAAAAAGCACTGTACATGTCAGACCAAGGTATTAGCAACCACATATAGTTGTCTTATTGATTTCAGGCACTTTATTTATTAGACTAAGGGCAAGAAGGACTTGGCTAGAAAGTGGAACATTTAAGTTTTGAGGGACAATTTAGATCAACAGAGAAAACTTAATTCAATCCATTTTCCTCCCTCTAATTGTATATGTGTATACACAAAAACACAAAGACATTAAGAAAAATAAGAACAAAAAGGGAACTTTGCACAATAATAGCTCCAGGGGAACAGTGATTGATTGCTCACTCTGTAATTAAAGCCACATAATGAGCATTCACTCACCAACTATATTAGTTATTCACACTGCTCCAACTTCAGAAGTTAAAACTTCACAAAGAGTTAGAAGCACAGTAGAACTGAAACAAGAACCTGCAAAATCAGGTAGACCCATCAAATGTCTGGTATCCAAATTGAATCAAATATTTCCAGTACTTTTTTTTGCATCCAAACCAGTTTTTGATCGGGTTCCCAAAGTACCAACAACCAGTCCACCAAAACACTAAAAACCACTATTCTGAAATACTAATTTTCATGCCAATTTTGTCATAGATTTCAGGAATTTTTCAGGTATTATTTCAGGTAATTTCAGGTAGTTGAAAACATTGGTAACTGAAATGTTGCTTTTTTGAGTATTTGATACCTGAAACAGTACCTGAAAATGTGAGTATTACCCGCAGGTACCAAATCAGGTAGCCAGTTCTGTTCTAAATCCTTGGCTATATCCATCCAACATTTGCAGTCCTCATCCCTTAAAGAGGGTACAATAAAAAGTAACTTTTCTAACAAGGTAAGGCAGTGACTTTAAAATTCAGGTAGCAGTAAGCCTCCTTCTCCTTCCAGACTCTCAAGGAGGGGTGGGGAACCCCATGGGCCTCTGAAAATTGGTACAGTCTCCAAAGGCTGGACAGGAGTTGGGAGTATGGGTGTTTACCTTGGGACTCCCATAGGCCAAATGGGAGTCTCAAGGTCAAACCATGAGAGGTGGCAACCACAGGCATGACTCACAGTTTAGAAATCACTGTTGTGGACAGACTAAATAATGTTTACTAATAATGTAATAAATAATGGAGAGGTGCTAAAGTAAGTTGAAGCAAATCCAAAAAGGACAATTCTGAACTGGGATGAGCAATGCGTGGGAAGCCACTGGGGTTATGTAAGGAAGAGGTGATACAGTTGATAATCTCTATTACAATTGGAACAAAAAAATATGAATAATGAAGCTCTTCAACATATTCACCCACTTGGATCTGCCCAGATGAAGCAGATATTACTTTTATTCATTTTGGATATTCCTTTTGGTTCCTTCAGATTGGTTATTTAACTTTGAATCAATATAACCAAAGACTCCAAACTGAAATAACTGATGAATGAATAAACTTTGGGTATTTTCAGATGTTACGAGATCACAGTCAACCACAGTGAACCACGGTCAATCCCGCGGCGGGGCCAAAGCACCCTGAACGTCTGTTTGGCGGCTGCCAGATGTTCACCACGGCCAATTCCCACATGGGGTCAATTTCAACCATGCTTCTGGGGCTCCCTGCCGGACAATCGCCGCAAGCATGGTCGAAGAGATTCCCGGCGGGAACCAACAAAAAGTAACGTCTGGCCGGCAACCACGGCCCGGAATCCCTAGCAGGATTCCAGACCGTGGTCAAATCAGGCAGGCACTGAGGCCGCATTGGCCGCAGTGCCCACCCATCTCCCCAGGGGGCGGGCAGTGGGGGAGCATGGGGGGTGGGGCCATGCAGCCGCACGTTGCACCGCGTGGCCCTCCCCCTCCCCGATTCTCCACCTGGATCAGCCGGCACGTCTGTTCGGGGCTTCTTTTGACCATGGGGGGTGGTTGTTTCATTCACCCCCACCGGGGATTCACTGTGGTGAATCGGACCAGCGTAACGTTTGAAAATACCCTTTGTTTTGGATGTGAATGTTTACTTGAATATTCCAAGAGATGAATAATATTTGCCAATATGAAATGAATCATTCGGTTATTCATTAGCTATATCATGTGAGAAATCAGCCAGTAATATTCTAGAGAGTCTATTTATGGTGATTTTAATTGGAATTGACATGAATTCTCTCAAAATGTACAAGATTCCTTCTCTCTATTGCAGCTTAGCTAAGCTCATAGGAAAGGTGAGAAGGGAATTTTGTCCTTAGAATTTGAATTGGATTTCTTTGGAGGGATTGTTGCATCTCAGAGAGATTCATTTATGGCAGTGGTAGAGAAGGATGAGAAACAACTCACCCTGGTCATCCTGGAGGAGTAAGGTTTGTTTGGCGGGGGAGCAGAATTTGGCCCTAGGCAGGAGACTGGTCTCCTAATAGAGGAGTTATTTCTAAGACAAAACCCATTGGATAAAGAGGGCGAAGAGCCAATGGTGTTTTGGGCTGAAAAGAGTTCTTCCGAAAATACCCTTCTCACCCAACATGCACAGAAAATAAACAGTGGATGTGCCGAGTCCCCCTGTTGCAAGTAATAGCTAGTATTCCCCATGTTTTGTTGCCAAGATTGATATGACAAGATCTTTTTGGTTTGTATTTTTGTTGAGCGACTACTGCTAATAGTAAAAAAGCTTTTTAATGAGTTTGTTTCTCTCACAGGCACCTTAATTTATTCAGTATTCTTGTTAAAAACTTAGATGATATCAGCTTTGAGGTTTTTTCTTTATTTTTTTGAAAAAAAAAAGAACCATCAGCATAGAGAATGTAGGGGAAAGGAGGTGTTAGTGTCTGATTTTGCCCTATTTTGACATGCACAGTCTTCATGTGCCTAACTCACTATTTGTACAGAGGAGAAATAATGAACAGCAAAAGAGTGCACTTGGCACTGAAAAGTTATTTGGAAGCTTACCTGAGCAAGTTTAACAGAAAAACTAGAAACGTGAAGAGGAAAAAATATATTGAACGCAAGGCCCACAGAAACCTTTGCTTCTGAGATCAAGATTTTCTACAAGAAATCTAAAGATTGGTATTCCATCCTCTCAACCTTTACTTGGTCAACAGAGGGCTCCACTGAACCCGATAAAAGTTTTCAGATTCCACTCTCCTACACAAGTCTGATTTTATTCCGATTCTACAAATATCCCCTCTGAAAGTAGGTCTGACATCTTCCTTCCAGTGGTTGTTTATTACAGTGACTTTGGAGCCCAAAGGACTACACCTGATCTAATTTAGGGTGTTTTCTGACAAGACATAATGGTTATTTTCAGACGTTACGAGATCACAGTCAACTACAGTGAACCACGGTCAATTTTGCTGCGGGGCCAAAGCGCCCTGAACGTCTGTTCGGTGGCCGCCAGATGTTCACCACGGCCGATTCCCACATGCGGTCAATTTCAACCATGCTTCTGGGGCTCCCCGCTGGACAATCTCTGGAAGCGTGGTCAAAGAGATTCCCACCGGGAAACAACAAAAAGTAACATCTGGATGGCAATCACTGGTCGGAACCAAAGAAAATGATCCCCAGCTGGGGACAAAGCACACAGCATTGCTGCCAGGCAACCAGCAACAACACAGCCACCGGAGGGAGATTTAAAGGGAAATCCGCAGCAGGGAAGCATGGCAGAATGGAGTGAGGAGGAAGGCAGAAGAGACCGGAGGGAGAGAAAGTGAGGGTGGAGGAGGCAGTGGCAGTGG
>QEPC01011755.1:434783-461597 GCA_003113815.1 Sphenodon punctatus
AGCTCCTGGGGCCCCCCATTTCAGGACTGCCTGTGTTGCTGTGGAGGTGCCCGTGCAGACAGTTCTGCTGTGGGGGTTGTGGTTGCCGTTGCCTGTGTCCTTCCCTGCCCCTTTGTGGTTTCCCCCCCTCCTCTCTGTTCCGCGCCCGCCCTGTGCCCATTGTGCCTTGTGTGTTGTCTGGACGCCCGTGTCCCCCCTCCCTTCCTTTCCCTTCTGTGTGTGTGTGTGCCTGGACATGTGCTTGTGCTGTGTGTTCCACTGTGCCCCCGTTGTCTGCATGCCTGTTGTGTGTGGTACCTGGCCGGCTCTTCTCCCTCTCCCCCCTCCCTTCTCGTTTCCCTTATGTGGGCGTTCCCTTGTGTGCCTGTTGGCTTCGTTTGCCCTCAGGTGGCCATGTCTGGGTCCCGCCCCTGCCCGGTGGATTCTGGGTGTTTTGACCATGGCTGGGAATCGGTGTCATGTCTGTTGCACTGCCCCGGCCCGTGATCTGCCAGGCCGATTCCCTGCCGTGGTCCCGGTCCCATCACGTCTGTTTGGGGCTTTTATTGACCCCAGGGGGTGGTTTTTCGGTTCACCCTCACCGGGAATCCACTGTGGTGAACCAGGTGCCTGTAACATCTGAAATCACCCAATGTGTGCTATTTGCCTCCAGGAAAAACTCCACAAGGCAAATGAAGCGTGACTTTTGTCACATTGGAAAAGTGAAGCTGCGTTGCATAGCAATAACGGCATAGTTTCTAATACAAGTTTATGAATCATCTCAATATCCTTGTAAATTGCCATTGACATACAACTATTTAACATAAATGGACTCCCAAGGGCTTCTGCACCAAGATCGAAATCGCTTGCAATCAACCCAGGGGTCTCGTGTATCATTTATTATGGAGAACTTCTATTTTATCAAAGCTACATTCCCCACAATCCTCCTTCTGACCTTGTGGTAACAGTGGTCTAGAATTAACATTATCCCCTTCTTCCCCAAGTATTTCCCCCTCCTGAAAGTCATTTTGTAGCATACCTACTCCAGATCCTGTCACAGATTGCACCCCTTCCTTTTTAGCTGACAAGAATTGGGTAATCTTCTCCTGATCAGATTTTAAATTCTCTTGTTGACCCGGGTTCCTCTTGCCATGTCTGGTAAGGACCATAATGAATTCTCTTTAGATGCAACTTAACACCTAAAAGGGGCCCAAAGCTTCCACCATATGAAAGTATTACTTAACAGTAATAACAAGACTGGAACCTATGTAAAAACTCAGCAGCCATCTGATAACAGTAGATCTCTGAATGAAACACTTAAAATACAATAAGCCAATCAAAATATCAACACCAGTCATGCCCAGCCAGCACCCAAGGCCGCTGCACTGTGGCTCTGATTTTCAACTCCATGGCTTGGAAGTGTTAGTATCCAGGGGTTCAAGGGGAGTCAATCAAATTAGGGCACAGTCTCACGAACCACCAGGAGGGTTCCACACAGGCAAGTCCAATCGGGGGGCAGACCAAGTTACGGGGAGGGGGGGGCTCCAGAACTGGGAGCAGTCTGGCTAAATACCAGCTGCCTGAGACCTCTCTCTGTGGTACCCATTTGTTGCTTGCCACCCCAGGATGGAAGGGAGATGATCTATAATATAAGTTTGACCAGCAACAGATTCTCCTCTTGCTTACAATTTATACTTCAATAAGAAGTCTCAGTCAGCCAGCCTGGGGGCTGGGCCTGGCTTCCCAGGCCTCCGCGTGGTATGTGCCTGTGGCTCCGGCAGAAGCAACAGTGTTATTTAGGCCCACTCAGGTGGTACTTCCGGCAGGGGCTGTTCCCGGGCCCACCCCTCCCCTAATGCCAGCAGTGGGAGGGGGAGATGGCAGTCCTGGGGCCTCGGGACCCCTACTCAAAAGTGTGGGGGCAAGCCAGGCTGGGCTCCAAGCCCTCACTCCACTGGAGATTCAGGGGTAGCTAAAGCAGTGATCCGGGAGATGGATGCAGGATGTTCTACATTTCTTATCCTGCTAGATCTCTCAGCTGCTTTTGATACCATGGACCATGGGCTGCTGCTGAGATGGCTGCATGACCTGGGTGGTCTGGACAGGACTGTTCTTGAATGGTTCTACTCATTCCTCTCGGGGAGAAGCCAGCGGATGGTGTTGGGAGCTGAAACATCTTGCCCCCGCGCCTTGTCCTGCAGTGTTCCGCAGGGTTCCATTCTGTCTCCATTATTATTTAATATGCAGCCCTTGGGGGAGGTTGTGAGAGGGTTCGGAGTGCGATGTCACCAATATGCTGATGATACTCAGCTGTACCTCTCTTTTTCAGTTGACCCAGACCCTGCTGTCTCGTTGCTATCCCAGTGTCTGGAGGCCGTGGCGGAGTGGATGCGGCAGAGCAGACATCGGGGTTGAGCTTCAAAGATGGAGGTGATGGTGGTGGGGAGAGCGAGGGAGGTGTCAGCCCCCCTGATTGGGGGGTTTCGCCATACTGTAGCTCAGCAGGTTCGGAGTCTGGGGGTGATATTGGACTCAGATCTCCGCCTGGATCAACAGGTGGAGGTGGTGGCGAAGGCTGCCTTCTGCCAGTTATATCTGGTGCGGAGGCTGTGTCCATATGTCTCCAGGATGGACCTGGCCTCCCTCTTCCATGCCTTTGTCACTTCGAGGCTGGACTACTGCAATGCGCTCTACGTGGGTCTGCCCTTGTTCCTGGTTCTGAGGCTGCAGCTAGTGCAGAATGCGGCGGCCTGGCTCCTGTCAGGGACGGGTCGTTGGGAGCACATAACACCTGTGCTCCGGACTCTGCACTGGTTGCCAATAGCGTGCCGAGCCAGGTTCAAGGTATTGGTGTTGATCTATAAGGTCCTTCACGGTCTGGGCCCCTTGTACCTCAGGGACCACCTCGCCCTCCATGCCCCAGAGCGGCTCCTTCGGTCTGCTGGGAGTGCCTTCTTGGAGGGCCCCCGTGTTAAGTGGGGGGGCCACAATGGAGAGGGCATTCTTGGCGGCCGGGCTGCGTCTTTGGAATTCCCTCCCAGAGGAAGCTCGCCTGGCCCCAAGCCTTTTAACATTCTGGCAGGCTTGTAAAACCTGGCTGTTCGCCCAGGTCTTTGGGGAGGCGGGGGAGCGTGGGTTATGGTTTTTAGCTCCCCCCTACCCTTATTTTTATTTTTTTGATTTATTGGTCCTAACCCTGTTTTTAAATTGTGTGTTGTTTTTAAAGAATTGTTTTATTTAATTGTTTTTATTGGATTGTACATCGGCCCGAGATACCATAGGCATATGGGGTGACTAAGAAATGTTTAAAATAAATAAATAAATCCCTGCTCTGCTGGAGGCTGTGGTGTTTTGTAGTTCCCCTCAGGTGATACTTCCAGTGGGGGCTGTTCCTGGGCCTGCCCCTCCCCTAATGCCAACAGGGGGAGGAGGAGATGGCAGTCCTGGGGCCTCAAGTGTGGGGGCAAGCCTGGCTGGGCTCCTAGCCGTCACACCACCGGAGACTCAGGGACAGCAAAATCAGCGAACCCCAAAGCTATGTGCTTTGGCAGAAATCACACAAGTCATGGAGAGCTTGATTTTCCAGCTCTGCATCCCGCACATGATTGCTGCCAAAGCTATGTGGCTTTGTACTGAGAACTGCCGCCCCGAGCTGTTCTCAGGAGGGGCAGGGTAAAAATCTAGAAAATAAATAAAATAAATAAATTTGTTTTCCCACGTGACAAAAGCCATGCATCATTTGCCTCAGGGTTTCTCGCAGAGGTAAATAGCGTTCATTATGTCTCGTCGGAAAGTGCACTTATTCTAGTGTAATGCTAGGCAGTGGCTAGGGAGATGAAGGGTGTGGCAAGAGGATATTCTGAATTTGCTTATTTCCACAGCAAACTCTGTGGTAGAATTCATATTATACCCTTGTCTAAACTAAAACTGACTCTCACTGGAAAACTCCATAGGATCTTTTATATTGAATTATATATTAACACGCATACTTGTTGCCCTGGTGAACTGATCTCATCTGCATTTTTAAATTTCTTCCCAATATACTTCTTCTGAAGGCTTAAATGAGTAAGGATTGGAATTAAGGATTGGAAACTAATGAGTTGACCTCAGGGTAGCCCTGTTACTTTGTCTACCAGCATACGAGGGAGAGAGAGAGAGAGAGAGAGAGAATGTGGGTGCTGTGTTGGTCCCCAAAGTAGTGGATGGAGACAAAGTTGTTCAGAAGATATCTTTTATTGGAGCAACTTCTGTTGGTGAGGGTATACAAGCTTTCGAGCCTCACAGGACTCTTCATTAGGCAACAGGCAAGTCCAATCAAGTGACACCAGGCCCTTTAAGGGTTCTCCTCAGAAAAGGTACCCACATAAAATTAGGAAAAGTTTTCTTTCCACTGCAAACAAAGCACTCACATTTATTTCAGCTGAATCACCGCATTTAACAAAGGCCATAAATATGAATATGCACAAAGCAGCAAAGTTAAATGACATGGTGCAGCTACAGGAATAAATAACAGTGACAAACCTGTCATTGGCCCAGAATTCAGAGCAGTCAGTTATATATCAGTGCACAAAGCAAAAAGCAGAAAACAAACACAGTATATACTGAGGCATCAAGACCTACATGCTTTTAAGTAATCAAAAATGGCATGCTATAGGAACCCTACCACAAAGAAATTCACAGCAACAGAGATTCATTCACTGACCTTCTACAAAATGCATGGCATGGCACATACTGGCTGTAAAATGACGCTTTAGACAAGCAAACCAAGACCTTGTGTTTTTTCCCCCCTCACTAGAGCCAAAACACTGGAAATGGCCACATATGCCACACCGGAAGGCTGAGAGGAAGTATTCCATCTCTTTTCCAATAAGGACTAAGAGAAAGGGGTCCAGTAATGGAGCAGGCAATTTCTTTTCCACAAGGGACAAAGGAGGGAATCCAGACAGAAGTATCATCTTCCTCTCTCTGTTCAAGGTCTATTGAGAATTGCGAGGCTGCAAAAGCATTTTATGCCTGTCCCTGGGGCGTAGGTACCATAGGTTCTGCTGCACGGGGGGCCAAAAGCCTGGGGTGTGTGTGTCTACTATGCATGTGGAATTTGTGTGTGTGTCATATGGAGGCATGGACCATCCCATTCCATCTTCTGCACCAAGGTCCATTCCAATCAAGCTCTCTCCCTGGCCTATCCCCATACGCACACAGGTCTGGGAAACTGATTCTGCACCCAGCCTTCACAATAGTCACAGTTCCCAAACTGCGTGACTGTCTTTTTCTAGGTTCCAGGAGGAGAACAAGTTGCTCTGAGACCTCTTTCCTCATCTTCCCTCTTAATTTGGGTGTAGTAGGCATGTTCTTTCTCAAAGACAGGCAATGATGGCAGTGTCTAAGAGCTCACTGGGGGGATTTTATTTATTTTATTTTGCCAGATATAGTCTTGGAGCTGTTTTTTATATACTCCTTGCTTTCAACAGCAGTCAGAATCGACAAGCAAATAGTTTAAAACATGCATCTAAGTTCAGGTGTCCAGCAGATTAATAATTCAGTTGTTTCAACCTTATTAAAAAGTAGGCATTGAGAAGGACACAAACATCTCATGGTCCCACCTTCCCTCCACTGGGGAAGCACATGTCATGATGGTAATTGGCAGGAGAGAACTATGTCAAGATTGCTCAGCTGGCTGATCATAAGATAATCAGGCATTGACACTAGTTGCTTCTGAAGTTTTCAATGAGATCTGCTGGGGGAGGCTACTTTTCTCCCACAAGAAATGTCACAAACAAGTTTTCCTTTGAATGTTTCTGTTGAAGTGTTCCAGGGAAACCAAAATATTTCAAGAGGAACAGAACTTTCTTGCTGACCACAGTCTGTGTCCATGTATACCTGGACAAATGAGGAGTGCACGCTAAATAAATAATATTAAGAAATGGGCAGAGGAACTGACATGTGCAAAGATGCAGTTACTTGTCCTAAGTCACATATCAGGTCAGAGGTCTGAGGCAGATCCAAATAAACCCCCCAGCTCTCTCAGTTCCCAATGGATTATGTTGCCCAATATCTTTGCTATCTTTGAGCTAAAATCTATTTAGTATAGCTACAAACTCTCAAGAATTACAGTATTTGGGACAAAACAATTAATGTCCCAAGATGTTCACATCACCTGACCTAGTGCTGGATCTCTTCCTTGACAATTGGTCAATAGTAAAAAAAAGAAAAGAAAAGAAAAAGAAAAATTACAACAAACCTAGCTAAGTCCCAGTAGTATCAGCTGAAGGAGAAGGCACAATAGGAACATTTCTGGTATCTTTCAAGAGAAGGACTCCCAAACTGCATACCAAAGGACAGAAGAAAAAATAAGAAGAGTTTACTTGGTAGCATTTTGTGTAAACTGAGAAGAAAGACAGTTTTACCACTTCTTTGGACATTTATACATGAAACACTACCATGTAGGTCCACCCAGTAGACATGTGTGGTAGTACCCATGTAAAAGTTGGGGTGGGTGGGCGCATGCTCCTGCGACCCATGTGCCCCCACCTACCTCCGCCCACCTCCCCGCACAGAGCAACCTGGAAAATCCTGTGTTGCACCATGAGGCAGGTGGATGGGTTTAAACCCTCCCCTACCCAATGGAAATGTGTCTGTGCTCCACTGAGCACACACTGACCTGTCCCTCTGCACCTGCCTCCCCCTGCCCATTTAAAACCAGCCTTATCCAGTGTGTTCTGTATAATGCAGTTTACTTATGTAATATGTGTGGGTGTGTCTTGTCCTGGGGAGAATGTAAGCAGCTTGTTGCCGATGGCACAGGCCTACATATAACTTACCTGAGCATACTTATGCCATACTGTACTATTATATCCTCAATATATGCTTATATACCCATTTTCATCTGTGCTCGGTTTGCTGATATATTTAGGATATACTTAGGTTTGCTTGGCGAGCTAGTAGGGATTAGTGTGGTAACATAAGTAGAGAGGCCCTGGCTTTTTCTAGGTCAAAAAGTCAGGTCCAGAGCTTTTATAAAATGCAGAATAAAAGCAGCTTGATGAAGCAACGATGGAATAATAAATTTAGTTTTAATTGTAGCAGAATGATAAAATAAGAAATGTTGCCAGGAAACCAACCGAAAGGCGTTACCAGGGCGTTAGCAAGTTGAGAAAGGTGGAGGCACCCAGAAAACACCAAATCTTCTATTTTTGAGGTTTAGATCACAATGACTGGTAGTTTTTCCACCACGTCTTGCGAGACCACCCAGTATGTGATAATTATCACATATCCTCTTTGGTCATCTTTATAAGGATATTGATCTCTCACTCTCTCTTTTTTTTTGGTGATGTAAGCATCTACAACATCTCTAGGGAGTTTCCTGGGAAGCAGAGTTTAGGCCTTAAAAACTATTTCAACCAGGAAAAGATGCCTTGGAATGTCATCTTTTCTTCTGTCTTCCTGAACCGGTGCTGATGCTCAACCACCTGAGGAGCTGGTCTCTCTCTGGTAACTGATGTCAAGGAAAGGTAACAATTCCTTTAGGCCTAGAACCATACTTAGATTTGACAATTCTTATGACTACTTATATTGACTTGATCACTATCCTGTTTATTGGTGTGATTGTTTATGCATGTGTTGATGTTTCATGGGGAATATATCTTTTAATAAAGGAAAATAACTTATATGTTCAGAACTGGTCACTGTCTTTTAAGGGTGTAGTTCATAATTTAACACTGGGGACCATCAGGTTTAATAACCCACCGATTAAAGTCCAAATTAAATTATTGAGTCAAACCTGTGGTCAACAAGCCCAAATAAACTGGAGACTGATAGGGGTTGGTTGTGGCCTGTAAGGAAGTCAGTTGATCTGCCTCAATCTAAAGGTTTATAGCTCATTAGGAACTGGGAAAACCCTGGGGAGTAGTTGACCAGATAGCTCTCCTTGTGTCAGGAACCAGTCCTCAATCCAGCATCCCTGGGGGTCTGGAGCAATGGCCAGTTCAGCAGTCCCACTGCCACAACGTAGCTTGGGTTAGGGTTTTCACTTGGTAGGTTCTCAGCCTCAGCCTGTGCCACGCTCCCTGCCGAACTGGGCTGAACACCACCTTATTTCATGGGTCCTGTACTGCTCCTGCCTTTTCTGAGTCTGTTCCTGCACGTCTGCACTGGACCTGCCTTGTTCATGGGCCTGCCATGATCCTTATCTAGACCTGCTCCCAGCCCTGCTCCTGATCTGGACCTTATTCTGCTGCTGCTCTTTGACCCACCCTTGAAAACCACCCACATTCTGGGCAGTGGCACAACTGATTGATACCCTGTCTAAGGTCCTTTCTCCCACAAGGGGAGGTGGAGGGAACCAACTGATGGACTCCCAAAGGAGTGGCTGCCTGCCCTACTCAGTCTACTTTTTAGGGATGCCAAGAGGATAAATTTAACTAGTGTTTCAACATCACTTTGAAGATGCAACATGTTACAAGCATGCTTACTGCTCTACTAACAGAAAAAAGTTTAATGTGAAAGAATGCAGCTATGCCTGTCAGTTTTTAAACAAGCTATGCCCGTGATACAGAAGCCTTACATTGTTGGTGTCAGTCACTTGAAACAATGGGTGAAAACAGACATGACGCTAACCACCCTTTAACCACCTTTGGTGGTTATTTATGAATGTTGCAGGGCTGTATTGGTGCCCTATGCAGCCCTGCAACATGCATAAATAACCACCAAGGGTGGTTAAAGGGTGGTTAGCGTCATGTCTGAAAGTACCGCATGTTGCAGGACTGTATTGGTGCCCTATACAGCCCTGCAACATGCATAAATAACCACCAGGGTGGTTAAAGGGTGGTTAGCGTCATGTCTGTTTTCACCCAATGTGAGTTGAACTGCTGCTTCTGTGCTGGGGTGTCTTCAGTGGTTTGTTTGCCCAGCCAATAATACCTTCCATGAGCTCTTCAAGTTACAATATGCCACCCTGCAAACCTTTCCATTTTCTCCTCTTGTCCAGTTGCATCTTTTTTTTTTTTCTACTGAAAATGGTTTTGCTTAATTATTCTTTTGCTGAAATGTTGAAGATGAGTAAGAGAGGGCCATCATAACAAATTGCTTTTATGTTTCTGCAATTAGTCCACTGCCACTCTTGACAAATTGTTTATAGAAACGATCCTAAGTGGGATGATAAGGCCAGGGCAATAGGGAAGGGGGGCAATGACGACACTGGACATGGTGGAAGATCAATGAAGAATCATAGAGAACAGGCAGAAAGACAGGGGAATGGGCTGGATGACCAGAAAGATGCTATGGGAACCAGTGGAAAGACAAAGGCAAGGGTAGAACAACAATAAGAGGGCCATGGAAATCAGATGGAATTACAAAAAGATTGAATAGAATGATTAGGGGTCAAAGAAAGTGACCAGAATGGCAAATTCTCAAAAAAATCTCCTTTTCTTCATGAATCTCTACTGACACTTCCTGTAGTCCTATACATCAGAAGCGGGCAAACTGTGACTCTAGAACAATGTATGGCTTTTTGGTCCCATTGCCGTAAATGAATGTGTCTCCCAGGATCAGGAAACATTGCCCACCTCTGCTATAGGTATTTGCTATAGGAGCAATTGAGCTCCTTTGTAGGTCTTTACAACCTATTAAAAACTGTTGTAATTCAGACAGCCTCATTATTTTCAACTAGCATTCTATTCCATGTCATTCATTCTATCATGTCCCCATCTGCAGGCAAAGAGAGCAGAAACTCTACAGCTATCCCATAAGTACACTGCATCACTTTGATATTTACTTGACCTAGACTGTCTCCCTCCCTCCACCAGGGTACCATTTAGTGAGGACAGGGAAGAAGGCACTGGGTAAAAACAAAAACAGACATGCAGCTGGTGGAACTGCTTCCCAGGCTGCCCTGGGGTGTAAAATCACGGGTGTCACAACCCGGGTCGGATTGAAATACTGAACTGATGTGCCTGTCGCCAGGGAGCCATTCCACCACCCAGTAATTCCAGTTGGCATTGAAGAGGCTCAGGCCCCCTGAAAACCAGGCACCCTAATGTGAGGCACCCCAGATTAGCAGGTGAAAAGTTAGTCCTAGCTTCTTCATTGAAAGGAGGATAATAAAGTAAATCCAGCAGATTTACATCCCCAATTCTCAATCCTCACAAGTCACAGCTCTGTAGAAATATCCATTATTAAGGATGATTTCAGACATGATGGGGTGGCATTAGCCCCGGCACGGAATCACCCTTTTGATTCCCCACCGGAATCAGTCCGTCACAGCCAGCAGATGTGCTGGCTGATTCCAGTGGGGAATCTGGTGTGTGTGTGTGTGTTGCACGGCACAATGTGCCCACACAGCCCGGCCCCCCCCCACGCTCCCCCAGCCGCCCGCCCGCCCTCCTGGGGACAGGCGGGCGCAGCAGCCAATCCGGCCGCTGTGTCCGATTCCCACCCGTGGTCCGGGACGTGGTTCAGCTAACCACACTTTCGGAGATGGTCCCCGGACCATCCTCGAAAGCGTGGTTAGGTTGATTCCTGCTGGAGGTTCACTGTGTTGAACATCTGGCGGGAATCAAACAGACGTTACGGGACCATTCCCCACCACAGGGCATTGACTGTGGTTGAGTGTGATCTCGTAATGTCTGAAAATACCCTAAGACTACACATGAATAATGAAGAATAGTTGGTCCTCTTCCTAATATTTTAATCATTAGCAACTTCTGTACGCAGTTGAAGCAGATTGGGTCCAAAAGACAATACTTAGTTTCCTCCGCCCATGCCAAATATTTTGATTTTTAAGCCAAACACAAGTCTGTTTACTGAACTACTGAAGACCATGAATGCTGCATTACAGCTAAAATTTATTGGCTATCTGGCCCATGTAAATCTGAGCTGTCAAGAATGAGCAAATTGTAAACAAACTACATTCTCCCTAATGAACATAAAGTGCTATTTATCAGTCTCTTTGTGGTGCCAAAATGCGGTGCGGTGCCAAAACAGATGTAAATATTGACATTTGCAGTATCATTAAAAAGAAAATGAAGGAATCAATCATGACTTAAAATAGTTTTAATTTAGATGGAAGTTGTGGCAATAACCAACACTGCAATTTCAGATAGGACAGTAAGCACTAAGCAGACAGTGACACACCAGTAGTTATTGAATGTTTTCAAACCATTGTACAGTAGATAGAAATTAATACGTCTTTCAAATTTGGATCAAATGAAATGCCCTAGACAGGTCACTAATTCGTAGACAAGGACTGGGGCTATCCCAGATATGTTGTCAAACAGAATTATAGAGCTGCATATGCAGTGAGTTACTGTACATGGCAGCTTTCATCAATGAGGAAGAGAGAAGTTGGATTTCCTATTAAAACACCGATTGCATAGAAGTGCACTGGAAGAAGAGAGATGGGGGTGGGAGTGTTTCACTTAAAATGCACTATTTTGCCAGTCACAAAGGAGTGCTTTACTCTCTTTATGTTTTCTTCCATGGTCCAGATGCTTAGGGGAAAAAAATATGTATTTCTACTTTCATCATCTTGAGACTTTCAACTAAATAGAAGTTTAGCACTTTGTAATAAGATTCTATGTTCCCTCCTAGAATTGAACAGGCCCATATGCTGAAACAATATAAATGGAAGATGTGCTTCCATACTTTGGTAGAATATTAATATAATCATCCTTAATTCATTTTCTTCAGTATTTTCCTGCCATCATGTTGGCACGAAGAATGCAAAGCATCTTGGTTGCTGATCTTAATTTCTTGCTTGTTTCACCTTTGTGCATAATTGCTCCCTGGGAGCCAAATCCTGACACTGTTACTCAGATTTATCTCCATCTGAAGTCAGTAGCAGCTTGGCTGAGAAAGGTGCTGAGAAAGGATATTGGCCAACAGTGTCTGGAATTCCTATCTTATCCGCCAATACATTAACTTTGGGACCAATCATTTTAGGTACTGAGTTACTCAGCAGTAAAGTGAAGAGTTAGGTGCTGAGTTATAGAATGAATGCACAATGGGATAGCAAGGTCAAGCCTAATGTCCCAATTATGCTCCCTGCCCCCTCCAGGGGAAGGGGGCAGGGTCATTCTAAGTGGAAGTCCTCCCTTCATCAAAATTGTGGTGCCAACCTGACTCACAGTGAGCTCCCCTCCCCTCCGGATTGGCAGCAATCCTAACAGAAAAGAAGTTTTAAGAGCTCAGAGACACCCCTACAAACTTCCTTCTTGGAGGGGCCCTTTGCAAGCAGCATAAATGCTGCTGGAAAACTGGACGAGTGGGTGGGGGAAGAGTGTTGACCCTGCTCTCCTCCCAGTCTGAACATTTTCTAATGGTGCCCAGGCTGCTTGCAGCTCTCCCACCCACCATAAAGTATGGGGCCTGTGCTCAGCCGAGGCCCCTTGCTCCATCATAGCTACACCCCTGTGAACGTAATGGGAGCTAATTGGTCCCTTAGTCTATAAACTCATTGAACCAAGCGTTTATCATTTTTTTTGTTACAAACACCTTGCACATCTAAGGCCTTGTTAAAGAATAGTTAATGCTACTGGAAGCATATCCTGATCTTCTCCTTATTTGAGTCAATATGATTTCTTTAAATAAGGAGGCAAGATGGTAGAGAGAGTCTGGTTGCCGTGTCACAAATGTAAGAGATGGAAACAAAATAGCTTAAGTGATAACTTTTATGGGTGACAGTGTGAGAGCTTTGGGACCATGCCACACAAGCTTTCCCTCAGGCACATAAAAACTCAGAACTAAGAAGGGCCTCTGTGGCCCCAAAATTTGCACTTTCACCCACAGTCCAATAAAAGATAGGATCTGAATGATTTTGGGTGAGGCCACACGAGTCAGGGAGGGGAGGCTACAACACCTTGAGTCATCTTACCCCTCCCTGGGCAACCATGCCACTCCACGTGATGCAGTGCACCATGTGGCCGGCAGTCACCTGATGCTCCAGAAAACAGCTGGCTGCTATGTGAGGCATCCTGAGAAAACGTTGGAGAATGTGTAATGGAGCAGTCTTATCCCAACTGAGGGAAGGCTGCCCAACCCAGTGGTACCCCTGTGGAGGGGCCATGCTTGCCCCACCACCACTGCGGGGCTGTGAGTGGCAGCTGGCATGGTCACCAGTTGCACGCGGCCACGTCATGGCAGGGGGCAGGATCTCCATTAGGCCGGGCTGAGCCAGATGTCCACTTGTGTAGCTGGTGCCATGGCCCATCTTGGCCACGGCAGGAGCTCCAGCTTCCTGGCAGGGGAGGGTTTGGTCAAGTGCCCAGCTCCCCATGCTGGTCCCACTGTGTGGTGGCAGCAATTGCCAGCTGTGAGGCCAAATGGGGATCAGGCCCCTAAAGGTTGTCTGGCTGCACTCATCTCCATCTCCAAGATCATACTGTAGGTTTTCTATATGAATGAGAGGGAAGTATGGAATATACTCCAATCAAATGGAGTTTTGTCAATGACTGCAATGGGGAAAGGAATGGATACAAATCTAGTTTTTTTCCACAACATGCACCCTATTGGATTGTGGTTGTTGACCATAATATAATGGGTGGGTTTAATATATTTGCCCCAAGATGATTAAATTATTTTACAAGGATGATCTCTGCCAGAACCTGTGTAGATCTTAAAACCTACATATTTGTAATCTAGTCTGAGAAAGGGCAGTTGGAAAATTCACAGGAGAAAGTACATCTTGAGCCTATCTGAATTACTGGCTATGTTTACCTTCCCGCAATAAGTTCTCTTCATACAGACTGTTATACCATAAATGCCATTGAGGCATGTAATGACTTTAAATATGAGCCCAGACTTTAGAGGGTCTCCCTACTGAAATACACAATTTATGTGCAAGGTCTGTGTGCACTACATCAGCCAGGAATCAAAAGAGAATATATAGATGATGTCCGGTGAAAATCTATGGTGATCGTTGTGTGGGTAAGTCCTGGACCAGCAAGCATTTTCTCCTGGGCATGCAGCTCTTGGGTTTATCAGCAGGACTTTCTGTGTGATATCCATCTAAGCAATTTTGCCCTGATGCGACATCCTTCTTATTGACTTTGTAGCAAGAGAAGAGAACCACAGGAAGATACTAAACTCTCAAGACTACTACAGATTAATGAATTGCAATTTAGAGATAAACCTGCTGAGCTGGTGTTTGCTGCTTAAAAATCTTTACTCTGTGCCTTAAGCACTTTGTTATCCATAGCAGGACAGGCACTCACTAGGTCTTCTAGGACTAGCTGGGGAGAAGTCTGCACAGAGACCCAGAACAGCTAGCTTTTATTTCCTTGTCTGCCTTTTGATTGGCAGGTTTTCTATTAGTGAAGAGAGGAGGAAGGCTGTGGGGAAAAGAATGAAAGCATCACAAGATGCAGTTCTGGCTCATACAAAAAAAATAATAATCTCTTTTATATGGTAGCAAACAAACACCCATGGAGACTCATCACCTGACACACCTCTGCTGAATACATTGCCTGCCACCCAAAAGAACCTTTACAACTTGGATACTGGTCAGCTGAATATGTTCTCAGTGCAGCTTTTTAAGCTGGAAGCCAGAATCACTGAGTTTAGAAATTCAACTATGCCTAGCCAAGAGAGAAGGAACTCGGAAGGAATTTCTACTAACCTTGAGCTGTTCTCCAGGCCTGGATTTTTAGAAAATTAGTGTGAGTGACCCAAAAAAACAAATATCAATTCACTCTTTTAAACAGGCCACCTACTTTCTCCATCTCTTACTCATCCATCCGTGGAATGCAAAAAGCAGCTTAACAGGCATGCAGGGGCTGATCTACAGCCTAATTGCTCTAAACACAGGCGTTTATAAATGAGACAATAGTTCGCTGAAGTCCGTGCAGCCCCACGGAGGCCCGACATGTTTTAGTGTGTAGAACTAATAAACAGATAGTCCCCTTTGTGCATTTCACGTGCCAGTGGCAGTCAGCCCTGTTAAGCCCTGTGGATTCTCTGGAAGCCTCACCCTTCCCTAGCTCCTCTAATTTCCTTTCCAAAATGGAGAGGAGAGTGTGGGCACAGATCTTCTGCAGAAGGTCCCCCCTTGCCTTGCTCTCTCCTCTTGCAGCTGTCTCTCAGCTGGGAGAGTGCACTAGGCGTGACTCTATGGTGCTGGTGAACCTGGATGTGGGTGAGGCTGCACGCAGGCCAATTAATGAGACACAGCCACTTAGGTTAGGGATGGGAAAACAGAACGCTGTTCAGATGTTCGGTCGTTCGGTTTGAAACATGAGTTCGGGTTCAGCTGTTCAGTTCGGCAGAGTTCGGTTTATCCGAACTTGGCTGAACATTCAAAAAAGTGCTATCAGTACCGAAGTCGAAATTTTTTCAGTATCAGTATTTTTGGCCTTCAAACCACCCCTGGTGTCCACCCCTGGTGTCAGGAAATCTGCTCCTCAGCTGCCTCCCCTTTCCAGTCACATTCTTCCCACCCAAACTCATGTTTTTCCCGCCACTGAATTCATCCGAACTTTTACGAACTGTTTGGAAGTTCGAGCGTTTGGTTCAGAAGTTCAGTTCAGTCGTCTGAACAGGCTGAGTTCGGGCCGAACTCTGAACTTCCGAACCGCATTCGCCCATCCCTAATTTGGGTGCACATTAGTACACACTGTCCCCCACACAGTGTGCCCACGATGTACCTGAACAAAGCCATAAGTCTTCCGGGCCCAATTAAAGGTGCTGGTATTGACCTTTAAAACCCTTCATGGTCTAGGTCCCACTTATCTGAGTGATGTGAGACTCACCCCCTGGGCCCCTGGTCAGCACTTATGGTTGTCCGGGGGTGCCCTCCTGGAAGTCCTGCATTACCGACAGGTTTGGACGGACAGGAGGGCATTCTCGGCGGCTGTGCCATCACTTTGGAACTCCCTTCCAGTGGAGGTTTGCCTCAGCCCGAATCTTCTTGCCTTCTGACAAAATTGTAAGACCTGGCTTTTCCACCAGGCTTTTAGAGGGGAAAGAGGGGAGGGTGGGATGGGTATGTTGGGGTAAATGTGGGGTCTTTCTTTTCTGCACTGTGGGTGTTTTATTGAGTCGCTTGTAGTGAGAGGGCCAGGGTAAAAAATGTACAAATAAACAAACAAATAACTAAATAAATAAATGGCTGCGTGGGGGTGCTAACACCTAATAGAAAGGCAAACAAGCACCGACCTGGTAGGTGCTAATGTGGGCTATCATCTCATTTAATTTCACCGTAAGGACATGGATGACCCTAAACTATGGGTGAAAACAGACATGACGCTAACCACCCTTTAACCACCCTTGGTGGTCATTTATGCATGTTTCAGGACTGCATAGGGCACCAATACAGCCCTGCAACATGCATAAATAACCACCAAGGGTGGTTAAAGGGTGGTTAACGTCATGCCTGTTTTCACCCTATGTTTAATTTACAGACACCTAAATCTACCTAAGTGCCTGACTGTGACTACTACTAGCATGAAATCCTGCTGTGACATCTATACACAACAGCAATGCCCACATTTTCAGATGTGCCAGTTTCTGGGTGCTTTGACCACAATCCTCAAAACACTTACTCTGAAGTAGTCCCACTAAAGTCAATGGGACTTCTCTAGAGCAAGGAGTTTGAGAATTGTGGCTGAAATCTTGTTCTGCCAATTCTCATCTTTGAGAATACCAAATAGTAAACAGACTATACAAGTATTCAAGATGCCTAGCAGTACGATTTTACCACAAACTTACCAAAACCTACAACGTTAATAGTTGGGGGAAGAGAGGAGAATGGATCACCCCATCCAACATATATACAGACAATGATTTCTTGTGTTGTCATTTCTACAGTTACTATATTAATATAATATCTTGATCACTGCTACATGACACAAGATTCTGCATCAAATGCTGTTTGAACCACTGAGGAGTAGAATCATTTTCTTAGGCAGCCATGACTTATGGAACAGACATCTTTCCCTTCAACAACTATGAAGTTATACATTACCAACAATTCAGGTTATTTTTTAAACTGGGATATTATTGAGGACTAAATTTTTTTTAAAAAAAGGGGTGAGGGGAGGAGCAACTAGAAGTGGTTTTGATTCTGCGTAACTGAGGGTGTTTTCAGACATGATGCTATCCTCAGTTTAACCACGCTTTAACCACACTTGAACGTTTCTTATGCATGTTGCAGGGCTGTATTGGTGCCCTATGCAGACCTGCAACATGCATAAGAAATGTTCAAGTGTGGTTAAACTGGGGTTAGCGTCATGTCTGAAAACACTCTTTGTGGCTGGGTTTTGTTTAACAAACGGGACACCTGCTTTTGAAGTGGGGTTCAGGCCCCGCATTTAAGGCACAAGGGAGCTTTAGCTAGATGTTTTTGCTATCAGTCCCTCTCTATCTTATTCTGGAAGGAAACATTTATTTTGTTTCTAGTTTAGTTTGGGTTCTAATTTTGAGTGTTATTTTCAGTGCTACATTAATAGCGCCTTGTAATCAATCACTCCTCACTGCCATTGAATCACTTT
The DNA here is from genome assembly GCA_003113815.1 of Sphenodon punctatus. Classification (NCBI taxonomy): domain Eukaryota; kingdom Metazoa; phylum Chordata; class Lepidosauria; order Sphenodontia; family Sphenodontidae; genus Sphenodon; species Sphenodon punctatus. Next base: position 452,243 of record QEPC01011755.1, read on the forward strand.
ACATCCCCAACCATGAAATTAGACAATAAGTTCTTGATTCTGGACTTCATCTCTCAGCAGATTTTTCTCATTTATAAATTATAAAAATCTTGTTGATCAGTGATCCCTACTAATGCAATATAACACAGGTTGTTTTTATATGGATCCCCCACCGCCCTGTGCTCGGTGTTTGGGTGGGTGTGCAGCAGGAGGGGGGGCGTCTGTGTAAATGACCGTTGGTGGGTGAGGGGATAGGTGTCCACTTGGTGTTCATCCATGTGAACACCGAGCAGGATGAGTGGGGGTGCGCTCCCACGCAACACCCACCTCCACCTATTGCACACTCATCTCCACCCACCTCCACCCATGGAGCCCTCCAAAAAACTGGAGGAGGCTCCGTGAGTGGAGGTGGGTGGAGATGGGTGGAGGAGGTTGTGTGTTCGTGTAAATGGACACTCCTCCCCTCTCCACCCACCACTGCCATACACCCATCCCCCCCACCCACCTCCGTTCGTGTAAAAACGGCCATAGAGGAGTTTGGGAGTTTAGTTTGACTGTAGAAAAAGTCAAGATATTACCACTGGATTTCAAGTACTTCCTGGTTAACTACCATCAAGGAAGATACATACTACATAAGGAAGGTCCTTTGCTGGACTATATAATCTATTTTTAAGGTGGATAAACAAGGGGCTTATGATGTATTGTCCCTTTAAAATGTTTGGTAGGTCTGCACTCATCCCAGGCAGAGCTTTATTTCCTGTTCCTGTTTTTCAGAACAATAAAGTGGTGGAATGGATGCTTATTTCTGTAGAATTTGTCATTTAGAGAGTGCCCCCTGGCTGAAGGATGTTTCTGTCATTGTAAGCAAGTGGGGGAAGCTGAGAAACGGACCAAAGATTTACTGTTAAGCTAGCAAGTCAAAGCTGCAGTGAAAAGTAGTGCAGGGTAGCTTCTTGAATCTATGCGATAAGTCATGTAGATTAATAGGGTGAACAAAACCAATGGTTGGTTTGTGGTAGGTAAGAACTGCAGCAGAGGCAGCAGAAACACGGCAAGAGTGAAGGCAGAAATAATCTGGGAGGTTTTAAAAAATTGTTCCTGGAAATACATTAAAAATAAATGGATCACAGCTTGCTGGTAGTGAGATAGGGTAAAAACAGAAGTGACAGTGGCACGGCAGTGACTCTGGTCAGGTCAAGCCGCCACCGTGCTGCTAACACTGCCAGGATCAGGTTGGCGAACACTGACTACATGTGGCTCCGGCTGGGGAGCTGTCCCAGCCCCACCCCTGTGCTGCACTCAGAATCCCACCCTGCAATGACTTTGGTTGGGAGAGTGTGGGGTATAAATTAAAGATGAAATGAAAATGAAATGAAAGCTATGGCAGCCCCAATCTGGGATGGGCAACACCGGGTCAGAACATATATTCTAACTCGCTGTTGCCCCAGACAGATCGACATCACAGTAACCTGGCTGTTACTTTGGCACTTTGCCGAGTAACAGCTCAGACTAGCTTTCTCCCCTGCCTCCCTTGAGGAAATCTCCTCTCTGCTCTCCTCCTCCAACCCTTCCACTTGCCCCCTTGATCCCATTCCTTCCCGCCTCCTCCCCTCCATTACTCCCACTGTCGCCCCTTCCTTCCTGCACATCATCAACCTCTCCCTCTCTACTGGCTCTTTCCCTTCTGCCTTCAAACATGCCACAGTCTCTCCTATTCTCAAAAAGTCCACTCTTGACCCCTCTGACCCTTCTAGCTATCGTCCTGTCTCACTCCTTCCTTTTGCTTCCAAGCTGCTTGAACGTGTTGTCTACTCCCGCTGCCTTGACTTCCTATCCTCCAACTCCTCCCTTGACCCCCTCCAATCTGGCTTCCGCCCCCTTCATTCTACTGAAACTGCTCTCGCTAAGATCACCAACGATCTTCTGGTGGCTAAATCTAAACGTCTCTATTCCATTCTTGTCCTCCTTGATCTCTCTGCTGCCTTCGATACTGTTGACCACTCACTCTTGCTGGATTCCCTTCACTCCCTTGGCTTTTGTGGCTCTGTCCATAACTGGTTCTCCTCCTACCTCTCTGACCGCTCCTTTAATGTGTCTCTCTCCAACTCCGCCTCCTCCTCCTTCCCCCTCTCAGTTGGTGTTCCTCAAGGCTCTGTTCTTGGCCCTCTCCTCTTCTCGATCTATACCTCATCCTTAGGCAAACTCATTGCCTCCCATGGCTTCCAATACCACCTCTATGCTGATGACACTCAACTCTATCTCTCTACTCCCTCTCTCTCTCCCTCTGTTCAAGCTCGTCTCATCAACTGTCTCTCTGACATCTCTACCTGGATGTCTCAACGTCAACTCAAACTCAACATGGCTAAAACTGAACTCCTTATCTTCCCCCCTCATCCTTCCTCTCCTTCCTCACTGTCAATAACTATTGATGGAGTCACCATCCTGCCTGTCCCCCAAGCCCGTAGCCTAGGCTTCATCTTTGACTCACCCCTTTCTTTTAAACCCTACATTGACTCTGTTGCTAAATCCTGTCGCTTCTCCCTCCATAACATTGCTAAGATTCGCCCTTTTCTCTCTGTCTCGTCTGCCAAAACTCTTGTTCATGCTCTGGTCATCTCTCGCCTCGATTACTGTAACCTCCTTCTCACTGGCCTTCCCCGGTCTCACCTTTCTCCCCTCATCTCTGTCCAAAACTCTGCTGCCAGGGTCATCTACCTCGCCAGTCGCTTCGACCATGTGCAGCCCCTCCTCTCTTCGCTTCACTGGCTTCCCCTTCCTGAACGAATCCTGCACAAGCTCCTAGTCTTCACCTATAAAGCTCTTCACAACCTTGCTCCCCCCTACCTCTCTGCACTTATCGCCCTCCATACTCCAGCCCGTGCACTTCGCTCCTCCTCTGTCCCTTCTCTCACCCTTCCACGCCTTCCCTGCTCCCCTAAGCGCCTTCGTCCCTTCTCACTTGCTGCCCCCCATGCCTGGAACTCCCTCCCTGTCCACATCCGCCTTGCCCCCTCCCTTCATACCTTCAAATCTCTCCTTAAAACTCACCTCTTTCGCTCTGCTCTGTCTGACTCTTTATCCTGCTGAGCCACTATTCCTATACCTACGATCGGTTTACCCTTATCCTTGCAACATGGACCTGCCTGCTGTCATTCTCATCGTAACCAAGCCAAGTACGTGCACTTGAGACCTCGCATCTTCATGAATGTTAGACCCCTTGTCTCTCCCTCTGTTCCCCTTCCTAAGTCTCTCCCCCAGCTCCTGTCTCTCAGATTGTAAGCCCTAGGGGCAGGGACCGTGTCTGTTTTATTACTTTGTAAAGTGCCAGGTACACTGCTGGCGCTATATAAATGTTTGTTAATAATAATAATAATAATAATAATAATAATGCCTGAGGTCAGTCTGGGATAAACATCTGGGGGACAAGAAAAACGTGACAGTGACCCATGGGCCACCTGAGGTCAAAGCTGGCCAGTGCAGGTCACTGTCACATTTGGTTTTACCCATATACTAAGAGGACCAGGTGGTGTTGTAATGTTCTGTCTGCTGAATCAAAAATCCTTTGCAAATGCATGGAATATTTTACAAAATATTCTTCCACACTTACTATGTTCTCCCATGCATCTCAACTTTTATGTCTATGCTTTTATGTCCATACTTTGAACTCATTTTCACATAAAGAAACAAAAAAGCTATTGGAAATGAACAACAACATTTACTGAAATAATAAACCAAAACATGAAAATACACGTAACAGCAAAGCCCAGCGTGTTTTGAGTAAACCTCTTTTTTCTGCAGGGAATAGAAAAATGAGAATTAAAAATAATAATAATAATAATATTTCAGGATAAGTTCTTCAAAAACTTGTATAGCTGGACATTTACATCAATTTATGAAAAACCTAAAATGCCTGTTTTTTATATCTTACTAAAATCCATAAGGAAATTGTTCCTCCCCCTGGGAGACCTATAGTTTCAGGTAATAATTTTGTTTTGGAACTTCTCTCTCTCTCTAGGACATTTTTAAAGCCTTGGGTTTTGCAACTCAAACCTTATATTAGAGATTTATAAGATTTGTTAATGAAACTTAAGACTATACCTCCTTTGAATTGTGAGCATGTTTTAGTAACTTTGGATACTAAATTATTGTATACAAATATTCCACAAGATGAAGTTGTAGAAATCATTACACGCTATTTAGACAAGAGAGTGGGGTCATGAAACCTCCTATTCCATTTTTTGGTGGAATTAAGTGAAATAGTTTTATATAAAAATATTTTTCTAACATGAAATAGATGGGATCCAACCTCCTCTGGTTGATTGGGTTCATAACCTTCAAGTGCTTCTGGATCCTTTGCTGCACCTGGATTGCCAGGTCACAGCGGTGGCCAGGAGTGTTTTTCACCAACTCCATTAGGCGAGGAAGCTGAGGCTTTTCTTTCGGACTTGGATTTGGCCACTGTTATCCATACTTTCATTACCTCAAGGCTAGACTACTGTAATGCGCTCTACATGGGGCTGCCCTTGGTGATGGTTTGGGGGCTGCAGCTGGTGCAGAATGTGGCAGCTCATCTCCTTATGGGGACACGTCACTGCGAGCACATAACACTAGTGCTTTGTTCGCTGCACTGGCTGTTGATAGTCTTCCAAGCACAATTCAAGGTGCTGGTGATGACATTTAGAGCCCTAAACTGCCTAGGCCCCATCTATCTGAGGGATTGCCTGGCTCCCCACGTCCCATCGTGGCCTCTGTGATCGGCTGGGAGCACCTTCCTGGAGAGTCAATTTTTTGCCAGGTCTCCCCTATGAAGAGGGCGTTCTCAGTGATCACACCTTTGTTATGGGACTCCCTCCCCCAGGGGGGTCTGCCTGTGTTCAAGCCTGGCGGCCTTCCAGAGGCAATGTAAGACCATTCTGCTCCATCAGGCTTTTGGCAGCGGGGACTGAATTTGTGGGTGGGTGTGTTCATTCTGGGGGGGGGGATTAGGTGGGAGGTTGTTGAAGGGCAGGAGTGGGTTGGGTTTTGGTGGGCGGGAGGGTGTATTTTAAATGTCTTTATTCTGTATGTTATTAAAAAAATGGTAAGCTGTCCTGAGCCTTCGGGGAAGGGTGGGATATAAATGTAAATAAATAAATAAATATTGGCAAACTAAAGGAGTAGCCATGGGGTCTTCTATGGTCCCAGTGGAAACTAATTTACATATGGGGCCTTTGAGAATTAATATATTTATCCTCACAATAGTAATCCTTAGACTGGTTGTATTACTGCACAGTGGTGAATTATGGATATATTTTTCATTTGGAATAATACTGTTCACTGATGGAATTTTGTTCATGGTTGAATAATAGAAATTCCAATTTACAATTTGACATACATTTTAGTGATAAAGAAATTCATTATTTGGGTATTATCATTTTAAAAAGCAATTTAGGGCTTTACACAACTCAATATTAAAAACCTACATTTCATAATACTTTTTTAAGATATAGTTTTTATCCATCACATATCAAAAGGAATGTACCTTATGGGCAGTTTTAGAGGCTTTGTAGGAACTGTACGCAATTTGAGCGTTTCGCCTCCTACTGAAAATCTTCTAAGGAGAATGTAAGTAAAGGACGCCAAATTAAAATTCCTATGTAAATTGGAATTTCTATTATTCAACCATGAACAAATCCATCACAAAATTCTATCAGTGAACTAACAGTAAAGACACTGAGGGTGGATATTATAAGATTTTACATAAGTCCAGAGAATGGTTGTTGCTAACAATCCTCAGGTATATTGATGATATTATCTACCTCCCATTTAGGTTTGCAGCCCTTCTTAGCAGATTTTGGAGATATTTGTAGAGCTGAAGCACTTACCATCAATTATGAGAAATCAAAGGTGATGGTTTTCCCCCTTTTTTTCAAGGATTACCCCTGGTGGTTTAATAATCACCGGCTCCAGCAGGTTAAGTTTTTTAAATATCTGGGTATTGTTTCTTCTCCATTTGGTTCCTGGGCATCCCATGTACAGTATGCCAGGCAAATAGCTACAGCATCTATGCAGCGGCTGATTAAATTTCTTAACTCCAAGGGGAGCGGCTTCATTAAGTCAGCTCAAAAGGTGTTTGAGGCAAAGGTGATACCCCAGCTCTGCTTTGGCGTTCAGTTTGCAAACCATGTTAACTTCAGTGACAGTAGGACAATATTCTGGAATTAGCTAGGAGGATAGACTGCACCTGTGGGGTTGGGGTTATTGAAGATCTGGTGCATTATTTACTGTATTGCCCTATTTATGCTGATGCACTTGCTCAATTGTTTCAGACCCTTCATGTTAAGGCAGGATTGTTACATTTTCCTCTACGATTGGTTGGCTTCCTCTTGAACAATTCTAAGGACCTTGTCACTGGCGCAGTGGCTGCATTTGTGGTTTCAGTTGCTAAGCTGAGGATGAAATGGGTACAAGACAGGCAGAATGAATTTCGGAGATATGATAGTTATTAACTTTACTGCCTTTATTGTCTTCTGTGTGTTCTGTTTATTTGTATGTATATACATACACCTGGCAGTCTCAGTGCTTACCTGGTGTTTGGCGGCTGTGGGGGACTGGATGAGGGCGAGCTGACTGAAGCTGAATCCCAACATGACAGAGGTGATGATGGTGGGTAAGGTGGTGCATGTAGCAGCTCCCATCATTGATGGGATTCGTCCTCCCCTGGTTCCCCAGGTTCACAGTCTGGGTGTGCTCCTCGATCCACAGCTTGGTCTGGATCTCCAGGTGGGGGCGGTGGCGAGGACTGTATTCTGCCAATTACACCTGGTGCATCGGCTTCAGCCTTACATTTCAGATAGCAAGCTGGCCACTATCATCCATACTTTCAAGTCCAATAGGTTGGACTATTGTAACATTCTCTGCGTGGGGCTATCCATGGTGATGGTTTCAACACTACAGCTAGTGCAGAATGCGGCAGCCTGCCTCCTTATGGGGTCCAGCTGCTGTGAGCACATTACACCGGTGCTCCAGGCTCTGCACTGGCTGCCTATAGTCTTCCAGGCCTGATTCAAGGTGTTGGTTTTGACTTATAAAGCCTTATACTGTCTTGGCCTGAGTTACCTGCAGGATTGCCTCACTCCCCGTGCTCTGGAGGGACCCCTCTGGCCTGCTGGGAGCACCATTCTTGAGGCTCCCCATGTGACCTGGGGGGCCACTATGGAGAGGGCATTCTCGGTGGCTGCCCCTAGGCTGTAGAACTCCTTCCCACCTCCCCGCCTTGTGGCATATGAGTAAGACCTGGCTGTTCCGCCAGGTTTTGGCAAGAGAGATGGGGTGTAGGGTGGGGGTGGGTTATTGTTTGTTGGTTTAATTCCTTCTCTTTTAATGTGGTGTTTTAGTTTTATATGTAAGCTGCCCCGAGCTGCCTGGAGAAGGAGGGTGGGGTAAAAAATTGTTAAAATAAAATAAAATATATGTATTTGTATTTTAAGTCATGGCCAGTTGGCTAGAACATTGTTTAATAAACGAAACTTCTAAACCTATTGGTCATTTTACCCTTGGAATAATGGGGTTTATTGTTCTCTTACTAGTAAAATGAGTTTTTTATTTTTTAATCAGTCCTGTAGATGGTCAGAGATACAGTTTGAGTCAATTTACCACGTGTTCTACAGAGTATGCTGGTTTTTTTGTGATTAAGGCCCTTGTTACATGGATGCCACCCAACCGCCCACATGTGCAGGCGGGTGGGGGCTTCTGTGTGACCGCCATGGCAGGTGGGTGGGAGTGCGTGCATGCTCCATATCAATTCCACCCATTGCCCATGCATGGAGGCATTGGAGAAAATGGAGAAAACAGGCCGCCCACCCACTGCAGCGTCCACTCAACCCCCTATGCACTTGTGTCCATTTGAAAAGGGCCTAAGTATACATGGAATAAATTATATATAGGTAAAACAAATAGGAACATTAAGGTTTTCATAAATGAACAGAAAAGTAATATAAAAATATAAAGGAAGGTGTGACCTAGAGATGTTGGCATGTAGCCCGGACTGTGATCTGGGGATGTTCTCGAGTCACAGCTTGGGCTACGCACCAACACTGCCCAGGAAATGGCCTGGGCTAATATCTGGTGGTGCCCACAATTCCACGTGGGTCAAAGTGTGGAAATGCAAGCTATTGTCACATCTGAAAACACAAAGACTGTACCAAACAGTACTTCTGAGTACTTGGGCCGAATACTGAAGTTTTGAATAGTTGGCCCGAGTACTCAGTGGCCTTTTGGCGCTGTTTCTGAAGTTTCAGAATTCCAGACCTTGGAAAACTTTGGAAAGTTGTTGCAAAGTTCTTCAACCCACAGCCAAAGTACTACCCAGAAAATCAGGCTAGCAAGAGTGGGACAATTGCTCCAGAAGACAACCCCCCAAAAGTGCAAATGCATGCAGAAATAATAATAAAAAAAACATAGTAGTTTTTTTAAAACAGTAGTTTTTTAAAACACCACCCAACAGTAGTGTACCCACAGCATGGCCCTGTAGTGAGTGCACTACATGGCCCATCAACAGTGAGTGCACCCATTTTATCATTATGCCAACCAAGCAGTGCACAAAAATGCAGGCTAGCAGGGAACATTCTTTCAAAAAGAATACAACTCCCGCAAAACAGTCTGCAACTGCATAGAGAAATAAATCCCACCCAAAAAAGCCAGCAAGCCCAGGCCCAAGAAGCAGTCATAAAATTAAGAAACCAGACATTCACACCCCTCCCAACCAAGGGCACCCAACTTGAACTGACCTAGCAAATTTGGGAAGTGAAGCCAGGCAGACAGATCCCAGTCTGACTCTGGCCTCATGATGCCAAGCAGCTGGCAGAACAGTAGAAATTAGGGATGGGCGAACGTGGTTCGGAAGTTCAGAGTTCGGCCTGAACTCGGCCTGTTCAGATGACTGAACCTGAATCCGAACACTAACTGACCAAACCGAACTCAATTCTGAATGTCGAAATGACGGAACAGTTCGGTCAGTTAGGATCGTGTTCGGGTGAGTTCGGGTGGCAAAAACATGTCACTGGAAGGCAAAACATGACAGGGAGGGGGAGTCTGCTGAGGAGCAGACTTCCAGGCACCAGGGGTGGAGAGCCTTGGTGTAGCAGCCACCCTGCCCAATCACTATTCCTTTTTGCCTCAGACCACTGGCTTCGCAGTCTGCAATTGGCCACGGGCTAGGCTGCATGGAGCCAATGGGGCTTGCGGTGAGGCGGGCGCAGCAAGAAACAAAACTTATTTCCTCCCCCTTCCCAACACCTTCTGAGCTAGTCACTGTTCCTGAACAGCAGGCGTTTCAGAAGGCTCCCTCTCTCCCAGCAGTTTTTGTTCCTTCCTATTCCTAATCCATTGCCATCCT